>QAOA01003202.1:33790-156924 GCA_003255065.1 Cercis canadensis | reverse complement strand
AAAAAAAAAAAAAAAAAAAAAGGCACTAGTTAGCCTCCATCTACCTTCATCTTCCTCTATTTCTCTGTTGTGCTTGGTCAAAAGCCCTAACCCCCATTTCTTCTTTTTCTCATCCTCTTCACTCTACTTGGAGCCATTGGAGCTCTAACCAAAATCCAAATTAGTAAAACAGTGACCCATTTTTCATGTAGTAGTTGTTGGTTGGGCTATTTCCCGGTAATCTATATGTAATGTGGGCATAAATCAGAGTAAACAAACTGAATAATTTACATCCTGCTCATTCTAAAGTTGATCCCTTTCCTAACTATTCACTGTTTTACTAATTTGGATTTTGGTTAAAGCTCCAATGGCTCCAAGTACAATGAAGAGGATGAGAAAAAGAAGAAATGGGGGTTAGGACTTTTGAGTGAGCACAACAGAAAAATGGAGGAAGATGAAGGTAGATGGAGGCTGACTAGTGCTTTTTTTTAAAAAAAAAAAAATTGCCACATCAGCAGCCACATGGCATTTTAAATTACCACACATGTCCTTAACGTGTAACTTGTTACTTAACGGTGCCACATCAGCTATTCCGTCACTAATTAACAGCCCACCTTAACGGATGACCATTTTGTTATGGATGTTCTATCTTTCGATGACCAATTTGTTATTTTTTATCTTTGAAGGACGATTTTGTTGAAAATCTAATCTTTCGAGGACTCAAATGTAGGTTTACTCATAAAACATCTCCAACGACTAGTCCATAAATTTTGTTTTTGAAATGTAGTCTATTGTTGAGATCTTTTGTCCTGGTTCCATCACTACCCTCCTATTGAATTTATAGGTAAATTTTTAAAATAAAAGAAAAATTCAACAGAAAAGCTTATTCTTTATTTAATTCAACAGAAAAACCTGCTCGATACCAAGAGCCCAGTGGCTCACTACTGCAAAACAGATATGCAAATTCTGCGGGCTGTTTGGTATATAAATATCCACAAAATTGGGAACTATAATCTGAAACCATTTCAATATTCATATATACAATTCAAGATGTTAAAGAGTCACTCCCGTGTGTAGTTTAATATATGCGTCAAATTGTGCTTTTATCCAAAAGTAGCAAGTAACATAGTGCCATACATACCTGATGCATGCTATAAGAATCAGGGTACGTAATTCCTCCATATCCCATCTCAGGATTGTCATTGCTCGCTAGATATCCTGGACCTGCATATAAACAAACAACTCCAAAGATTTAAAAACAAAGATCAACGAAACTTTCAAGTTCTACTTCTGTTGCATATTGCAATGGCTTCAAGATGAATATGACCAAGGAAGTCAAATTACCTGGCTTTGCTGCTGCAGCCCTTGCCCTCTTATCTGCGTTAGCCAGCTCAGCACATAGTTTTTCAACTTCACAGACCATGATAATCATGTTTTTGTCCATTGCTCGACTGTGTTCAAGGTTACTAGCACATGTCTGCTTCTCGAACTCAATAGCATTCCTATATGCATCAATAAATGGAAGTATGAAAATTTTAGTGTGATAAGGAGCATCCTTAGCATCTGACTCAACCACCAAACACGTACAGACACATACAGAGAGAGAATTTCACATCTCTCTGATTCTTACTTCATTCAAATAGCCTGCTTCTCTAGTGCAAATTTTGCTTCAACATCTTTTGATCTTTCAAAAAAAATAACCAAATTCAAGTTAAATCCTGCAGAAAATGTTCAATAGCGACCCACCTAAAGATAGTGCAGAGTCCTTTAAAATCCCAAAAGTAAAAGAAGGAAGTTGAAATAAGGGAATAAGAGACTTCCAGTAGACTTCAAGAGCTCTTGCTTTCTGTCTCCGTTACAATTAAGAATTATAGAACCAAATATTTTACAGTTCGCAGGTCAACTAGGCAGTGAAAAAATCATACTTCTGATGGGAAAAGTGATGCAGGACGGAAAGCCCTAAAATAAAATCTAATAGCCTCGAGAGATAATTAGAGGGAAAAAATGGGCAAAGAGATCCAAAACACAGTCATTAGGGGCTGGTTCTTTAGCCTAAACAGCTTGTCTACTGGGTTAAAAATAAAACAGAGACTTCAGAAGAAAACTTAATGATTAAAACTGATCTCAAAATAAACCATTATAACTGTGACTTATCCTACAAGGATTAGGAATAGAACCCTAATTCTTTAAGGATTGGTGCCTCTTACAGGTCCTAAGCCCATAAGGAATACTTGGGCAACAAGATAAGACTCTTAAATAGATAAATAACATAAACCTAACCCCAAACACTGTCCATGACTAGAAAGGGCTTTTGACACAAATATTACAGTGTACAAAACTAATTACCGAAATTAAACACTTTTAAAAATATTTACACAAATATTACACTTTTAAAAACAAAAAAAAATCAATACAGGTAGGCCCTACAAGACACGTCGTAAGCCAGTCGATATGTTCCCACTACACATGTCACAGCTCAGCTAGCGTGACCTCCCTTTCTTCTTTCTTTTTCTCTTTCCTCTCAACCCGTCATTCTCTCCTTTCCATTTCTCTTTCCGGTCACACACTCCCCTTCCTCTTTCTCTCCTTTCTTTTTCTCTTTCTCTTTCCTCCCTTTTTCTTTTTGTTTCCAAAAGTCAAAAGGTCAAAGTTTTAAACAAAAGAACATACACCAATTTGAGGTGGGACACGCCACGTGAGCTGCGGCGTGTCCGGTGGAGACACACCGGCAGGCCCACGGCATGTCCTGTAAAGCCTTTTTTTTGTTTTTTAAATTTTGTAAAAGTGTAATATTTATATAAATATTTTGAAAACTGTTACATTTAGATAATTAGTTTTGTACACTATAATATTTGTGTCAAAAGTCCAATAAAAAAGTACTTAATTTAATAAAAATATTAAAAAAAATTACTAATATATCACTGATAACTGAAATATTATAGTTAACCCCAAAATCAAAACTGAACGAAAATACTAAATTAAACTTAGGCTTCCTCGATGGTAGTGCATCCTGCATCAAAAAGCAAGTGGTTCAGGAATTTGCCAGCGGGGATCTTCAGCAGGTGGGCATTTACAGATTCTAAATGGACAAGTCAGGTTTTATTTTGGTATCAAATTGACAAGTAACTGAGCTGAAGATTAATTTAGGGCAAGGCATGTTTCTACACTGTGAGCAGTTCCACATAAACATTGGTTTTTATATTCCATGTCTTTAGAGGTTTAAAAGAATATTATAGTTTTGATGGTATAGGAATTTAGATGTCAACACAGCTCAGTCAGATTCATGCAAGATCAGGAATGAAAGAAATTTGTAATTTAGCAACCCAAAGTAGGAGAGTAAGGAAGAAACTTCGGATACACACTCAAAATAGTGTAAACTACTTAAATTTTGATTGGTAACTTGATTTTAATTAAGTGCAAAGGTAAATATCAATAATCTTCCAACAAAATCCTTCTCCACTATGATGGGAACTTCCTACCTAACAGAGACACTAGGGTTTGATAATAACACAGACTAACAGAAATAATACAAAACCCAAGGGCCTTAGCTACATAAATCCATCGGCTACTAGAAAGAATAGACTTATTTTACTTAGTGGGCCTAATTAAAGACAATTAGACCAACTTCAGAAAAATAAAATGCTAATGACCTAGTAAACTACCATTTCTCATTGGTAAAAAGTAGCTGAGGTTACAGAACCAAGATACCCTTCATTCATTTGCTTTGTTATCCAAAGAAGATGAAGGTACTTGTTAATACTCAAAATATTCATTACCCATTGCTACAGTAAGAAGATCAATATACTCTTGCTAAGGTATGCATCTCCTAGATAATCTCTTTAGAGCTCACATACAAGAGAGCTCTCTCTCACGCTCTCAACCCTCTTCTTTCTCTGGAGTTTCCTCACTCCGGAGTTCTGACTCCGGCCTTCCCTGACCGTACTTCTTCCTCTTGCAGGTTGCTTAGAACTGGTCATCGACACTACTCTTAAGGTCCATAGTGACAGAAATGATGTGCTACCAAGAGCTCATTCGATATGACCATACGCATCCAAGTAGGGTAGCCTCGTGTGGCCGAAGGAACATATCCATGCATCAATTAAAACATACAACACTAAAATGAAAGACACTTCTACTAAAATTAGATGGGCCCATCACTCTACCTGATGCTTAGATCATTCTCTCCCGTATTTCTCCAAGCATAAAAATGCTTTTGCATTAGGCATGACCTTTTAAATCAAAATTTTCTAATATTTTCTTTCTTAATCATATTAAATTATAATGTCCAGAGAGACGGAAGGGAGAGAGACAGAGGCTGATAATTTCATTAATATGATAAGATCAAGTAAATTATACTGATGTATAGAGTTCAAATAAGTGGAAAATGTAAGAAAAGTATATGACACCAGGCAAACAATATTGAGCATGCTAGTAACAACGATTTTTCATTTATTTATTATAGATAGAGAAAAAGATAAATTTACAAAATTATTTTTCCTTTTTTTTTAAAAAAGATTCTTCTTATGGACAGTTCTTTCTTACTGGAATTAAGATGTATCAGGCAATGAAACTATTCATTCTGGTGGATGGATTCATTTGTGAATACCCAGATGGACAGAAAATGATAAGGAATCAATATTTAGGGGCAGATTGAATGTGGCACCCCATCCTATGCTTGCAGGAATATTAGCCATCAATTGTGGGGTTATAGCATACATGATAGAAGGTAAGAGGTGAAACCAAATACATTTTACCACACCAAACTGTGATTGACAGTCTTATATAGATTTAGACCCTCAGATATAAAGAACTTGATATTGAAAATTTAAGAAACATAACTTTGGAACCAAAAAAAAAATTGTATTTCAAACAGGTTTTATTTTCCACTTTTGTTGCTTTAGGAGGAACCCTTATCCTCCAAATTTTATTTCCTCTTTCCAAAATATTTTCCTTCTTTTATTTAAAAAAAGGTCTCATGACCTTCCTAAAAAGTATAAACCCCATCAATAACTGACTACACATAGATGCAAATGACAGTTATAAGAAAGTAGATTCAAGAAATTTTTAAACTGTATTAAGAGAAAGAGGAAAAAGAGATATGGTATCATAATTTAAGCTGCAATAACCCATCTGATACTGTGAACTCTAAATAATTAGATTATATATAATCGGAGTCTGCAGAATCACTATGAGGTAACATCACATATTGTCTGGTAACTTGGGATTCTTCATATAAATTATTAATAAGAAAACTATGTTGAAAAACTTTGCTTTTCTTTGTTGAGTCAGAAACATCTTAAATTGTAAACTTCTAAAATGTAGCCAAAAGCACGGAAAACTTTTTCTGTTTTTGACAATGTACAACTCATAGGAAAAGACTACAATTTTATCCATGATAGTTCTTGAAAAACATACCTACATTTTCCAGTATTTGATGCTACAAATAACAGAAACTATTCTCATGGAGAACAAAAACCACAACTGTTCATTATATATAACCAACTATAATTTTAACATCTATTTACATCAGATAGAATTGTAACCAGAATTGAGCCATCATTTGTTGGTCATCACTTCTGGTTTCTGGCCTCCAATCATTTTTTCTTATAAGTATACCAAGCACCACAGAATCATACTAAGGATGTGTTTATTGTGAGACAATATTCTCTACAGAAACATTTTCATAATTTTCTTTTTATGAAACCAGTAAAGCCTAGGTGTATTTATGNCAGAATCATACTAAGGATGTGTTTATTGTGAGACAATATTCTCTACAGAAACATTTTCATAATTTTCTTTTTATTAAACCAGTAAAGCCTAGGTGTATTTATGAAGAGACAATTGTTTAAGGAAACGGTTCAGTCTCTACATTTTTTTCCTTGCTTATCTTTTGGTGAAGTTTTATAATAAATTATTAGTTAAATATGGTGTGTAAACAGGTTCAATGCTAAAGTTTAAAACATTAAACTATATGGTTATACTCTTGTTCTTTTGGGGTTGTCATAGTATACTCCTTAGATAGTAACCCCTATAAGACACTGATCCTAAAACTTAAAAACTCTAAATTATCTTGATCAATTGCAGCAAATAATACAAGTAGTTACAAAATTTGTATAAGTGATAGACATATGACTTTACATGTCAAGATACACATGCCTAATACAAAATATTTGAATCAACCTCATTCATAACCACAATCTCAACCATGTTTGATGAATAGTTCGGGTTTCACAGGGCTTGATGGTAAATACTAAATAGGCAGCCTGCTGGGTCTTCTCTTAATTTCCTTTGAATTGCAACGTCTCAATGTATGACCTTAAACTTTTTTTTTCCCATTTTGTTTGGTAGAAAGCTCTTAAACTCTATTAGTCAATAGCCATTTGACCTTCAAAGTATATGCATGCATAATTCATTTGAATGAGAATTTAACGGCGGTATTAACACAAATTATACTCAAAGTGATAAACAATAAACAAACAAAATAAAAATATGCCAACCGTAATGTTTAAATCAATGATACAGGAATTGGGCATCGTAGAAAATTACCTTCCTTGTTTAATGTCACGACGTATGGTATCTATCTCGGCCTTGATCACCGGAACTTGCTGTGACTCCTCGCGGAACCTTGCAAGTCCACTCTCAATGGCCTGCAACTGCGACGCGAGCTCCTTCCTCGCGGCACCGAGTTCCTGTATATCCTCCCGTACCTGAACCAGCTCCGAGCTCATTGCTTAAGTAGCACGGACTTCAGCGTCCATCTTCAGTGATTTTTCGTAAATCACACGCACCTCAGCGTCTCTCTCGGCTTGGATATCCGCCGCTGCTGAGGTCAATTGTCGGACCTCTTACTGAGCAGCAGTTAGATCTTGCTTCAGAGCGACGTGTGATAGCATTCGAATTTGGAGGAGGGAAATAAAGAGGAAACCAAAACGACGTCGCGGGGGAGGAAGCATTAAACAATGTCGCAGCTAGAAATGAAGGGCAAAAAATGGAAAATGCATAGTGGGGAACACCGCATGAAGAGAAATGCATGGGGAGGCAGCAGTAGTGCTATAATGCTTTCTGTTAGTTAGTTAGTTAGTTTACATTCGATTAGTAGATTTCGGATCAAATGACACTTGGCTTTGGGTAGGTAGCCTAGAGGTGTATATAGGAGAGCTGGACTCTCATTGTAAGGCAAAAAATATCTCAATATAGAATTCCTCTCATTTCTGAGATGGAAGAATGAATTGATGTAGTATATTTCACTTTTGAAAGTACTCTGTTCTACTCTGTTTTATGTGACTCTTAATAATAGAGTATCATTGGTATCAGAGCGGCGTCCAGGCCAGGAGAGATGGTGACTAACGCCGAACTTGCGTCACATATGAATGAGGTAGATGTTCAGGTGAAAAAGGTAGAGAAGAAACTGGAAGAGAAGTTTGTTGAGATCGACACAAAGTTTGAAGCGATTACTACATTGATCAAAAAGGAGTTTGAAAAGGCTTGGCATGGAAAAAGAAAAGAGAAGGTTACTTTGACTTATTCCAATGGCGAAGGTGAAAACCGGGATCAAGAGTCTAGTGTGATGAAAGAAAATTTAGTACAGCACTAGGACAAGGTTTATGAAGGTATCAAAATATCATTACCAGTGTTCGATGGAACTGACTTCATATTATGGAGGAGTAAATGCGAGCTATACTTCGCGATTGAGGACATATCGGAGAGACGCCGATCCAAGCTGATTCTACTGAGTATGGAGGGGAAAGCATTCTCCTGGCAACAGCAATACCTCAAGACGACGGGAAAGACAGAGATACCTTGGCAGGAATTGATGGAGCACATTGCTTGTTGCTTTGACTCAGGTATATATGACGACCCTCTGTACGAGTTAGTAAATCTGAAGCAATACGGAGCATTTGATGAATATCTGAATGATTTTGACAATTTGGNTTCGGAATAGTCACAACAGTCTGTTCAAAACAGACACAATTGTCTATTCGAGTTTATTCATCTGAACCTGTTAATTTAATTAACTACCATCCGAATCGGGTAAAACCGACCCGACCCGGTCCGATCCAGATATTAACACCAATGTTAAAATATTTGTCAAATCGATCAAGGCCCAAGATGCCCCAAGTGCCCAAGTGCCAATCAAAGACCAATAATGGACTTTGTCTTGCTAGGCTATTTGGGCTTGTCAAATGGGCTTGTGCCCATTTAACTAAAGTTACTTTATAACTTTAGTTTGCATTTATAAGGTCTTTTACATACTCTAAGTTAACCAATGTGGGACTTGGTTAATTATTAATATATTTACAAACTATTTCAACAGTAAATGCGAGTTATACTTCGCGATTGAGGACATATCGAAGAGATGCCAATCCAAGTTGATTCTACTGAGTATGGAGGGGAAAGCATTCTCCTGGCAACAGCAATACCTCAAGACGACGGGAAAGACAGAGATACCTTGGCAGGAATTGATGGAGCACATTGCTTGTTGCTTTGACTCAGGTATATATGACGACCCTCTGTACGAGTTAGTAAATCTGAAGCAATACGGAGCATTTGATGAATATCTGAATGATTTTGACAATTTGGTGTGCCATACTGGGTTAGAAAAGAAACAAGCCTTGAGTTGCTTCCTTGGAGGTTTAAAAGGACCTCTAGAGAAGGCAGCGAGGATCCATAATCCTCATAATGTGATGGAAGCTATGAAAGTAGCAAGGCTACAGGATAACTTTTTGTCAGAGACAGCCAGAAATACCTATGTAAATTCCAAACCATTTAACCCTTCGGTGAATCACAATTATACTCTGACTAATAATTCAGTCAAACCATTTCACACCCATATGAATTCCAGGCCTTCCAGCATGAGCTTTAACCATACTTTTCAACCAGGAAACACCACCAAAAACCTCCATTATAGCAGAACCAGTTCTGCTAACCAGACAAAAACCCATACCACACCGTCCCAATGGTCCACCAATAATCAGAAATCACCCTATGTGCCACCTCACAGAGACGACAGTAAAGGAGGAAGGGGAGGAGGAATGCATGAAGGCAGGGATGTTCGAAACTTATGTTGGTTTTGCGGGGACCCATGGTCTCCAAGTCACAGAGAAGTTTGTCGGAAGGCTAAGCTATTTAGCTTATTAATGGAGGATGATGAGGAACAAAGGGAGACTGAAATTGAGGAATCACAGGAAGAGAACAAGCAAGATGTTGAAGGTGGAAGCTCAAAACAGGGATTCATAGTCTCACTTAATGCTATTATCGATGGAGGAGGACAAACCATGAAGATTGTGGGAAAAATCAAGGAGGAAGTAATAATGCTGGTGGACACCGGAAGTACCCATAATTTCTTGGGTAGAAAATTTGTAAAAAAAAGTTGGTTTGAAACCTATCTATGCAGGACAGTTCAGAGTCCAAGTAGCCAATGATCAAAATATCTCCGTGATGGAGAAATGTGAAGGAGTGCACTGGGTGTGTCAAGGTAGAGAATTCACCTCTGATTTCTTTGTTTTACCTGCTATGGGCAGTAATGCAATTCTGGGCATGCAATGGATGAAGGAATTGGGAGCAATAGAGTGGGACTGTCAGGCATTAACAATGAAGTTTATGATGGGAGATGATAAGGTCTGCCTCACAGGAATGGACACGGAATCTACAGTAGGAGAGAATTCCAAACTTATGTGTCATGTGGGAAGTGCTGCAGAGTGCTTTGTTATAAGGGTCTATGACAGAAAGGAAGGGGGGATTACGTTATCTGACTTAGAGGACATCCATTTGAGAATTCCAAAGGATTTAAATGAACAACACCAAAATGCATTGCTAGGTGTTCTACAGAAATTTTTAGAGGTGTTTGTAGAACCAACCAAATTGCCACCTGCAAGGAAATTGGACCATCGAATTCCTCTAAAGGAGGGTAGCCAACCGGTAATGATCAGGCCATACAAGTATGCACATGCGCAAAAGAATGTGATTGAAAAATTGGTGAATGAATTACTGGAATCCAGGTTCATCCATCATAGCCACAATCCTTTTGCATCACCAGTGGTGTTGGTCAAGAAGAAGGATAATACTTGGCGCTTCTATGTGGATTATAGGAGACTCAATGAAATGACAGTCAAAGATAAATTTCCTATACCTATGGTGGACGAACTGCTCGATGAATTGTACGGGGCCAAATTCTTTTCCAAGCTCAATCTTAGATCGGGATATCATTAGATTAAGATGGCTGAAGGGGATTCATACAAAACGGCTTTCCACACCCACAGTGGACACTTTGAGTGGTTGGTCATGCCATTCGGGCTATCCAATGCCCCATCTACCTTCCAGGCACTCATGAATGAGGTATTCAAAAAGTTCTTTCGAAAGTTTATTCTTGTTTTCTTTGATGACATTTTAATCTACAACATTAGTTGGGATGATCACCTAAGACATCTAGAGTACACTTTGGAAATTCTCCAAGAGAATGAATTATGTGTTAAACTATCCAAATGTGCTTTTGCTCAAAACAAGGTGGAGTATCTTGGGCATGTCATTACAGACAATGGGGTGTACATGGAACCCAACAAAGTCAGTGCAATCACGTCCTGGCTACCACCTAAAATAGTAAAACAACTAAGGGGTTTTCTTGGCCTATCAGGCTACTATCGAAAATTTTGAAACAACATGGGACAATAGCACATCCTTTGACTGATTTGCTGAGAAATGGCTCGTTTGAATGGACACCCATGACACAAGACGCTTTTGAAAAGCTAAAAGACAGCATCGCTTCAGCCCCTGTTTTGGGAATGCCCAATTTCGAGAAACCATTTATTCTAGAAACGGATGCTTCCAAGGAGGGAATTGGAGCTGTTCTTATGTAGGAGGGCCATCCACTAGCATTCTTAAGCAAGGCAATGGGAAAAAAATACAACAACCTATCAGTTTATGAAAAGGAACTTTTTGCACTTTTATATGCAGTGAAGAAATGGAACACTTATCTAATGAGACACCAATTTGTGATAAGGATAGATCAGGAGCCTTTAAAGCACTTGTTGGAGCAACAACTTAACACTCCCATGCAACAAAAGTGGCTAGAAAAGATGCTAGAGTACGATTTTACAATTCAATACAAAAGAGGGAAAGAAAACATTGCTACTGATGCCCTTTCTAGGAAGATCGAGGGGTCACACCTAATGGCCATTATGGTGGTGGGAAATGATCTCCTAGATAAAGTTAAACAAAGTTGGGAAAAAGATCCTGTGCTACAGCAAAAAATTCAAGAGATACAAGGTAGAGCTAATAAGGGAGGCAAGTATAGGTGGGAGCACAAGCTGCTTAAGAGACGGGAAAAGCTAGTAGTGGGTAATGATGCAATTTTGAAAGAGCAGATTATGAATGCATATCATAATACTCCATGGGGAGGTCATTCAGGAGCAGAAGCTACGTTTAACAGATTGAAGTCGGTATTCTATTGGAAAGACATGCATAAGCAAATCAAAGAATATGTGAAACAGTGTGACTCATGTCAAAGAAACAAACCAGAGTTGGTAGCCTATCCTGGCCTTCTCCAACCCATTCCTATTCCACAAGGTGCGTGGCAATCAGTAGCACTGGATTTCATCACTCACTTACCCAATTCCCAAGGTCGGACAGTTGTTCTAGTGGTAATAGACAAGCTAACTAAATATGCGCATTTCATGGCACTTAAACACCCCTTTTCGGCTGTGGATGTGGCTAAGGTTTTTTTGGATCAAATTGTTAATCTACATGGGTGGCCTTTGACTCTAATATCTGATCGGGATCCAATCTTTCTAAGTCAATTCTGGTCTGAACTATTTAGAATACATGGGGTAAAGCTATGTAAGTCAACTGCCTACCACCCGCAAAGTGATGGTCAATCGGAGGTCCTCAACAAGACATTGGAGTGTTATTTACGGTGTTTTTTAGCAAAAATACCATCAAAATGGGTTGAATGGCTACTAATGGCTGAGTATTGGTATAATACTTCTTATCATAGTGCCATCCAGATGACACCCTTCGAGGCACTATATGGGTATTCACCTAGAGTGAGTGACCCCTATGTGGTAGGAGATACTATGGTAGCAGCAATGAAAAATACGGTGAGAACCAGAGAACAGATAATGAACCAGCTAAAACACCATCTCATAAAAGCACAGCAAAGAATGAAACAAACAACAGATAAGCATCGCACAGACAGAGAACTAGTGGTGGGACAATGGGTGTACCTGAAGTTACAGTCGTATAGGCAAGCCTCCATTGCTAATCGAAGTTTCCACAAGTTGTCTTCCTTGTATTACAAGCCATACCAGGTGATTAAGAGGATTGGGGCCATTGCGTATCAACTGCAGTTACCTCAAGGATCCAAAATCCACAATGTATTTCATATCTCACTCCTGAAGAGACACCATGGGAACCAAAGGGTGCAGACAAAATTGCTGCCAATCAATGAACAAGGAGATATGCAGTGGGTTCCAGCAAAGATTGTCCATTAGAGAGTTCGAAAGAAAGGAAACTTATCGATTACCGAAGTGCTGGTGCGATGGAGCAATTCTAGTAAACAAAGTTGGGAAAAAGATCCTGTGCTACAGCAAAAAATTCAAGCAATACAAGGTAGAGCTAATAAAGGAGGCAAGTATAGGTGGGAGCACAGGTTGCTTAAGAGACGGGAAAAGCTAGTAGTGGGTAATGATGCAATTTTGAAAGAGCAGATTATGAATGCATATCATAATACTCTATGGGGAGGTCATTCAGGAGCAGAAGCTACGTTTAACAGATTGAAGTCGGTATTCTATTGGAAAAGCATGCACAAGCAAATCAAAGAATATGTGAAACAATGTGATTCATGTCAAAGAAACAAACCAGAGTTGGTAGCCTATCCTGGCCTTCTCCAACCCATTCCTATTCCACAAGGTGCGTGGCAATCAATAGCACTGGATTTCATCACTCACTTACCCAATTCCTAAGGTCGGACAGTTGTTCTACTGGTGATAGACAAGCTAACTAAATATGCGCATTTCATGGCACTCAAACACCCCTTTTCGGCTATGGATGTGGCTAAGGTTTTTTTGGATCAAATTGTTAATCTACATGGGTGGCCTTTGACTCTAATATCTGATCGGGATCCAATCTTTTTAAGTCAATTCTGGTCTGAACTATTTAGAATACATGGGGTACAGCTATGTAAGTCAAATGCCTACCACCCGCAAAGTGATGGTCAATCGGAGGTCCTCAACAAGACATTGGAGTGTTATTTACGGTGTTTTTTAGCAGAAATACCATCAAAATGGGTTGAATGGCTACTAATGGCTGAGTATTGGTATAATACTTCTTATCATATTGCCATCCGGATGACACCCTTCGAGGCACTATATGGGTATTCACCTAGAGTAAGTGACCCCTATGTGGTAGGAGATACTATGGTAGCAGCAATGAAAAATATGGTGAGAACTAGAGAACAGATAATGAACCAGCTAAAAATAATGAAACAAACAGCAGATAAGCATCGCACAGACAGAGAACTAGTGGTGGGACAATGGGTGTACCTGAAGTTACAGTCGTATAGGCAAGCCTCGATTGCTAATCAAAGTTTCCACAAGTTGTCTTCCTTGTATTACGAGCCATACCAGGTGATTAAGAGGATTGGGGCCATTGCGTATCAACTGCAGTTACCTCAAGGATCCAAAATCCATGATGTATTTCATATCTCACTCCTGAAGAGACACCATGGGAACCAAAGGGTGCAGACAAAATTGCTGCCAATCACTGAACAAGGAGATATGCAGTGGGTTCCAGCAAAGATTGTCCATCAGAGAGTTCGAAAGAAAAGAAACTTATCGATTACCGAAGTGCTGGTGCGATGGAGCAATTCTAGACAAGAGGATGCCACTTGGATGGAATTGGAGAAGTTTAAAACTCAACACCCAGAACATTTTCGAAAATGGGTTGAAGGGCTGGCGGCAAAGCTTGACTTCCTTGAGGGCAAGGAAGATCTTCAACAAGGGGGAAATTGATGGCATTTGAATTTGGAGGAGGGAAATAAAGAGGAAACCAAAATGACGTCGTGGGGGAGGAAGCATTAAATGATGTCGCAGTTAGAAATGAAGGGCAAAAAATGGAAAATGCATAGTGGGGAACACCGCATGAAGAGAAATGCATAGGGAGGCTGCAGTAGTGCTATAATGCTTTCTGTTAGTTAGTTTACATTCGGTTAGTAGATTTCGTATCAAATGACACCTGACTTTGGATAGGTAGCCTAGAGGTGTATATAGGAGAGCTGGACTCTCGTTGTAAGGCAAAAAAAATATCGCAATATAGAATTCCTCTCATTTCTGATATGGAAGAATGAATTGACGTAGTATATTTCACTTTTGATAGTACTTTGTTCTACTCTGTTTTATGTGACTCTCAATAATAGAGTATCAACGTGGGTGGCTGCGAGCCGTTGATTGTCTATAAGGAGGGATTGAGTTTCACGGTGCTGAGCAGCAAGACGGTCTTCGAGAATATCAACCGGAAGAGCCCGTACTGTGGCGGAGGAGGACGGCAGAGAGTGGTGGAGACGGTGGAGGAGGTGAGGTTCGTTGATCGAGTGATTTGTGCGAGTGAGAGTGGCTCCTCCTCGGGTCAAAATGACTTCACGGAGTTTCAAGGCTTTTTGTGGCGGGAGACGCTTTCGTCCGGCCATGCCTGCTGGCACCCTCAGCCAGCGGGAGTTTGATTTGGTGATTGATCATTTTATATGGGGACGGCAAAGTGGGAAGAGTGTAATGGTGTGTCTGTATTATTCTCCCTTGCTTTTCTAGGTGTTTTTAAGAAAATTATTCTGGTTATGTATTGAACCTTGGCTTCCTTTTTTTTTTTTTTATTTTTTTTCCTCTTGTTTAATTGAGTTTTTATAAATTAAGCAAAAATTCAAAGGTGAGGGTTATGTTACCTATCCTCTTAGAAGGGGTAGCGCTATTTTACTCTCTTTAGGTGGGGTTTTAGGTGAAATTCAGAAGACTTATCATGTAATTTATATGATGTTGCAAATATTTTAAAAAATTAAGTTATTCAATATATATTAGAATATATAATTCTTTATAAAATTTAAAAACAGCATGATATAAGAAAACGTGTCAAAAATTTTTTTAGCACGTTTTCTTATATCATATCATTCTTACATTTTATAAAAAAATGTGTATTATGACACATATTAGATAACTTAAATTTTCAATATTTTTGCAACGACATCAAAATCATTGATAGGTCACATCCAAACTCACCAAATTGATGTGACGGTAACATTATCCGCTTCTTAGAAAGACTAGCATAGTGCTCATCAAATTTAAATAAGTCTTTATAATTAAATTTCCTTTAAAATAAATTCTTTAAAGATAAAACGTTATTAAGAACATGCTAAGCAAAAAGAACGCTAGGCCCAAAGGAAAAAAAAAAAAAATCACGACCCAAAAGAAATGCAAAATTCCAAATTGTTAATGGCCTTTTGTATAACCGGATCCCTTCTCACGCCTGTTAGGCTGTTATACTGGGCCTTCATTTTCGGTCTCAAATATTAAATTCTCAAGAGTATCCCAATCTATTTAAATCCCGAACCATTCAAACTCTCAAATTTTGAAGGACCTTTAACCGCCATTTTCTCTCTCGTAAATGTCACGCTCAGCAGCACAAGAACAACTCTCCCTCCTTCACTCACTGATAAAAGCCAGAAGGTCCTCTTCCTCTTTCATCTTCGTCAATTTCCATCAATCTCATTTTCCGTTTCAGAGCTAATAAACTCAATTTTCTTTCTCTCGCAGTTTCGATGATTCGACGCTTCGAGTTCTCGAATCGCTTTTGGTCATCAGAGATGTGAAATCGTTGGTGGAAATCCGGTCGAGCTTGACAAAATTTCTCAGATCTGAATCTTTTTCCGTTATTCGTTCAATTGCAGGGAAAAATGTTGAGGAAAAGCTTCTCATCCTCCATTTTTTGGTTCGTGCTTTTGCTATCATCGGAGACGTAGAGGTGCTTCTAATGCTACTGATTTTCAGAAATTTCTTGGCTATCATTTTCGTTTTAGATTTATGATGTTTACTAGTATTAGATGAATTGAATTTTGAACCGTGATTGTGCTTTTACTAATTTTTTGCGGATTTTATTTGCTCAAAGTTTTCTACCCAAACGTAGTTATAGCTTCTGATGAAAATTTGAAGCAAGCGATGCTATGGAAAAATTTGGCAACGATGTATTTACTTTATGGTTTATGAGATTGCTATTGTCATGTTTCAGAAGTGAAAAATGAAGTGTTAATGCTTCTCTTTTCTACCCTTTTTTTTTTTTTTTTTTTTTTTTTTNTGAAGTGTTAATGCTTCTCTTTACTATTTTTTTTTACTGTTTCAAACTTCATTTTCGCAGAGTTGCTTAGCTTTGAGATACGAGGCTTTACTTATGAGGGAACTCAAGTCCGCAAGTTGCCATTGGCTAGAAGTTTCATACACGGAATGGTTAAATTTTGTGGAAGACGCAATGCATAATGGTTTTCATTCCATCGCAGAAAAGGTACATGTTAAGCTGCATCTTTATATATGTAATGCGTATCATCCAAAATTCTGCTTGTTGAAGTTCTGAGTTAAGCTACAGTTTTCTTTTTTGTTCTCAACATGAAATTTCGGTTCATGATAGGTAGTAATGATTTATGTGTTAAATTGCCTGAATATGTTTCCATTAGCATTTAGCATCAGAGTTTGGAGGAAACTAGGAAGAAGCCTAGCTAATGTCATTTGTTCAATTTTTTATATATTGAAAAAGGCTTCACTTTGAAAAGTAACTTGAGATTGGTATCAGTCACTAAATTGCCATTTTTTGAATAATTGAATCGGGTATATAAAATTGATGAAGCTAGTCAACCATGTCTTCGATTTTATTGTATAATGTATAAACGGTTTGCTTTGGTTGAGGTGCTTTTGCTGATATGACTATATTTTCATACATTGTACTAAAATTGTATCATACCTTTACAACTTTGTTCTTTTTGGAGTTAGAAAGCTTACATGTGGTTAAAGCTCTGCGTGAAAGGAATCCTACTGTCAGCTCTTTATTAATGTCCAGGAAATTGTTTCAATTACCAATTTCAGCAATACTCTATGTTGTACGTTTGTGATTCAAATCATATGATCATATCATAATGGAACAATCTATTCCTTGTCCACTCTTTCTTCGGTTTGAAATCTAAGTGAGTTAGTCCTTTTTTATGCTTCTAATCTGTAATCATTCTCCTGTTTGGCAATTAGGCATGTGAAAATGCATTATTGTGCTTTGGTAAGCATGATGTTCTAGAGGCCGGAACAGACAACTTTTCTGAAAATGTAAAGGCAATTAGGAAGATAGCGAGACTCAAGCACCGTGCAATGACATCAGTTGCTTCTCGCTCTGGTATCTCCTCACCATTGTATTAACTTCTTTGGATTTTCATGTCATTGCTATTCTGTATACACGAGTCTTGTGAGTAGCTCTGACTTCAGCGTGACTCATTTTCAAATATGGGATGCGAATTTCTGCATTTTATTTGGGCCTATTGCTGTTTCAACTCACTTGAAAAGGATAGTTGACAAACCACCTGTTCAGTTGACTTCATACTTTAACTGCTGGACCATAACTTGATTATTTCAATTCAAACAACATAATCTTCTTCCATTAAGATTTATAATTGGTTAATTGGGTCTGTGTAATGGAAACTTCTTCTGAACTGCATAGTTGAAGAAGAGATCCAATGAGTCAATGAGACTGTGCAGCTGTTATGTACTTATTCCCAGAGTACAACATAATATGTTTAGAGTCACTAAATGCTTGCAACATAAAATTTTTAATAACAAAAAGTAACGATGCCTGTGACAGTATTGCTCCACTTGACATTAATACAATACAATCTTCTCTATTGATATGTATTATGTGATTTTAATTCAATGTGGACCATTTGCATACGCGTTAATTGAAATAGTTGATGACATGTTTTTCTTAAAATGGAATGAGGTACAAGATGCCTCGCGTATGCACTAAGGTAAGCACATTCTCCTCGTTATTGGCAGAGATTAAGTTACAAGTTCATGTCTGAAGCTAGAGTCGAGGTGGTGAAAGGAAAAATAAGCTTTTAGAGGTTGTCGCATGTTGAGTGAGGGAATAATTTAAGCTGAAATATGCTTCTGCCATTATTTGAAAATATGTGTAGAAAGAAAGAGGCCAGATTTTGGCCTTCTTATCATAGATGAAAGATGCGACTTAGTATCACATTCTTGTATAGTTCCAGCAGAAAATTAATGTTTTAATCTTGTGAAAAGATCCATGCCTTATAGTAAGAAGATCGCTACAACTTTTTGCATTGTCCTTAGTTTTTGGGTTGTTTCAGGGTATAATGGCAGAGAAATATCAAGTGTCATTTAAAATATAGTAGTTATAATCTTGAAGTAGGCCAAAGACCGTACTTTTGAGTCATGTTTTCTCAGTTATCATTTTCCTTTTCCACGATGTAATTTATCTGCCTGCAGTCTGCTGTTGATAATTGAAAATTAAGGGAGCTTTTAATTTCTTCTTTTTGTGTGTGTATATTTCAAGAGCCTTATGATAATAAATCACAAAAATTTTATTTGGATAAGTATATCTGGGTACGGTATATGTCAGTTATTCATTCCCCTTCTAAGTGGCTAGTCTTATAGACATTGATATTTAAATTAGGTTTTGAAGTTCTTTCTGAAAGAATTGTGCTTTAGGAGTAGTAATTTATTCATGGAAAATCCTCCTTTTTCATTTCAGTTCAAGCGCAAGCGGCAGAGTACCTAGAAAAGAAAACAATAGAGAAGTGCAAATCCGACGTATTCTACCAAGACAAAAAATGTCTAGCAAGCACTTCCTTCACAGATGGAATTAAAAAGCAGAATATGAGAAGGTTGCGTGAATACCAAAACCTTCTGCAGATCAATGATGCATTAATTGGACAGCATCCAGATTCAAGGTCAACATACTTGAACTTATTTCGGTGCATTGTTGTTTTTTGTGACCTTTTTTAGTGATTAAGCATGTGAGCATATGAAATTGCAGACTTGCTTTTGGTTCCAGTGTTGACGCTTAATTGGTGTTTGGCATTCAATGTTCTCACTCGTTGAAAAATGTAAGTTGTCTTACAAGACATAATATTTGACAAGAAACTAATAAATACATTAATGCATGATTACTTTGACCCTTTGTTGGCAGCAATTGCAAATCTGATGAGTGTGGCTTAGAGTGTCATGTTTTTTCGGTGTGAATAATGTTTTCTACGGTTAAGTCCCTTTCTCTGCATGTGAAAATATATATTGTGTAGATGCAAGAGTGTTTGTTAGCCTGGCAAACATAGAGGGCTGTGTAACCCACTCACTGGAGTATTTCGGTGTGGCCCAGCTATTTATCCCAAGTTGCTTAGTTTGATGTCTGGTGTTATGGACGAATTTGATTGGTAATTTTCATCTAGTGATCTAAAAGTAGCTGGACAATTTAGGTCGGAGAAATTATGTCTCCACAATTTTCACAAAAGAAGGTACAAAAAAACAAAAAAAAAAAAATGCAGAAATTGAGTCTCAGGAAAAAAAAATATAAGTGGGAGTACTTGAGCTTAAATTTTATCAACTACTTGTTGGATTGTTTCTTTTAAGGTACAATAGTTGTTGGATTGTTATGGAGCATAAAATTGTGTATATATGGTTATTCTTTAACTCTAACTTGATGCTTTTTTTTTTTTTTTTTTTTTTTTTTTTTTTTTTTTTTNTTTTTTTTTTTTTTTTTCCTGTTTTGCTCATAGATGTGGTAGAATTATTTAAATTGCCAAAAATATTTCCTTTTTCTAATTATTTTATTACTATCTTATATCATGTGCAAAAGCATGTCTCGAATTAACTTGTGGATATAACACATAGAATGATGCCTTTTCGCTTCAAAATGTGAACGACAACTACATTAATAAACTCGTATTTTTATATTGGTATGTGAGAAATCTAACCAAATACTTGAAATTCAATTTCTTTTGAGAAAATTATTGTTCAATTTCAAAAGTTGGAAAAAAAGATCATATAGTTTTAAACATAAAAGAATTTTAATTTAGTTCTTCTTATACCGTATGAAAATTTTAAAATGTCCTTTAGTATTATGTGGTTATTTCATATATATATATATATAAAGGGTTATTTTATTTATTTTTAAATATGATAACTACATATATGAATAAAATAATTACATAGGATTAAAGGATAACCATATATGTGAAGAAAATAATCACATAGCACCAATGAATATTTTGGACACTTCACAGAGTATGAGAGAAATGAAATTAAAAATCATCTATGTTTAAAATCAAATTATGAGTTATCCATAATTTTCTCAATCTTTTTTTAGTTTGAAATAGTAATTAAGAATTACTAAATATATACAAAACAAGATGGCTAAGTGCAGAGACTTGAATTTTTAACAAGGTTTAAATCTACTGCAGGTTCTTATAGTTTAGATAAAATTTGAATTAAGTTCTTATAATTTTTTTTTCTTCTTTTGGGATTTTTATGGTTTGAATTTTTTTTTTTTTAATTAGGTCTCTATTATCACTCCCAATTATAATTTCATCCATTTAATGCTAACATTACAAACGACTTGTTTATGTGACAATAAAAGAAGTTGACATGGTGTTAAAGTGGCACAAAAATTGATATCTTATCAAATTTTGGCTCAAAAAAAGTGCATATAAAAGTTAATGAGGTGACAATTTTTGTATCATTTTGGCGTTATGTCAATTTTTTTTTATTATCACATAAACAAACCGTTTGTCATGTCAGCACTAAATTGACGGATTTATAATTAAGGATGACGACAATAACTCAATTAAAAAAATTTCAAACTATAAAGACATCAAAAAAAAAATTATAAGAACTTGATTCAAAATTTGTCTAAATTATAAGGACTTGCAATATATTTAAACCTTTTAAGAAATAGTATAATGTATATATATATATATATATATATATTACATACTATAATGATGATATATTAAACACCTCTTAAATGAGTGGGTTTTGAAGCCTGTAAAATAAGAAATAAAATGTTGGTTTTACCATATAAATGAGCTGAGTTTCACATAATAAATTTATGGATGATTAGTTAAAGATAATATGAATATTATAAAACATTTTAGTTTGTAAAATTTTGTATTTATTTTAGGTGTGGCATAATAGTGAGAGGTTTAAGTAATTTGGATGAGGTCTTAAGCTTAAATTTCCAAATCATCATTTATACCAAAATTATTTTCCATTTATTTTGAATTTCTCTCAACTATTAGTGAATACTTCATTATAGATATTCCAAATTCAAATCTTATTGATATAAATAGGGTGAGATTTTTTAAGTTACTTCCCCTATAGCAGAAAAATCAAATGGAATAACAGAATTCCTAGTCCATGAAGGAGTCTCAAAGTCGTTGATACCTGCCTAACCAGCAGCCCAATTATACTGATAACTCGACTTGAATTCCCAAAAAAGAAAGAAACTTGTTTCCATTTTAATTTCTTGTGTTTTCTTTGCTGTTTTCCAGTTTTTGGCCATGCGCATAACAAGTCTGACCAACTCGTGCGCGCGATTTTTCTGAAAACCAGAAGAGCTGTTTCTAAAAGGACATTGTGGTCGTACGCAAAGTGATTTGGTTTGCAATTACCCTAACATCTGGTTTTGTCCCCATTTGGTAATAAAGACTTAAGAGTCAATTACATTTTGATAAGAGATGTTGACATTGGAAAGCCAACTCCATCTGTTCAAGCAATTGAAATTTTAGGTCAGTTACCACTCCACCCTTGGGAATTTTTTGCCACATTGTCAAACATCACTCCAATCTCCACCATTTTGATTCTTGAAGACCACACACATCTCAAGAATCGAATCCTCCGTATCACTACAAGGGCATTAATTGTTTGCATCGGAGCTTGCATGTCTTATTTTTCTCCAAGATGGAGAGATGTCTGTTTTTCCTCTATTCAGTATATTAGTCATTACTTAACGGTAAATTAAAGATTACAAAGCTCACCGTTCTGTATATAGGTTTTTTCTACTGCCTAGGGTATAGGTTTTTGAAACTTGGAAAGTTGAAAAAAGAGGCTGAAAAGTACGCGTTTTGTGAGGTAAGGAACAGAAAGAAATTCAACATAAAGGCTTGATTTGAATATTTAAGTAGATCTTAACAGAAGGTTTGATTTGAACATTTCAAGAGTATAAAGGGATAAATTGCTATAATCAAAACTTTTAAAAAAAAAAAAAAAAAAGTTATCTGTACATAGACTACAATTGAGGGGGAACTTTATCTAATTCACCCGTTTTTTTATTGGTTAACATTCCAAGGGAAAACATAGACTTGGTTTATAAGATATGGTCATATGCAAAGAAATATAAATATTCAATGTAACCAGGGAAATTGAGCTTTTCTTCTCGGAACAGAAGATTAGAAGCCTGGAATCATGTGGAGAGCATTTAATGCAAAGAGTTGGAATCCGTCTTAGGGTTTCACAACTCGGTATAATTTTAATTTCAAACTCTCGAAATGTGTTTCTTTTTAATAATCCTTAGACCTTAGCCTCATGTCGGATCGATCTCATTAATTAATTAGTCTCATTGTAATATGCATATGAGTATGAGGGCAGCAACATGGTCATGTAAGGTTTGCAACCATGCAACAATTGTGTGTGCTGTTGCTATTACAAATATAAAATTTCTCTTTTTATTCAATAAAAAAAAATTTATAGTTAGACCATTAAAAATTCTGGCTTAGTGGTAAAAGCACTCCTTTTCCTAGCCCAAGATTAGGATTAAGTTGTCCTCAAGATGTATTGTGAAACTAAACCTAGGTAACGTTTGCACAGTTATAAATGGTTGTTTCTCTGTTGGGCGGCTTAGGCATGAGTACGCTCCTTCAATGGCTTCAATTAAGGGCGAAGTCACACTATAGCCAGGCCCCAGGAAATTTTTTTCCCCTACTTTTACGTAAATTTTTATATAATTAGACTTCGGCTCTAGTTAAATTTTACTTTGGCCCAGGCAAGATTTTTGTCCTGTTTCCATCAGTAGCTTCATTGTTTGTAAAAGTAGCCCATTATATTAAGTATGCTCAATATTTTTCTGGTGGAATATATGATGCTACTGTTTGTTTATAATTTATTTATAGTATAAAAAAAGAGCTCTAGTTAGCCTGTTGCTTCAAATAAAAATAATGTAGCTTGCAACTATGCAACAATTAATTGTGTACCACTTCTCTAATGAATTTGAAACTTCTCCATTTTAGAAAGCGTTCTGTCTTGGACTTTGCCTTCATAAAGCGCGTATAGCACAGATGCATATTAGAAAATGGTGTTTTACAGCTTTGCGTTTGAGATTCTTTATATAGTGTGATTGTTTTGTGTGTAAGAAATTTTAGCGTTGAAGATTGTGGGGTTGTCTTTAAGGAATATACGTACTTGTGCGACTTTATGGCATTTTAGATTAAGACTATTAATTAGTATTGCAATCACTAATGTGTTGTATCTGTTATTTGTTACTATTAATATTCTATTTAATGAGAAAAGAAGCACAAAAGCTTTTGATAATCCACCATCAGAAACAATTTCTGCAGACGAATCAAAGTTTTTGTCTTAACTTCTAGAGTCTACGCATGTGGGATGGGATATATTAATTATGTTCGTATTTAAATCTCTTACAATGATTTAATGTTTTGTCTTCCACACGGCTTAACTCATACACAAATTAATGCTATTGGAATATTTTATTAATTGTATCCAAAAACATAAAAAAAAAAGTTAATTCAACTTAAAAGTTTAAGCGGTTAAAAAAAAGTTTAGGAATAGATTTATATATCTAATATGTCTTTGCACACAAAAGTCCTTTGAGTTTGAAGGATGGACAAAGGACATACATGCTCATATCTTGTGTTGAAAATTTTAATTTAATTGAGAAAGTGTGATAAAATGATTTGGTTTTTTTGACCACTTAGTCAAATAGACTCTAATATTATGTTAAAAATTTATTCAATCTAAAAACTTAAACTATTAGGAGAAAGTTCATTAATAATTTTATATATCTAATAAGAAAGTTCGATCAATTTTATTTGAGATAAATATGGTTTAATTAGAAAAACAAAATTCTTGGAACTTTTAGAACTCTAATTAAGCTCGTTCTTAACGTTTTACTTGACCACCTATGCCTGATGTCTTGGTGGTTCCCGTGCCTTCCTCAAATTGCCAAGGTCATGTCTTGGAACTTTTAGAACTCTAATTAAGTTCGTTCTTAAAGTTTTACTTGACCACCTATATATGCCTGTTGTCTTGGTGGTTCCCGTGCCTTCCTCAAATTGCCAAGGTCATGCTTGGTACCTCGATGACCAGAAGTTAGCGTTCTAATTCAATTTGTTGGAAACATAGCAAATCAAGGAAGGTTTGTATTAGACCTTATCTTAATATCTCGTTTGGTACATATAATGAAAGTTATAGAATTGGAATGAGAATAGGAATGGAATGGGCTGAAATGAAATGATCATTCTTATTTATAGTTTGATACTTTTATGGAATCAATGTAATTATTTTTAAAAGACATAAATGTTCCTTTTAAAAATATGATTTTATGGGCTCTTTTATTAAGTGTAATTTAGGTCATTTTATAAAATTAATGAGGATATGTTAGAAAAAAAATGTATTAATTGCATGGAATAGAACAATCTCACCTCTCAAGGTGGGACTGCACATTTATGCTTCTGTGGAATTAGGCTTGCAATGCAATCATCATTCCATGCCTTTTTCTTGCTACCAAACGTGGGAGTGCTCATTTCATGAAATAAAGCATGAAATGGAATCACTATTCCATGTACCAAACGAGCACTAAGAGCTTAAGTTTTTGGGTTGGATCGGTTTTTGACATGATATTAAAGCTTTTTTTACCAAATTGAATTCTTCTACCTCAATTTCTCAATTAAATTAAAAATTTTAGCACGAGGTATAGGCGGACCAGTGCTTTGTTCACCATTCAAACCCAAAAAGTTTTCTTATGCGGAGGCGTATTAAAATATAAAATTATTCATTGGTCTTTTTCTAACAACTTAAGCTTTTAGGTCGAGTCACTTTTTAACCGTTGGTAGATTTTAAACTTTTTGGGTAGCATTAAAAGGGCAAGGGAGAATAGAGACACTACAAGAAAAAAAAAGATTTTCTCACAGACAAAATTTGTAAGAAAACACCCAAAAATCTGTGAGAAATGTGTTTCTCTTAGATTTTAGAGCGCGAGAAAAACTCACGTGACAAACTAAATTTCTCACAGAATGTTTCACGGACTTACTTTTGACATATTGAAAAAAAATTCTCATGAAATTTTTCATAGATTTTTGTAGGTGAAAAAATTTGCAAGTTTTTTTTTCTTTTTTTTTTTTTACTGATTTCTTATATTAATACTAATGAAATTACCAAAAGGGAAAACAAAATTCAAAGAAAAGTTAACAAAAAAATCATACATTATCATATTTAAATAAACTTTACAAAGTTTGATCTTAGACTTTACACATTTTACAATCCAAAAGAAAATAACTCAAGCAGTTATTACTATAAGAAACTAACTCTAAGGGTTTGTTTGAGAGTTACTTTGGAAGGGAAAGGAAATGAGATGAGAGGAATAAAGCTCCATTCTCCTTTGTTTGAAAGATTTATCTTAAAAAATGAGAAAAGGTCGGTGGGTAAGATGCAACCCCCACACTCTTTTTTTGATCAATTATTGTGTTCCTCCAAATTGGGGAATTTGGAGAGAAAATATGTTAAAATGACTATTATACTCCTTTATTTTTTAAAATATGTCTATTAATTTTATTAAATATGTCTATTTTAATAATAAATGATAAACTAGTAAAAATATTTTACAATAGGACTTTTCTTTTCATTTCCTATCTTTTTGCTCATTTTAATCATCCAAATAAAATAGAGGAAAACTCCTCCATTTCTCTTCTCTTCCTTTCCCTCTCTTTCCTCTCATTTCCTTTCCTTTCCCCCTACTTCAAACTCCCAAACATACCCTAAATTAATAAAATTCATTAACCCTAGAGTTAGAACAAAATAGAAAAATCCTAACAAAATAAACAAATGTAGAGGCAAATTTTCAGCTATTCTTCACTATAATTGATTTTTCCTAAGATCTGGTACAGAGTTGATAGAATTGCCTTCAGCACAGGCTGCAATAATATAGAGGGCGCATCTACTAGAGATAAACGCCTACGATCGTATGACATCTGTCATACAGAAGAGTAATTAATTCAACATAAACATCAAATAGATAACTAAATTAGCTAACCCCTAAACCCTAACCTTAACACAAACCCATAAACCTAAATCCTAAACCCCTAAACTCTAATCATAAATTCTTAACCCTAAACCATAACCCCTAAATGCCTAACAATAAACCCTAAATCAATAATTGGGTAGAATCTCCCTTAAAACTTGAACAATCCAAGAATTATAAATTTTACATAATTACCTAAAATAATCAAAATTCTAATAAATTTTACGACATCCAAAAAAATCCAAAAAATAACACAATCATTCTACACAATTCATACAACAAAGCCCTAACAAAATTTAAAGCAATCTAACAAATTCAATCATTAAATCAATACAATAAAGTTACCAAAATAGTCAAAATTTTTTAATAAATTCTACAACATCCAAAAAAATTCAAAAAATAGCACAATCATTCTACACAATTCATACAACAAAAGCCCTAACAAAATTTAAAGCAAGTTAACCAATTCAATTATTAAATCAATACAATAAAGTTACCTAAAGCAATCAAAATTCTAATAAATTCTACAACATCTAAAAAAATCCAAAAAATAGCACAATCATTCTACGCAATTCATACAACAAAAGCCTTAACAAAATTTAACGCAATCTAACCAATTTTATCATTAAATCAGTACAGTAAAGTTACCTAAATTCGGATACCTATAGCAGTCAACAAATCTTCCATCAAAACGAGGTATGCCTAAATCCATAATCACATGGACACCATTCCACAAACAAAAGATGATAAAACTACAAAATAATCTACCTAGAAACAAAAAAACTTCAAGTTTGGTTCAAAGACAAAAAATATAAACTAGAAATTGGTAGAAATAGGTCCACCTCTATTCCAAAGCAAATAAATTGAGCTTGAAACTCCTTGACGCCGCCAGAAAAAGGTGAAGAATTGCTGGAAAACTAAAATCACACAAGGTAGAGGAGAGAAACCGAGGTGAGGAAAGGGAAAAATGAATATGAAAATGAGGAAGAAGAGTTGCAGGGTGAGAAGAAATATCTAGATTTCTCACAGATTTTAGGTCGTGAGAAATTTTCAAACCCAAATTTAGAGGGCGCAGCTACTAGAGATGAACACCTACAATCGTTTGACATCTGTCATATAAAAGAGTAATTAATTCAACATAAACATCAAATGGATAACTAAATTAGCTAACCCCTAAACCTTAACGCTAACGTAAACCCATAAACCTAAATCCTAAACCCCTAAACCCTAATCATAAATCCTTAACCCTAAACTATAACCCCTAAATGCCTAACCATAAACCCTAAATCAATAATTGGGTAGAATCTCTCTTAAAATTTGAACAATCCAAGAATTATAAATTTTACATAATTACCTAAAATAATCAAAATTTCTTATTAAATCATTATAGTAAAATTACCTGAAATAATCAAAATTCTAATAAATTTTAGGACATTTAAAAAATAACACAATCATTCTACACAATTCATACAACAAAGCCCTAACAAAATTTAAAGCAATCTAACAAATTCAATCATTAAATCAATACAATAAAGTTACCAAAACAATCAAAAAAATTCTAATAAGTTCTACAACATCCAAAAAAATTCAAAAAATAGCACAATCATTCTACACAATTCATACAACAAAAGCCCTAACAAAATTTAAAGCAAGCTAACCAATTCAATTATTAAATCAATACAATAAAGTTACCTAAAGCAATTAAAATTCTAATAAATTCTACAACATCTAAAAAAATCCAAAAAATAGCACAATCATTCTACGCAATTCATACAACAAAAGCGTTAACAAAATTTAACACAATCTAACCAATTTTATCATTAAATCAATACAGTAAAGTTACCTAAATTCGGATACCTATAGCAGTCAACAAATCTTCCATCAAAACGAGGTATGCCTAAATCCATAATCACATGGACACCATTCCACAAACAAAAGATGATAAAACTACAAAATAATCTACCTAGAAAAAGAAAAACTTCAAGCTTGGTTCAGAGACAAAAATATAAACTAGAAATTGGTAGAAATAGGCTCACCTCTATTCCAAAGCAAATAAATTGAGCTTGAAACTCCTTGACGCTGCCAGAAAAAGGTGAAGAATTGTTGGAAAACTAAAATCGCACAAGGTAGATGAGAGAAAGGAAGGTGAGGAGAGGGAAAAATGAATATGAAAATGAGGAAGAAGAGTTGTAGGGTAAGAAGAAATATCCAGATTTCTCATGGATTCTGGGTCGTGAGAAATTTTCAAACCCAAATTTTAACTTTAGTGAAATGGTGTATTCCGTTTCTCACGGAAAAATTCATATTTCTCATGGAAAACTTTTCCGTGAGAAAATTTCATGAGTTTCTCACAAATTTTCTCAAAGAAAATTTTTCCGTTAGAAATTTGCTCAGAGAAAATTTTTCCATGAGAAATTCTCACAGAAATATTCTCCGTGAAAAAATTTCATTAGAAATTCAATTTTCTCATGAATCTAAAAATGGAATTTTTCATGAATTTTTTTTTTTTGTGAGAATTTCTCACGAAATTTCGTTCTGTGAGAAATCAAATATTTACTTGTAGTGAGAAAAGCAAGAAAAAGAAGAAAANACAAATTAAAATTTTATATTTTCATAAATTTATTATATATGTTTATTTTAAAGGAGAAATCACTTAAAAAGCAGATAACTATTTCTTGGTGGAATAAATTTTTTTCTATTGGGTACAAATGCATAATAATATAGCAAGGATGATTTTAGCGAGATGCATTTTCCCAATTAAAAACAAATCCTTTCCAGCCCAAGGGTTTCCTTTTTCGGTTTCGTATGAGAACATCAGTCTTTGAAAGTAAGATGAATATGTTGATCGGGATGCATGAATATTCTCTATTGAGAAAAGTCTCATTATGACTTGCTTGCGTGGTCACATGGCTTTCTAATTGACATTTGCTCCTTTATAACTAAAAAGAAAAAGAAAAAAAAAATACACACAGACATGAATTGCATGAAACTTAATTACCCAGAGAGAGGAAAAGAGAAAAACACACACACACACACACACACATGAAAGTGTTTCAATGTGAATGTCGGCGTCAACAAACATTCACGTTGAACCTTACCCACCTCTCTAGGGGTCTTGGTCCAAGTTAGGGTTTCACGTGATTTTTTTTTTTTTAACCAAATATTTACCTTGTTTACTATCTCATTTCGAAGATCAACAGCTGTAACAGAAATGACAATTATTGAATATAAAATTTGATCATGAGTGCCAGCGATTTTTATTATATTTTTAGGTATATATTACAAGTACGAGTATATGATACATTATGCAGAAATAAAAGAGTCAAATCTGGACGTGGAAACTACACAAGTAACACAACTGCATGGATTGCCAACCTTTCACGCGCCACGGCGGTGGTCAACCTTTGCCCACTGGATATTTTTATTTGAACCATCTATTTCATCACTTACCCTAATTTGCCCTCGCTTGTTTGACTATATTGCCCCTTAATATCTTATACGTGCCTCATATATCATCGACTAAAACTGTAAATTCATGTATGAACTGTGATCTGTATGAAAGAAGTGGTTTTTCCTTCTTCAGCATATTTTTTAAAGTCAAAAACTCATGATAATTAATATTCTTACTTTAATAGGAGGACATGTGCATCTATTCTACATTTGGATAGCAACTTCCTCACCATTATAAATAAGCATTTTCTGCTCCATTCTTTTAAGCACCAAGCTTAATTGTGCTATGTTTCTTCATCTTCACAAACGAAAGGAAAATCTCTAATTTCACCATTTCTTGTCATTGAATCTTCACTCCAAATGGGAAGTTCCTCACCTTGTGCCTCCTGCAAGTTGTTGAGACGCCGCTGCACCAAGGAGTGCATCTTTGCTCCTTATTTTCCGTCTGATGATCCTCTTAAGTTTGCCATTGTGCACAAGGTCTTTGGTGCGAGCAATGTCAGCAAAATGTTGCAGGTCTCCAATTTCTCCTTTCCTTTCATTTTTCCCCATTGTATTTGTAGACATCTGTGACGTGCCACTAATTATCATCTGTTAGATTTTGATTGTGTAAATTGTTGCTGCTTTGCATCTATGTGGTATGCAAATGGAGGAACTCTAGATTTTGATTGTGTAACGGAATTTTGTATCATGCTCTTGTTTATATACAGGAACTTCCAGTTCATCAAAGAGTAGATGCCGTGAGCAGTCTAGTTTACGAAGCGAATGCGCGAGTGAGAGACCCAGTGTATGGATGTGTAGGGGCTATATCTTTTCTACAGAGCCAAGTTTCACAATTGCAAATGCAGCTTGCAGTGGCACAGGCAGAGATTCTTGGCATCCAGATGCAGCAAGACCCTACCTTGCCCACCCAGATAGACCAAGATGACAAATCTTTTCTCCTATCAGATACCAATTACGAAAGCATTCCCCAGTATTTCAGCTTTGCTTCTTCTTCTTCCTCCTTTAGCAATGTACTCCAAGACCCTCTTAAAAGAGAGTCTTTTTGGTCTTAATTTGCTAATCCTTAATTAATCAATTTAACTGTTCCAACAGTTCTCATTTTCCTAGTGTTGGTTTGGTCTAAGCAGTATATGCCCTTTGTCTTTGTGTGCATGCTTGTTATCTAGTTGACAGGTACACAGAAAAAAACTAGTAGTGGACAATAAAATGCAGTGATAAGGTAGAAAAAGAGAGAAGGATAAAAATATAGAAGAAAAAACAAGGAGAATCGGGATATACGGGTCAATTGAAAATGCATGTGAGATTTGGAGTACAGTTAAAGGCTGACAACATTTATTTTAGTTTACTAAGTATTCTTAAATTAACGGGGCTACTAATTCAAACTCTTTCGTGATTAAAACCTTATTTATTAATCCCCAGTTATTAAGAGGCGGCGCACTTTCTCCCTGCTCTTGTCCTAAGGATTCCTCTCTCCCAATCCCTCTTCTTTTGCAAATGAATTGTACACTATAGTGAATTAGCGTATATCATCTAAATTGTCAAATTAAAGTTTTGTAGAGTTTGATTATACGCCACTAGTATAGATGTGAAGTGGTTTTAATGTAAGTAGTATGTATATAACATTTCTCTAATTTTTTTTTACCTCCAGAGCTCTAGTAGAATTTTTTTTTTTGTGGGAAAAAGATATGTTGATGGAGGAGAAAATAGATGGAATTGATGAAAATGAATTAAATTAAGAATATAATGCCTTCATACCTTATCAATTTTAACTCCTTCCTTCGTTATTCTACTTTCATTAACTGATAAAGGACTTGAATGTCTCTTGGAGTTGTATATTCAAATTTTGGGTTAAATAAGCTAATTATATGTACCAATTTGCTAATAGGAAACATATTTTAGGAGTTACACCAAGACTGGTGCATACAAGAGATCCTAATGCTAAATTAATATACTTTTTTTTATATATATATTTTAGCTACAACCTTAAATTTAAACAAAAAACCTACTAAGTCTGACGATGACCTCATTAGCCATAAACCATTTGGTAAATTAGTATACTTCAATTTGCGATAGTGTGACATAGTAGTTAAAAGATAGTATTATAGAAATCAATCAAAGAAAAAAAAAATAGTAGGATATAAACGAGATTTTCTTTTAGTAGGACCTTAAAATCGTGCTAGGGTCAAAATAAATAAATAAATTTGAGCTTCTACCACACCGACTCCAAACGCGATTTCGGGCATTGCAAACAATATAATATAGTTATATATGGGCTTTTTTTTTATTATTATTATTTCCCCTCTCTCTCTCTCTCTCTCTCTCTTTATTTTTTATTTTTTTAATTGAAGTTCGCTACAGGACCAGCATACCAAGTGTAATTGTAGCAAAAAGAATGCCAGTCTCCCTTTTTTCTTAAAAAATAAAAAGGGATTTTATGATACTACATAAGTATGTCATATTACACTGACATGTCAAGCATACATAATTTTTATATTTTATTATATATAAAATATAATTTATTTAATTTTTTAAACAAACTTAAAAATAGTTAATTTGTACATATGTCATTCATTTATTGGTTATTTCTATGTAGTATGACATACTACATAAATACTAAAAGTATCTAAGAAACCTAAAAAAAAAAAAAAAAAGAATGTTAGTCTCCCTTAATAAGGGGCTCTTTGACCGGAATATAATAATTTTACACATTTGTTATATTTTTTTAACTTATTTACCTTAATATTATATTTTAAAAAAATAATAAAAAAATAATAAAAAAAAAAAACCTGACATGCAGGGATCACTAGACATGTCGTCTACCAATCGGCGTGTCCCTATTAGACCTGCCGAATAGCTAATGGTGTGTCCCCACGTGGTCACTTCTTCCTCCTTTTCCTTTTCTCTTTCTTCCCCATGTGGCTACTTTTTCCTCTTTTTTCCTTTTCTCTTGCTTATTCCTTTTCTTTTTCTCTTTCTTCCTCGTTTTCCTTTTCTCTTTCTTATTCCTTTTCCTTTTGTCTTTCTTTCTCATTTTCCTTTTCTCTTTCTTCTTGAGACTCCTCTAACTTCTCCTTTGCAAAGCATGAAGAACAGACAGACGTCTGCCATTCGGTGTGTCCTCACTAGATGCGCAAAGTGGCAGACAACATGTCCGGTGGTCCCCACACATGAAAATTTATTTTTTTTATTTTTTATTTTTTTTAAAAAAGTGTAATAGTAAAGTAAATAAGTTAAAAAAAATGTAATAAATGTGTAAAATTATTTTTAATATGCTATATTCCGATCAAAGAGCCTTAATAAGACCCATTGGAGACCCATTGGAGCTTAGATGACTTGTTTGTGATTCTAATAAACGAGAGAGCCCAAGATTATTGATGATTATAAATTTAAGGCTTAATTGTAATTTTTGTCTTTTATTTTAACAATTTAAATTTTTTGGTTTCTCTATTTTAAAAATAAATAATTTAATCCCTCTATATTTATAAAATGTATAATTTTAGTCATTTTATTTTTAAGTCAAAATTTATTAGGTTTATTTTAAGGTATAAATTTCTCTTATCTATAATCTAATAGTTCAGATTGAAGAATTACATATTGTGAACCTCCCCACAAAATTTTAGCTCAATCAAACAGTGAATGAATCTAGATCTATGGTTAGATGAAGACCTCTAATTTTAATATTTTGGGTTGAGTTCCACAAGCTAAAATTTTGTGGATAGATTCGAAATATGTAATTGTTCAATCTGAATTGTGAGATTATGAATTAAAAAATTTTACACTTTAAACTAGACCTAAAAAATTACAGAATGACCAAAATTACATATTTTATAAATATAGAAGGACTAAATTGTTCATTTTTAAAATAGAGGGACCAAAAAGTTTAAGTTATTAAAATAAGAGGACTAAAATTATAATTAAACCTAAATTTAAATATCAATAGACCAAGCCTTTTGCCAATTCCAATACCCAATATTATAATACATGAGAATAAGTTTGCAATTTGCCTTATGACAAGTGCAAAAGCATAAGTATTATAGGATATACACAATTGTTTTTTCTAGGTTTAGAGATATAAAATCTTTAAAAACACAATTTCATACCTGTCAAAACAAAAAGCTAATTAGGTTGTAGATCAGTTGGTCACAAGGCTCCCATCGCAAGAACAAAGTCTTATGTTTAAAGTCTCTAATTGACAAAATAAGGGTCTCAAAGTGCTCAAAAAAAAAAAAAAAAAAGGTCTACACAAGCATACATATATAGTATATATGGATTCTAAAAAACAAAAAAAAAGTTGAGTTTTAAGTTTAATTTTTTATTTTTAATATTTTTAATTAAAAATTTTAACTTTATTTATCATGATAAAAAAAATAATAAACTTACATTTGCATCCTTGAAAGAATTAAGATTTAACAACATAGTCTTTGAAAGAACACTAACTACAAAATAGTTATCGAAAGAACTGATATGCTTAACAAAATAGTCCTTGAAAGATTCAAAATTTAACAAATATTGAACGATTTTATTACGCATATCAATTCTTTTGATGACTAGTTTATTAAATCTTGAATCTTTAAAAAAAATGAAAATGTAGGTTTACTCATAAATAAAAATAAATTGAATAAAGACAAATTTTGGGCAGGTTAGAGGGAAATGGTTGTCACTTTTTAGAGGGAAAATGACATTTGGGGAGAATGAGATAAGAGGTTGAAGACATAGAGGTAACAAGTAGTAAGGGGAACCTTTGCCCCTCACATCTATGTGGCTCCCACTGAGGTAAGTATGAGTCAGGCAACTCCTTATGTAAATGCCATTGATACTTTTGGTGCTGTATAGTTCTTCGTTTATATGATGATGGCATCATAATAAACAACCGCCAACTAATTTATGACACTTTTAGCAACATATTTTTGGCCATAGTGTCTTTTAATGATTATTTCTGCATTTTTTATGATAAAAGTGTTGCTATAAAAATATTTTTTTGACTAAAGGGTTTGTGATTGAGTGTATTGAAGCCGTTCTTAAAATTTATAAGATTCATATTCGAACCCAAAGTTATAGCTAAAAATATCAAAAACTTTTTACCTATATAGCACCGAAACGCGTCCTTACTACTCGTACCCGTTTCTGAGACGTCTTCGAAACACGAAATGTGCACCAATGAAAGAAATGCGTCCTTTTTTTTTTTTTTTTAAAGTGTTTCAAAATGTCCTCACCAACACAAAAGCCCGAACTTGACCGCAAACTACCTAAACATCTCCCGGACCTCACCCTAACGCCTCCTTAGAATTAGGAATATACCAAAAAAAAATACCTTATTGGTCAAATAATTTTTATATTGGACGATCTCATGGATTATTTTCCAAAAAAAATTTTTATACTGTTTACCAAGATTTGCACATTTCAATTGAAAAAACAATATAACTCACATAATTTTCTTGCATATACATTAAATCAAGCATTGACACAACACTCTTTATTGTGCAGTTAATCCCAGTTTTCATGCGGGTAATGCACAGAGCGATCAATGCAACCAGTGTTGGGTCCCACATCATTCCATTCTTCAATTATTACAGGCTTCACTTTAATTTATACATTATAACTTTTACTAACCATTTAAAATATATTTTTAATGATTCAATTTTTAATGCATTTAACAAATTTGAAAAATAATGAGAATTAGATTATGGGTTTATCATTTTTGTGACTTTTTATAATGCACTTGGTCTAATTAAAAAAGATTCATAATATACTGATGATACTTAATCAAATATGATAAATTCTATTACTTGAATTTTAATTGATGATTTATATTTTGACTTAATACTTGTTAATTGTTACTTATTTGCTAAGAATTAATGGTTGATATTTTTAATATTTAGAGAATTTAAAATATATATATATAACGTGACATACTCGTACCCCTATTTTTTTTTAAATGTCATACTGACATTTCATACCTGTACCTGTGTTACATAACTTCTTATCATAAAAAAAGAGTAAAACTTTTTTTTGGTCCCTGAAAGATACACTCGGTGACACTTTCGTCCTTGAAAGATTTTTAGTGACAAATTGGTCCCTGAAAGATCATTATGTCCGCCATTTTGGTCTTCCGCTAGGGTCCATTAGTGGGACTTAACAGAAAATGTCACGTGGTACGTTAAGTGTTGATGTGGCCGTCAGTTGATGTGTTGTCAAGCTTATATGGCAAGTGGCTAGGCTGCTGAAGTGGGAGCAAGCAAGACGATGACGTTTTACTGTAGAAATCCATTTTTCCCTTAATTGATACGTCGTCGTTTTCGTTTTGCTGGGAGATCAATTCATCTCCATTTTGGGGGAACATTTATGCAAGAACTCAGCTGTTGTTCGAAGACCAAACCCCTCGATTTCCCTCAGCAACATTTTCAACCCCTGTCGCAATTTCTTTTCTTGGGTTGGGGAAGGGGGATGGTTAGAACAATATGCATATTCCCCCCAAAATCACTGGCTATTTTTGCATTTCTCGGTGGGATTGATTGAAGATTTCCCTAAATTGGAACCCTAAGACAGTAAGCATCCTTTTCCTCCTGATTTTCCCAAATTGACGAATAGCATCCCTTGACGAAGAGGAACCCATGAGTCTGTTTTATGAAAGAAAAAGGACGGAAGCCTTAGAGTGTAAACATGGTTTTAAGTTTTTGGTTGTGCAGAAGGCTTTATCATCAACATGTTTGCGAGCCTTTCAGCTGTCGTGTTGTGTAAATACATTCAGAGATGTATAGGAGCATCGAGTACAGGTCTACCGTTTTTGGTTCATTGTAAAAATCTTATAGGTTCAAGGGATATCACAAAGAAACTAGTAATTAATAGAGCTGCTTTCTAGTAAATTTTTTCAAAAAAAAATCTACATTGTTCGCATGAGAAGCCTTTGCGAAGGCCTTTTTAGTTCCCTCTGTATTGGCTTTATAAAGGATTGAATGGTATAAATTATTATAATTGTTGAGTGTATATCATAAGATGCTCATTTTGACATAAATCCAATAGGTGATTACTTATTTCCGAGATTGATTTCATAGAGGGATTTCAGAGTTGCAGAGAATTACCTAGGAATCGTTGTACACCTGACTTGCAGAAGAGTTCCTCCCAGAAATCACGATGAACTACATTTCTTTTGCTCCGAGAACAATGCTGTATGGGTTAAGCTTTGAAGGAGTTCTGAAGTGTGGTGTCAAAACGTCATCGTCTCACTCGATTCCAAGTTAGCAGCCTACCCAATTGCCTAGTCAACTTGCCACCTTATCAATTGATGGCCACATTAGCACTTAATGTGCCACGTGACATTTTTTGTTAAGTCCCACTAACGGACCCTAGCGGAAGACCAAAATGGCAGACAGAATGATCTTTCAGAGACCAATTTGTCACTAAAAATCTTTCAAGGATGAAAGTGTCATCGAGTGTATCTTTCAGGGACCAAAAAAATGTTTTACTCTAAAAAAAAAAATCATTTTTAGTGTATTTATCCATAGCATGTATTATATGCAAGTATAAATAATTGTTAGTTGAAAATTTTTAAAATGAAAAAAATAATAAATAATATATATATATATATATATATATATATATATTTCATAATTATATTTGATATGTTTTGCAAATGGCTAGTGACAAGCATATAGAGTGTGGGCTTGGCTAATCTAAATGATCAAGGGTATATCTAGGCATGAGTTGTAATTACACAAATGAATTTGACACAAGTTCTTTAAGAGCTGAGCTTTGCACAGCTGATGAATAGTTCATTTTATTAATTTATTTACAGCTCTAACTTTGATGAGTGTGGTAAATAGAGAGAGAGAGAGAGAAAGAGTGTTATATCATTTTTGTTGTCTAATATTGACGATATCTGAGTTGAACTTGAGGTCGGGTGAATCTCGGAGGTCATATGAGATTAAGCTAATCTGCGCAAGTAGAAAGAGTCAGACTCTTATTTTCGGGCTTCGAAGATTAAGTTATGTCAGTCCAAGCTAACAATTGGTTATTAATGGGAGATGAGTCAAAAGTCTTGTACCTGTAACGGAGGGGTTATTTCTAGGAGTGTTGAAGAAAATAATGGTGATATGCTAATGGTAAGTTTAGTTTGGGCCTTTGGTGTAATGAGCATTTGGTATAATGGGCCTTTGGATTTGGGCTTAAGATAGGACAAATACAAATATCTTCCATAATATAAAGCATTTCCAAATCAGAAGTATGCGTTTCTGATAATATGAAATTCATAATACAATAAACAAGATATATATCAGAAATAAAATATTAAAAGAAAAAAATACTAATCACTTACCCGTTGAATATTGGTTGGAGTAATGCTTTTACTGTTGAAGCTTGGGTGCCTTATGATGGACTATGTTTGGCCTGGAATAGTGGCTGCAGGAAAGTTATTTTAGAGTGCGATTCCAAAGCTCTAATCCAAGCTATCCTTAATGGAAAGAAGGGTCCTAGTTCTTCCGCTCAAATTCTCTCCAGTGTCCTGAGAATGTTATCTAAGGACTGGGATGAGAAGATCTCTTCCTATTTTCGTGAAGGGAACCGTTGTGTTGATTGGTTAGCCAATTTTGGGTGTGTCTCAGACCCAGAGTGGCATTTGATCTCTGGGGCTTCTGTGCCCCGTTTAGTTCCTCTGTAGTTTCTTTCTTGTTTTGGGTTGTCTTACCAAAAAAAAATATATATAGTGTTTGTTTTTTGGTGACTACATAAATGATGGAACCTCTCATCTCTCTTTATTTTTGGCACTTCAGTTACTGGTTCATTGAAACAAAAAGTACACTTTTCAAAACTATTGATGAATTTGAGGTAGTTTCTAAACAAGTTATTAAAATAATGTTGTTTTGAATAAAAAATTGAAAAGGAAAATGACGAAGCCTATCTTGTTATTTGACAAATAACGAGATTCTGACGATCCTACTATTTAAGAAATGGGAGACTTTAACTGACCCCATGCAAAAATGGGATTAAACAACCCCATTCTATGTGAGCCACTCAAGTTGTAATAAGTGTGTCAATAGTGGGGCCCATACATTTACTCAACCTGCTATAGGCATCAGAATATTTAATATAGTTTTTGACAACAAAATTTTCACTTATTATAAATCAGCCTCATAGTTAAAAAAAACTAAAAAAGTTCTAACTCAATTTCATAAATTTGAAAACTTTCTAATTCAATTATGTTAAAGTAGTAGTGATTGATATATTTTTAATTTTTGTGGCAATTTAAGAATATATCATTCATTTTCTTTTCTTTTTTTTTTTAAAAAAAGAATACATTATTGACATAACAATATTGATTAAATGGTAAATTATATTAGATTAATTAGTACACGTATAATTTTTTTTAAATTAAAGTACAAGTATAATTATATAAAGTTAATTTTTAATTTTGTTAGTACTTTCTTTTTCATCTTAATTTTTAAAATAATTAAGACTTCTTTCAAATGATAAAAATTCACAAAAGAAATTTTTTAAAAGATACCAAGATGAAGCTTCACAAGTTTTAAAAGATATGTGCAAATGAATCTTCTAGTTTGTCTTTTCTCTTAGTCCTATGTCTCCATAAAAATGCGATGAACTCTAACTTTGAATTTCAAAGGTTTGCAATTTTTTGACAAAATCTTCATGTCAATTTGATAAACCATCAAAAGCCCCATATATTGACAAATGTCACACTTACTAATTTAATGGTTTAACTAAATTTATATTGGTTATGTTGATTATGAACTATACAATTTGGAACATTTTAAAATTTATGAGAACAAGTTTCCAAGCAAGGCCTCTAAATTTTGGAGAAATTTGTTTTTTAAAGAATTCTTATGAAATTAGAAGTATTGTCTAACTAGGGATTTTTATACCTTAGTACCATAATCTAATCACTATGTAACTTAAATACTACAAAAATTTGTAATAATTCCTATCTAGTGTTATAAAAAAAATAATTTTTAAAAAGTATCGGTAATGTCAACTAACCTTTTAGGTGATTTTGAGTTTAACATGAAAAATAATACATAGAATATTCGCATACGGTGAAAGAAAGATAAAGCTTAAGAATATCATAACCTTTACGTAAATGTTGACACTAATTAATTACAGACTTCATATCTTAGTACCTTAGTTATTGAGATGATAAAATTATTGTGGAATATTCATTCAATATAACATGTATCCATCTTTAGTCTTACATTTATTGTATATTATTCTACTTTAAGTAATAATAAGCGTAGTTTATGTGTGAGAATTTGCAAGTCAATGGAGCCCTAAAATCAAATCACTTAAGGATATTCTTTCTATAGATTATGACAATCTAATTCTACTTAGATCACTTTTATTAGAAGTCATTACTAATTAATTTTGGTACAATTTTTTTTATATAAACGTTTCAAATACGTTAAATACTTAAAAGTTAAAACATCTATTTTAATTCAAATTAGTTAATATAAAATTAGAAAAGGGCACATTATCTTATATTTAATGCTTATTAAAAGAAATGGTCATAGAGAATTAGAGATTGAAGATAAACTTTAAAACTTCACTAATTATTAGTGTAAAAAGTCAATGTTTTAAATATAAGCATAACAAAAAGTATTTATCTTGGGAAAACCTTTAAATTTTCATTTTTTTACCTATATGAAGGAAATTTTAAGTGCATAAATTGAGAAGAAAATAGCTGCCTCCGTACAGAAAAAAAAAATAGCTTCTCACTAATAAAAAATTATTTAAATATTTATGGTACTTTTATTTAAATTAGTGCTTGTAATTTTTTGATTAATGATATATTGTTAATGGTAAAAAGAGAATACCACATTCACATGCAAAAATGTCTCCAAAATTATTTGTATTGCCAAAACTAGAAAACTTAGTTTTAGTTATTACACAATTATTCTCACTTTAGGCAATGAAATAGGTAATGTATAGTTCAATAATTAATTTAATATGCATCAATCACCACTAAAGAGAGTACTACACATATATCATTGCTAACCATGTGAAAATCATACACACAAAATTTAAGCCTGAAATTCTGAGAGTATAGTATCATTTTAATGGTGTAAAGTTTTGAAAAGTTGAGAAAAAATAATTTTGGACATCCAAAAATTCTCAAAAAAATTCAGAAGGTAGAATAGGGAGAGCGAAAAAAAACTTGGCAAGTTTCATAAAAAAAACTCCCAGCGTGTGGCCTCCATTTTGCTTTTTCACTATTATATGATCATAATGGGACTAGCAAAGTGAATAAATAGTAACCCCGAGCTCGTCCTTGTCACATAACTATAACTTAGCTATAGATAATAATATAATGTATAAAATATGCATGGTTATCAACTTATCTTAAGGACGAAATAAGTTACATTTATTATTTTCCTTAAAAAATTTAAATATAATATGTCAACGATCTCGATAATTCATGCTTTCGTTTTATGAAAATAATAATGTGAAAAAAGTTTATTTAAAATATATATAACACTAAATTAAATCCTTCCATATATTTGCTAGGTAAAATGGAGATGATACACATCAGTTTCACAACTGATTGATCTCAGATGAAGAGGAACTCAAATGTGGGGATCAAACATATGCAAATCAAGAAGGACCATCATGCTTCGTCTTCCATTATTAGATTTTTTATGGCACTCAAACTGTGAGATATTATTTTGAATATTTAATCATTGATAGTCTTCAGTATGTATAAACCATTTGCAGCTACTTCTTCTCGAGTCATTAGATGATTTTACAAAGAATTAAGTTTTCACAAAATTATATATTTTTTATATTAATCAAGACTCCTGCACTTATTTGCTTCACAGTTTGTTACTTAATATTTAATATATTGTCAGCATATTGAAATGGTCATGCTTACTGTACACAGATTACATTTAAAAGCAAAATAACGAAGTAGCATGCATGATAATCTTTTTCATATATATAGTATCATTTCAATTTTAGACACATTGTCAAATAATATACATACACTAACAATGTAATAAAAAATTTAAAAACTGAATTAAGCTGAACTGTGTGAATTTAAATGCTGGTTAGTGGGCTCATGGACCTGCAAATCCTACTTGCAAATATGAAGAGTGAGGAAGAGAGTGAGATTTACTCTCTTTAATTTTTTGACTTGTTTTTTATATTATTGTTCTTCACTTAGCTTAATCTATTTATTAATGTATATTTTTAAATTTTATCATGCTTAAAATTTTATTTTAAATTGTGAATCTTTATATATAAATTTGAATATAATTCTTTTAAAAAAATTTCATAAATTTGTTTGTGAAAAATATATAAATGGAGAGGAATATCATACTTTGTGTATTTTCAACTTTAACATAATTTAATTACTAAAAAAAAAGTTTTAACATATATTGTTATTTTAAGTGGGGTGCTAACACAATTTTAGTTAAATTAGTGGGTCACATTAATATTGTCACACAAGTTGAGAAATGACCAACTTAACAGGTAACCAAAAATAAATACCCACCATTAGATTTGGCACATAGCACAAGAAATAGTGGTGACTGTGCCACCTAGGATGGGGTTATATAACCCTATATTTTTGCTTGGGGTAAATTAAAGTCCCCCTTAAGAAATAGAGGGATCATATGTCAATTTTAGACGTAATCCCACTAATGCAACATAGCAAGATTAAAAAGATCCCGTCATTTGCATTTTGACGGGACCTTCTCTCCTCTCAAGTTTTCTCTTTCTCTATCTCTTTCTTTCTCTTTTCTGCGTCATCTTGCTCCTCTCTCTTTCTCTTATGGACTCTCTTCTCTTCTTTTATTTTTCTCTTTCTTCCTCCTTCTCCCTCTTTCTATCATCTTCTCTGACTTAGGGTACATTTTTTTTTTTTATTCTAATCTCACTACTTACTGTCTAGGGGACTATTAAGGTCCAACCAAATGCAAGATAGCATGATCTAATTTATCTTTTTACTATATTACAGGGTAATCTTGACAAATCTTGCTATTTCAATATAGCGAGACTTAAAAGAATCGTCTATTTGTAAAGTAGCGGGATTTACCTTATTATTTTGGCGCCATTTATTTTTTTATTTAAAAGTGCCACATTTTAATAATTACTTTTAAAAGTATTCCGAATACATAATTTTTTTTAAAAACTGTATTTTTTTAGGTGAATAAGCCTTAGTTACTACTCTAAATTTGAACATGAAAATTATAAGTTCTTAAAATAATTTCAATATTACTTGACTACAAACCCTAAAAAAACCTCCGATCTTTCATAAACTACCTAATCACTCCACGTAATTGTGTTTTTTTCTACTCAGCCATCTTTTTAAATATGGTATATATAAAATATTAAAAACTAATATGACAAGGTACCACACCACGTAGGAAAAACAGAATATGGACAACTGTTAAACAAAACATTGAAAACTTGCCATTCTTCTTTTTGATGAAAAACAAGATTACCATTCCTGTTATTTATTTCTTGACTAGGTTTTTTGGGTCCATTGACATATATATCTAGTCGTTCATTACATTTAGTCGCCGTGTCCATACACACACATAGTATACAAAGACTGAACAAAGTATAGAAAGAGAGAGAAAGAGACAGTGAGAAAAATAGCTTAACAGAGATAAGATGGGATACGATTCATTCTTCAAAAGCCCAAAGAAAGAGGAACAAGAACTACCATATGCAATCTCAGCCGACAAGTCTTACGCCGATGAAGAATTCAACATATTGGATGACCTTGATGGGATATTGAGCATTGAAGACGACGAGAAACTACCACAACCCAAAGCATGTAGTTCTCAGCTTAATTGGGATTTCATGGAATGGCAGGAATTTTCTAAAATTGAGGAGGGAGCAGAAGATGATCATGATGAACAAAGAGAGCAGCTGAAGGTCATAAAGAGAGAAAATGTTGAATTTTGGGAGGAGGATGATGAGGAGAAGATGATGACTTTGAATTTGAACTTGAATTATCAAGAGGTTTTGGATGCTTGGTCTGATCGAGGGTCTCTTTTTGCTGACGATTATTCTCCTTCAATGGCATCCAATAATGGCTACTATGTCAGTACTCGTTCAGTTTCCATTATCTTAACCTATTAATCTTTCTCCTTCTTTTACATTTTTCCGCAATGGTTAATAAATTCAAAAGTGTATATCATCTATTCAGTTAGCTACAAATTGCAATCTCTAATTTTTTTAAGGTCCTATAGCTACTCGTCTGTCTTTCAATTTCTTCTCTGAAGGTTCTATTACCCCACCTTTATGGTAGAATCTGTGATGTTAGCTGGAAAAGTTAGGTGATTAGGTAATACTTGGTTGTATTTTTACTGGCGTTAAAGCACAGATTTGTATACACCCAACCATATATGTAAACTAAGTCATTACTCATATGGCTGGAAATATGTTTCTATTTAATCTCTCAAATCTAATATTTGACATTAAGCTTTATGAATATGTGTTTAGATGGGAGACGTGCCAATATTGGAAGAGGAGAGAACAAGAAGGGAAGCAAGTGTTCTTAGGTACAAAGAGAAGCGCCAGAGTAGATTGTTCTCCAAGAAGATCAGATACCATGTTCGCAAACTCAATGCTGATAAAAGACCCAGAATCAAGGTCAATCTAACTTTCTTATCTGCGATTTGGGCTTTGCAGTTTCACTTTTGTTTTTGAATGAAAATAGCTTTTCTGATATTTTTGCTGTAGGGTCGCTTTGTGAAGAGAGAATGACAAAGAACACTCAAGAGAGAGTCCAAAATATCTCACGAAATATCTCATTCCTCGTATCTCAATTTCTGTTCACATACTTTTTATATTTATCTCTAATCAAAATATCTCTAACTTCCTAGACATTTGAAGTCAAATAAAAATAAAATATCTGTTATCTTTTGGATCGAATTCAAGCTTTTTGAAGCATTATGTAGTTGTGGAATTTTTCTGTCGTGAGCTTCAAATTAAGGTCCATCTGTAATTGATTGACCACGTTGTTTTTTATTTTCCTTTCACTCTTGTTTGTATATCTTTATATCATCGACTATGATTGTCAATTTGTCATTTGGTGATTGACTTATACATTCATTAGGTCTTCGCAGGGTGGATACATTTTGTTTTTATTTCCACATGCTAACCGCCATGCCCCCTTTTTGAGGGAACATGTTAAGCTCTTAGCAAAGTAATTTTGTTTATAATTAGAACTACTAGACGAAATCATTTATAAAGTGTGGTATAGAAATTAAAAGTATTTAAGTTTTGTCCTAATTATTAGATAATCTTTATAGATTTACATTTATGCATTCATATCTTAACTATTAAACAAGAGAGCTATAGGGAAATTTTCTATATATCTTCACTATTTCTGTAATATTATTAATTTGAATTAATTGTAATTTTGATTATCTTATTTTAACAACTTGAACTTTTTAGTCACTCTTCTTTTAAAATGNCTTTTAAAATGAAATATTTAGTTACTCTATAATCATAAAATGTATAATTTTGATTATTAAACCTAAGACGTAACTCTTAAATCTGAACGGTGAGATTATGAATCAGAGAATTTTACACTTTAAAATAAACCTAAGAATTTTGAGTTAAAGATAAAAAAACCAAAATTGTACATTTTATGAATATAAAAGAACTAAATAGTTTATTTTTAAAGAAGGGGACCAAAAAATTTAAGTTGTTAAAATAAAATGACTAAAATTATAACTAAGCCTATTATTTTTTGCTTCAAAACATTATTTTATTATTTTTAATTTTTTAAAATGTGAATGTGGAAGGAAAACTAACTAGCTATCACAAAAAAAAAAAAAAAACTCTTAACCACTAAACTTTTTTATTTTAGGAAAAAAGTTATTTATCACAAGATATCTCACAAAAAAAATTTTTGAATAGTATGGTCTCATAGATTGACGAAGCTCCATCCTTGCTTTAAATAAATTATTATTAAAAAAATTAATGATTTGTAGGTCTAATAACATTTTTTTTTTATCATAGCAACTATATATACATAAAGAATTACAAAAGAATGTACTAAGAAAATACTTTTTATTTTGTACTTATTGCTACGACTCTATATTCGAACATAGAACCTACAAGCTCTGAAAACGGCCTCAGTACCATTCAGCTACAAACTACTTTGCTTTCAACAATTGATAATTCATATATTTTTATTAAAATATGTTTAAAGTTTAATAGCTTGACTTTTCTTAACTTACATACTTTTTAAAAAAAAAATCATGAATCAAAATTATTTTTGATTCATTTCACTCTCTTTTTGATTTGTTTGTTAATTTAAGAGTTAATTATATTTTTCATCTTTTAATTATTTTTAAAATGTCACTTTAGTCTTTAATTTATTTTTTGTACTATAGATGACTGATTTAGCAGGTAATATAATAATTTGAAGATTAAAATGATAAAAAAAATAAATTAATGACTAAAATTACATTTATAAAAAATTTAAAAACAAAAAAATATCTTACTCTTAATTTAATTTAATAGATTTACTTCTACTGTGTGCGCCTCAAATCCCAATTCCCTCTTTTTCCGTGTACATTCAACCCAATTCTTTTCATGAGCCTTGACAGGCTTCATCGCATTAACTATTTCTTTGGTAAATGAATGAATTTGGAAGGAAATAAAAAGAAAAAAGAGAAAATTATTGTTTAGTGCCTGAAAAAAGAAATTTTATTTGTGGGTGCCAATGGCAAGAAGTTGTGTTTTCAAATTTCGCCTTTTGTTTAAACTTTAAAGTGATCATTGTATATTCATGCAATAAGTAATGGTCAAGAGGTGAAAAAACCAAAGAGTTATTTTGTTGTTCATAATTACGTATTGATAATAATTACATATGCTTTCTTCATTTGATTATATAAAAATTTGAAAGAAAATAAAATACAAGGAAACATTTGAGTGTTCCTTGCCTCCCTTTAATTAAATGTAAGTAAGCTAAAATAAAGTGTCCTAATATTATGAATGTCATATCAAAGTAAACTAGTTGGACAATTAAGTAATGAGGTAAACAGCTGCCACTTTTCGACTCTTCAAAATCGAAATAATAACCAACCCACTTGAAAATTTACACATACACAGATGACAGACCCTTAGATATTTGTAAGATTTGGGAGGATTTTGAATTCTACAGCTGGGTTGGATTATTGTTTGCTCCAATTTAGAGTGGTCCATTAAAAGAGATGGGAGGGTCAGAAAGCAGCCATGACGGAAGATTGGTGTCACCTTTATACATAATGGTTTGTTGCTTCTGCAAGTTGGCTTTATTTCTAAGAAAATGACCTATAGTGTGTGTATTCTGGAAAGCAATTGTAATTGTTAAATATGAAACATAAATTCCAATATGTTTTCAATGATTCATTTAGGTGATAAACATCTTGATGCTTGTGTGAAACTGTGAATACTCTTGTATGTTTTCAATTCAATAAGGTCAAAGGGACTTGGGCTAGGATTTAAAATTAATCGCTTTTGAAATTTAAGACAAGTGGACTTCCATTTCATTTTTAAAAATCCTTTTAAAAAATAAAATGCTTCAATGACTTATTCACTTTCTTAAAAAATAAAAAATCTCTTCCAAAGTCTTTTCAAAACGAACTACCTAGACTTTAATCACATTTAATGGTACATAGGTACTTGAGAGAAAACGAATCAAGTCTATATTTCAAATAACTTCTCCAACTTTAATTTTTCATCTTCATAAAAAGAATAAAAACAAAAGGCTTGGGCCTATTTTTCTTGTTTTGGCTCAATGTCATTGGCTTGGCCGGTTGAAAATGGGCTTGGTCTGAATTGGACTAGACCAAACTGGCTAGCCCAACCCGTTTTGATAGTTCTACTCAGACCCTTATTTGTTTAGGTTGAGAAAAGTGAACTCATGCTTTTGGCCCGTTTAGCCTCTTTATCTTTTTTTTGTTAGGCCATATTAGATTTAGCATTTCATTTTAATTTTCCACTCCCAATTCCCGAATTAGTGCACTACTATTTAGGTTTGTTTATTAAATTAGTATGTGTTTGTTTAATTACTCATGCATTTTTGTTTTAATTTTACACTTTCATACATATTTTTTTATGCATATTTGTTTTGGTTATATTTATCACTTTATGCATATTTATTTTTATTCAATTAAGTCCATTAATAATTTAGTCCAAATAACCAAAATCACAAAGAAAAAAAGTTCAAATCCTTATTAGTTTTTAGTCCAATTTTAAAAAATCATAATAAAAAAAGGGGCAGCAAGTTGACTCTTTTAGCATGTAGTCTGTACAGGGCCAAGCCAGGGTGGTTATTGGCTACCCCGTTTGAAAATCGGGGTGGCTTAACTCCTTTTGACATCTCTACCCAAACTCTATGTTGTTTAGGTTGACAAAGGTGAACTCATACTCTTAGGCAAAAGAAATGATTCTTATTTGGAAGGACTTTCTGCCAAAATCGTCTTGTCAAAGCGTCGAGCTTGTTATAACTTACTAGTCCATTCAGGGATTCTTGTGTAGAGCGGGATAGCCTACACCACAGTGCTAATGAGGGTTTGGTGGCTAGCCCATGAAAACATCTTCTATTTCCAACCTGCTTAGCGATTATGAACCTTAACTAGTTCACGTTTGAATTTAGAAATCTTACTCCTTTTAAGGAAAAGAGGAATGCCTAAATAGTGTGCATCATTATTAATTTATTGATGAGCTTCATTCAGATCTCCTCCATGATTTCCATGCACTTGCACCTAGCACTTGCACTTGCTATGATGAGAACCTCAAGTAGCAACTTAAAACCCTTCACCAATGAATTGATTCTTTGCCCATGAAAAGTCTAATTAGGTGGCATAAACAAAAGACTTGACTCATCATCTATCTAGATGAGAACCACATCCATAACAAAAGAAGGATAGGGCGCCACTTTCCAAAATTTGGGCAAGAGGAATGGGAGAGATAAGCCAATGGACACCACAAGGGGAACCCTTGATAAGTACCAAAGTTCTTCAAGAGAACTAGAGAAGAAACATTTTTTCATTCATATAAATTCTCAAGTTATTACTGCCACAAGGGCATCAACTCCCTTTTAAGGAAATAACCATAATCTATACCTAATTGGATAAAATCCAAAACTAAACAAAAGATCCAAGTTGTTAGGACAAGGCCCAATACTTAAGAAGGAAATAACATAGTTCAAATACACTTGAAAAGCAAATAAAATGGCCAAAAAAGAAGCTAAACCGCTAGCCCATATGGACGAATGAAGCTATGTCATTTCAATCCAAATTAAAGAGCTATGTGTTTTAGTCTTCAATTCCTTGAACCAAGCTCACGAACCCATGCTTGGCCTCTTGACTCAATCCTTGCTCCAAGGTCTCCTTGATCAATGCATTTAGAGCCTCTTGCATCCTCTTAGCACGTGCCTTTATGATTGGATCTCTATCCATAAGCAAATGATCAACTTGAGCTCTAGAAGTAGTGCATTGATTTTCATCACTCTCCCCTTCTTGAAAAAGATTTATCATCGAATCCGTACATGCATTAAATGGAGAAAGATCAGCCACATTAAATGAAGCACTAACATTAAACTCACCAAGAAGGTTAAGCTTGTAGGAGTTATCATTAATCTTTTCACGCACTTGGAATGGTCCATCTCCTTTGGGTAGGAGTTTGGAACGCATTTGATGTTGAAATCTCTCATTTCTCATATGAAGTCAAACTGAATCACCGGGTTTGAAAATGACTCTTTTTCACCCTTTGTTGGCATGGGTTGCATAATGTTTATTCTTCTTCTCAATTTGCAACTTAACTTTCTCATGGAGCTATCTAATTTGCTTAGCTATTTTCCTGCCATCTAGGTTAGCACACTTGTGCACAGGCAATTGAATTAAATCCAATGGGGTAAGGGGTTAAAGTCATAAACTACCTCAAATAGAAAATACTTAGTAGTGGAATGCACAACCTTATTATAGGCAAACTCTACATAAGGTAAACACTCCTCTCAAAACTTAATATTTCTCTTGATCATAGCACACAACAAAGTAGAAAGGGTTTAGTTTACTACCTCAATTTATCCATCCGTTTAAGGATGACAAGTTGTAGAGAATAGCAATTTGGTGCCCAACTTTGCCCATAAAGTCTTCTAAAAATGGCTTAGGAATTTGGTATCTTGGTCAAACACAATACTCTTTGGCATGTTATGCAATCTAACCATCTCTTTAAAGAATAAATCAACAATGTGAGTGGCATCATCAGACTTATGACAAGCAATGAAATGTACCATTTTCTAAAACCTGTCAACAACCACAAATATGGAGTCTCGACCCCTCTTGGAGCAAGGTAAGCCTATGATAAAATCCACAGATAAATTAATCCAATGCATATCAAGGACATGCAAAGAGGTATACAATCCATGTGGTTTAATTTTAGACTTAGCATGCTTACATGTAATACATTTAGCACACAAACTCTCAACATCACTTTTCATTTTCGGCCAAAAAAAGTGTTCATGCAGCGTGTTCAATGTCTTTTTAACACCAAAGTGACCCATCAAACCTCCTTCATGTGCCTCCCTAACAAGCAAGTCACGCATAGATCTCCTAGGCATACACAATTTGCTCTCTTTAAATAGATATCCATCATGCCTAAAGAATCTATCACATGCCCCATTTTCACAAGCATGATAAATACTAGAACAATTAGGGTCATCATGGTTCAACTCTTTAACATATTCAAAGCCTAGCAATTTAGCATCTAAAGTAGAAAGAAGAGTGTACCTCCGAGAAAGGGCATTGGCTACCACATTTTCCTTACCTTGTTTGTATTTAATTACAAAAGAAAATGACTCAATGAACTCTAGCCACTTTGCATGCCTCTTGTTCAGCTTCCTTTGCTCTTTGAGATGCTTTAAAGATTTGTGATCCATATGTATAACGAATTCTTTTGGTATGAGGTAGTGCTGCCATACTTTTAAAGCTCTCACTAAGGCATAAAGTTACTTATCATAAGTTGAGTAGTTAAGTACAATTCCATTTAATGTTTCACTGAAATAAGCAATGAGACGTCCTCCTTGCATCAAGACCGCTCCAATACCCAAATTTAATGCAACACACTCTAGCCCAAAAGAATTAACAAAATCAGGTAATGGAAGTAAGGTGCATTGCTCGATCTTTCCTTAAGGAATTGGAAAGTCCTCTCTTGCTCATTTTCCCATTTGAAGCTTACACGTTTCTTAACTATTTCAATTAGAGGAGCAGTTATAGTATTAAAATCCTTCACAAATCGCCTATAAGAGTTAGCAAGCCCATGAAAACTCATAACCTCACTCAATGACTTAGGTGTAGGCCATTCCATGAATACCTTAACACTTCTTGAACTCACAACAAAGCCTAAAAAAATTACTTGTTAGGTACAAAATGAGCACTTCTTAAGGTTAGCATAAAGCTTTTCCTTTCTAAGCACATCCAATACACACCTTAGATGCTCTAGATACTCATCTAGGCTCTTGCTGTAAACTAGGATGTCATCAAAGTATACCACAACAAATTTACCTAAGAATGCACGCAAGACATGATTCATGAGCCTTATAAATGTACTAGGCACGTTGGTCAAGCCGAATGACATAACCAGAAACTCATACAATCCATACCTAGTTTTAAATGTTGTTTTTCACTCTTTTATTTGATGGTTTCCACTTTTTAAATGAATCTTAGAAAGAAAAACAATAGTCATATAGTTCATCCAACATGTCATCCAATCGGGGTATAGGGTGTCTATATTTTACCATAATCTTATTAATGGCGCCGCACACTACAAAAAAAAAAAATTGCATTTTCTCACATAATTTTTCACGGACGAAAATCTGTGAGAAAATCATGACATTTGTCATGAATTTTCTCACGAAATATAACTGTTGAGATTTTTTCACAGATGTGAATGCCCATAAGAAAAGACGCCCAAACTATAACCATCAATGCTTTGACCTTTCTCGCGAACATAATTCAGGATAAAATTTGAATTTTCTCACAGACTTTCTCACGGATGACCTTCTCCATCAGAAAGTCCATGAGAAATTGAAATACACTGTTTCACTTAAAATTTAAAATTTAGGGTTAGTTTCTCACCGACGAAATTCATAAGAAAATTTGTAAGACATTATGTTTATCTTCTTTCTTGCGGCTACAACCTTCATTTCCATTTTGAAAACTTTTCTCCATCTCTTCCGTTCTCCACCGTCCTCTCTCTCTCTCTCTCTCTCTCTCTCTCTCTCCCAGGAGCAAATCAGGACCATTTCATCTTCCGGATGTTGGGTTTTGCACCACAGGTCCCTTACTTCGAGTCTATCAGTTTAGATTTTGAGGTTTCTGCTCATTGAGGTTGGTTCCTATACTCACATCTTATGTCTAAATTTTTATGCATTTTGTATGAGTAATTTTATTTCAATTACCATGAACATTATAAGATTTAGCTTTTTAAAATGTTTATTGCTTATTGCTTATTTTAGATAGTGTAGGAGTTGTTTTAGATGTAGCTTATAATGTAGGTTGATAGATAGTGAAATTGATAATGAAATATACATCATTTGTTAAGATTAGGAGCTCAATTTAATTATATGCTTGATGTTGAATCATTGTGAAATTTTTTCTGAATTTTTTCAATGGTATAGAAATAATTTTGTAATTTTTTCAACTGTTGTGTAATTATGTATGTTGAAATAAATTATAATTTAGGATTTGTGTTTCTATTGAATTGTGTGAAATTTTAAATTTCTGGAATGTTCAATTTTTAGGGGAGACTCTACCTAATTTTTAGTTTATTATTTAGGGATTTAGGGTATATATAGGGTTTAGGGGTTAAGAATTTAAAGTTTAGCTAGGTTTTAAGGATTTAGTAATTTGGAGTTTAGGGTTTAAGGGATTGAGATTTTTGGATTTTGGGGTTTTGGGTTAAGAGGTTTAAGATTTAGGGTTAGAATAAAAGTTTAGAGGTTTAAGGTTTTGAGGGTTTTGGGTTAAGGGGTTTAGGATTTAGGGTTAAGATTAGAGTTTAGGATTTAAGGTTTTTGGGGTATTGGGGTTTGAGGGTTTAGGTTTGGGATTTCGAGTTAAAGGGTTTAGGATTTTGGGTTAGGTTTAGGATTTAGGGGTTTAGAAGTTAGGGTTAGGATTTAGTAGTTTAGGGTTTAAGTTTAGGGGTTTTAGGTTTTGGATTTAAGGTTTAAGGGTTTAAGGTTTCAGTTAAGGTTTGTTAATTTAGGAATTATTGATTTTATTGTACTAATTATTTCATTGGTTTTATTTAAGTTGTATGACAGATCTCATATCACCTAAGACGATCATCTCTCATAGCTAGGTAGCTATTCAAGAGGGAAGAGGCAAGGCTATTGCTAGGCCTTCTCAAATCGGGCCGACCTTATCTTGGTTCATGCTGACCCAGGGGTTGGCGCACACTCCGTCGCTTATTGCGACGGGGAAGGGGTGCTCAGGAACCACCACCCTAAGCTCCACATTGTCGACCGCTGAAGGGTCGTCTTACGCGAGTTCGTCCATTTCGAACTCTCCACGTCCACATCCAAGCTCCCGACTACCTGATGACTGATTAGTTATTTAGCCACTCGGGATGAATAAGTAAATTAATTCTAATACTTAATTAACAATTTTTTTTATTACTTTCCAATTAGTTATTTTTGTTGCTTAACAATTCATTCTTTTTTTTCAACTTTATACCTTCCAAGGAGCTCGTGAACGTACTTTCAGATGTCTACAAGTCAAAATTTGAGCAACCTTGGTTAGACTTCACCTCAGTTTCTGATGAGAAGAAAGAACTCTGGTGGACAGAGTTCAAAGTAAGAATTCATTGATTTAACTTTATTTACTAACATATTTCGTATACATATTTACTAACATTGACATTCTATTGTAGAGGATATGTGTTTGGGAGCCCCAGCATGAGAGCTAGATTGGTAAGATCTGGCTTTCTAAGTGCTTAGACAACATTCGTAGCTCTTTCCGAGACATTAGGATCGGGAAGAGCAAGAGTGATTGGTTGTCCTGTGCTGTAGTTAAAGCCCTCAGAGCTAAATGGACCTCTCAGAAGTATAGGGTCATATCTGAAAGGAATAAGAAGAATCATTCCCTATATCAAGGGCATACCTTTCAAAGGGGTGGCTCTATCACTGTCTCCGAACACAAATGAAAAGTGGTACANAATGCCCATAAGAAAAGACGCCCAAACTATAACCATCAATGCTTTGACCTTTCTCGCGAACATAATTCAGGATAAAATTTGAATTTTCTCACAGACTTTCTCACGGATGACCTTCTCCATCAGAAAGTCCATGAGAAATTGAAATACACTGTTTCACTTAAAATTTAAAATTTAGGGTTAGTTTCTCACCGACGAAATTCATAAGAAAATTTGTAAGACATTATGTTTATCTTCTTTCTTGCGGCTACAACCTTCATTTCCATTTTGAAAACTTTTCTCCATCTCTTCCGTTCTCCACCGTCCTCTCTCTCTCTCTCTCTCTCTCTCTCTCTCTCCCAGGAGCAAATCAGGACCATTTCATCTTCCGGATGTTGGGTTTTGCACCACAGGTCCCTTACTTCGAGTCTATCAGTTTAGATTTTGAGGTTTCTGCTCATTGAGGTTGGTTCCTATACTCACATCTTATGTCTAAATTTTTATGCATTTTGTATGAGTAATTTTATTTCAATTACCATGAACATTATAAGATTTAGCTTTTTAAAATGTTTATTGCTTATTGCTTATTTTAGATAGTGTAGGAGTTGTTTTAGATGTAGCTTATAATGTAGGTTGATAGATAGTGAAATTGATAATGAAATATACATCATTTGTTAAGATTAGGAGCTCAATTTAATTATATGCTTGATGTTGAATCATTGTGAAATTTTTTCTGAATTTTTTCAATGGTGTAGAAATAATTTTGTAATTTTTTCAACTGTTGTGTAATTATGTATGTTGAAATAAATTAAAATTTAGGATTTTTGTTTCTATTGAATTGTGTGAAATTTTAAATTTCTGGAATGTTCAATTTTTAGGGGAGACTCTACCTAATTTTTAGTTTATTATTTATGGATTTAGGGTATATATAGGGTTTAGGGGTTAAGAATTTAAAGTTTAGCTAGGTTTTAAGGATTTAGTAATTTGGAGTTTAGGGTTTAAGGGATTAAGATTTTGGGATTTTGGGGTTTTAGGTTAAGAGGTTTAAGATTTAGGTTAGAATAAAAGTTTAGAGGTTTAAGGTTTTGAGGGTTTAGAGTTTGGGGGTTTTGGGTTAAGGGGTTTAGGATTTAGGGTTAGGATTAGAGTTTAGGATTTAAGGTTTTTGGGGTATTGGGGTTTGAGGGTTTAGGTTTGGGATTTCGAGTTAAGGGTTTAGGATTTTGGGTTAGGTCTAGGATTTAGGGGTTTAGAAGTTAGGGTTAGGATTTAGTAGTTTAGGGTTTAAGTTTAGGGGTTTTAGGTTTTGGATTTAAGGTTTAAGGGTTTAAGGTTTCAGTTAAGGTTTGTTAACTTAGGAATTATTGATTTTATTGTACTAATTATTTCATTGGTTTTATTTAAGTTGTATGACAGATGTCATATCACCTAAGACGATTATCTCTCACAGCTAGGTAGCTATTCAGGAGGGAAGAGGCAAGGCTATTGCTAGGCCTTCTCAAATCGGGCCGACCTTATCTTGGTTCATGCCGACCTAAGGGTTGGCGCACACCCCATCGCTTACTGCGACGGGGAAAGGGTGCTTAGGAACCGCCACCCTAAGCTCCGCATTGTCGACCGCTGAAGGGTCGTCTTACGCGAGTTCGTCCATTTCGAACTCTCCACGTCCACATCCAAGCTCCCGACTACCTGATGACCAATTAGTTATTTAGCCACTCGGGATGAATAAGTAAATTAATTCTAATACTTAATTAACAATTTTTTTTATTACTTTCCAATTAGTTATTTCTGTTGCTTAACAATTCATTCTTTTTTTTTCAACTTTATACCTTCCAAGGAGCTCGTGAACGTACTTTCAGATGTCTACAAGTCAAAATTTGAGCAACCTTGGTTAGACTTCACCTCAGTTTCTGATGAGAAGAAAGAACTCTGGTGGACAGAGTTCAAAGTAAGAATTCATTGATTTAACTTTATTTACTAACATATTTCGTATACATATTTACTAACATTGACATTCTATTGTAGAGGATATGTGTTTGGGAGCCCCAGCATGAGAGCTAGATTGGTAAGATCTGGCTTTCTAAGTGCTTAGACAACATTCGTAGCTCTTTCCGAGACATTAGGATCGGGAAGAGCAAGAGTGATTGGTTGTCCTGTGTTGTAGTTAAAGCCCTCAGAGCTAAATGGACCTCTAAGAAGTATAGGGTCATATCTGAAAGGAATAAGAAGAATCATTCCCTATATCAAGGGCATGCCTTTCAAAGGGGTGGCTTTATCACTGTCTCCGAACACAAATGAAAAGTTATACATATTTTATTTAATAGTTTTGTTAAATTTGAGTTTATGTCAATTTGTATTTTCTAATAGTTTATGTTTTTAATAGACGAAAGAGTTGAGCAGAGAGACCAACGCTCCTAAGGTTTTCCATCACCTCCAGCAGAGCTCTACTAAGGGCTGGGTACATCAAACGGCGGAGTCCACCTATGTAAGTATTAAATTTGGCCTTAAGTCTTTTATGTGAGTTACATGTATTAATTATTTTATCTATGCAGACTGAGTTTGAAAGGTGTCGCTCTGAGAGCCAAGTCGGGTCCTCTTCCTCTTCAATCAACGACACCAGACTATGGCTCGATGTCATTGGCAGGAAGAATAAGAAGAGTCTAGTCTATGACATGGGCTCTGAGGCTGGCGTATTGAACTTCGCCAACTCACAGCCTACCTAGCCCTCACATCAACCAAATTCTTAAATTTATGAGGTGTTGACCCATATTGCCAACTTGCAGCAAGAGATAGTTGGCCTCCGTCCAGTGGCCCAAGCAATGAATGCCAATGGCATATCACCTGAAGCACTCACATCTATGCTGGGACAGTTACTGCAATAGCATCATAGTCTACGATCCAATTCGGCCTTACAACCTGCCGTTAAGAATGACACAGCTCAGGACTTAGGAACAACGAGGAAGACTAGTGCTCAGGACTGATATGGCATTCCAATATATTTTTTATATATAACATTTTTTAAATGTTTATAAAAAATAAATAGTCATTTCAACCAAAAATAAAATAAAATAAAAATAAAAACAATAAAAACAATCATTTACAAATAAATTTCTCACGAAAAGGATTGATGAGAAATTTCTCACGGAATTAGTTCATGAGAAAATCTATGCCTTTTTGCATGAGATATTCTCATGCGTAACAAAAGTTTATCAATAAGAAAATTCCATGAAAAATTTCTCACGGACCATTTTGTCACCCCTGCTTTTCTCGCGCCCTGAGGTTCATGAGAACATTATTTCTCACGGACTTTTTCCCCAATTCCGTGAGAAAACAATAATTTTCTTGTAGTGTCAATCTGCACACATTCTCCACGACCTATCATTCTTTGGGACAAGTAGGACTGGAACAACACATGGGCTCATGCTCTCTCTAATGTAGCCGTTAAACATAAGCTCATTCACTTGCCTTTGCAACTCTTTGGTTTCTTCAGGATTGCTTCTATAGGCTGGCCTATTAGGTATGACCACTCTAGGGATGAAATCGATGTGGTGTTCAATCCCTCTAAGAGGTGGTAAACCGCTAGACACTTTATCTAGAAAGATATCCTCAAATTTCTACATCAAAGAAATAATAGAACTAGGCAAAGAAGATTCAATATCTTTAGCATCAAAGTAGGCCTATTTGTACGTAAGTATAAACATAGGCTCGTTAGAGAAAAATGCTTTCTTCACCTCACTACTACTTGCAAAGACATTTATCTTTTTGTGCTTTCACTTATTCACTCATTTTCTTTTTGCCTTTGTTAAGTTTTCTCTTATTCTCTCTATCTTTTGTACTCTCATAATTTTTATTCTTTTCATGCTCTTTCTTTCTTTTTCTTTTTACTAGTCACTATCTCTTTTCAATCTCAATTTTAAAAACTTGTGTTGATGTCATAAAAATAAGGGTAATTGGCTGCTTGTTTAGTACAAAGAAGTAATGGTTTGTGTAGTAATTGTGTGTCACATTTTGGTCATATTGCCAAGGCTGACCAAGCAACAAATGACTAGCTTGCATTGGCACAACATCACACATCACCTCATCCTTATATCTCCCTATAGTAAAGGACAACAATACTTGTTTGTTCACCTTGATCTCTTTACTCTCATTAAGTCATTGTAGCTTGTATAGCTTAGGGTGCTTCAAGGTTGACAAACTCATATTGTCCACAAGAGTAGTACTAGTCACATTCACACAATTCCCTATAGCTATAATCATGTTGCACACTTTTCAATTAACAAGACATCTAGTGTGAAAAATATTTTCTATTTGAGCTTCATCAAGTTCTTTCACATGTGCATTAAGGGGTCTCCTAACAACAAGTAGCTCACCATCAACCAGTAGCTCAACATGCTCATCACCATTATCCAAAAAATTCAAAGACTCACTATTGGTTACCACATCCCCATCATTTCTTAGGATCATTGCTCTCTTATTATGGCATTGAGAAGCAATGTGTCTCACACCAAGACATTTAAAATATTTACTATATCTATTCTAGGTAAGTGGGGTTTCGATTTTACCTCTAGGTTAATATCCTCCATCTTTAGTTGCTCTAGGTAGCTCAGTTTTATGCTTAGAAAGTAGTAGCTTATTTATCTTTGTTCTAATTGGATCTCCAAGATGATGAATTAGGTTGAAACTTTGAAGAAGCCTTCATCTTGATTTGTTTTTCAACCTTCATCGCCATATGTACCAAGTCTTCAATTTCTACATAGTGTTCAAGCTCCATAATATTGGCAATCTCTCTATTAAGGCCTTACAAGAACCTAGCCATAGTGGCTTCATGGTTCTCTTCAACATTTGCCCTTATCAATCTACCTCTATTTCTTTGTGGTATTCTTCCACACTCTTAGAGCCTTGGGTTAGCCCTTGAAGTTTTTGGTACAAGTCCCTATAATAGTGGCTAGGGATAAATCTACTTCTCATAAGGGTCTTCATTTCCTCCCAAGTGTCTATTGGCCTCTCATGATGTCTCCTTCTAGTAAGTACAATTTGATCCCACAAAATGATTGCATAGTCCATGAACTCCACAGCTACAAGTTTAACCTCCTTTTCCTCCAAATAATTGTGGCATTCAAACACTAATTCAACCTTCATCTCCTACTTCAAGTAGGCTTTGCCTTAGAAAGAATGTATCTTCATTTTTATGTTGCCAAAGCCACCATCTACTCTCCTTTCACGCCTTCCACCTCTAGGTTGTCTATCAAATGATATTAACTCTTCCGAATCAGCCATGTTACTCTCACTCTCCTCACCAACATATCTTCGGTTTCTCCTTCTTTCATTGGGGCTTTGTGGCTGGCCCATTTGGACATTAGCTTCTACTCTTTCAATCTGATTTTTAAATTTATCAAACCGAGTGTTCATTCTTTCAAATTGTTGCTGCATTGCCCTTAGCAAGAAAGTTTGGTCAACTTGATCACTACTCACTTCCATGAGTGTTTATGAAACCTGCAAAATGGGTTAGAGAAATAAAGAGTTCCTCACCACATTTTACTCTCGTGTATACACTCAAGAAGATGTCACTCTATCACTTGTGTTTTGCTCTCTTTGACTTTTATCTCTATTAGTCTTACCTCTCTTGCCTCTTACCACTCATAATCATATCTTTGTTCTCTTTGTAACTAAGGTTCAGACCAAGAATTGCTTCCTTGAGGCAAATCCAAAAGCCAATCAATCACCAAAAGAAAAGAAAAAATGACACAATGCACAAGGGAACTAGGGAGGTGGCATTTAGAATAGCAAGGAAAATGCAACCAGAATTTGCAAATAGGAAACACTAGAATGAAATGCTAGATTGGAAGTAAACAAAGAACAAACACTAGGCAATCAATTAAGTATGTGTGTAGCTCAATTCACTCAACTTCAAGCACACTCTAGACAACTTAAATTGCAATTTTAACACTTCATATAACTCCCACGCAGCATTTTGGCACATAGGGCACTCATATAACTTGAAAATAACTCTTTTGCATCAAATTCAAATCTGCACTTTTTTTTTTTTGCATGAATTTCTAATTATTTTTCTCAAGAACACTTTAAATGTTCATACTTTTCTTCAAATATGCCCAGAATTATTATTTTTTATATACTATTGATTTCAGCATACTTTCACAAAGCATAAACACAAGCTAAGATCAACAACTCAAAACGCAGATCAACACAAGGAAAAATCAAAAAAATGAAAATGAAACACACCTAAACGGAGCCTTATGGGCAGTTACCAAGAACACAGGGGGAATTAACAGAAAAGTTGCCCATAAATTTTTTTTCCACTAATACAAAGACAAGAACAAGAACAAGAACAATGAAGAACAAAAACTAGAACAACAAGAACAATGGAAGAACATGCAAGAACTAGATGAAATGAACAAGAAAAACTAACCAAGCTCATTAGAATCAAAGCTCTAATACCAAAAATGATGAGAACCATAAGTAGCAACTTGAAACCCTTCACCAATGAATTGATTCTTTGCCCATGGAAAGTCTAATTAGGTGGCATAAACAAAAGACTTGACCCATCATCTATCTAGATGAGAACCACATCCATAAAAAAAATAAGGATAGGGCACCACTTTCCAAAATTTGGGGAAGAGGAATGGGAGAGATAAGCCAATGGATGCCACAAGGGGAAACCCTTGATAAGTACCAAAGCTCTTCAAGAGAACTAGAGAAGAATTTTTTTCATTCATATAAATTCTCAAGTTATTATTGCCACAAGGGGGTCAGCTCATTTTTAAGGAAACAACCATAATCTATACCTAATTGGGTAAAATCCAAACCTAAACAAAAGATCCAAGTTGTTAGGACAAGGCCTAATACTTAAAAAGGAAATAACATAGTTTAAATACACTTGAAAAGCAAATAAAATGGCCAAAAAAGAAGCTAAACCGCTAGCCCATCTGGACGAATGAAGGTATGCCATTTCAACCCAAAATAAAGAGCCATGTGTTTTAGTCTTCAATTCCTTGAACCAAGCTCACAAACCCATGCTTGGCCTCTTGACTCAATCCTTGCTCCAAGATCTCCTTGATCAATGCATTTAGAGCCTCTTGCATCTTCTTAACATGTGCCCTTGTGATTTGACCTCCATCTATAAGAAAATGATCAACTTAAGCTCTAGAAGTAGTGCCTTGATTTCCATCATGCTACCTTGACTCCATGCAGGTTCCCATGTGCTGCTCCTCCTTGAGAATCAAACTAGTTAGCACCTCTGAACATAAGATGAACATGTTGAGAACCATTATATAAGATTGAGAATGAAACAAAGGATAAGCAACTATAAATCCATTGAATGAATTCTTCCTTGAAGGCTTAAACCCATAGTTGCTTAAGGCTTTGTTTGGGAGTTTGAAGTGAGGAGAAATGAAAGGAGATGAGAGGAAAGAGAGGGAAAGGAAGGGAATAGAAAGGGAGAAGTTTTCCTCTCCTTTATTTGGATGATTAAAATGAGCAAAAGAAAATAAAAGAAATAAAANCAAAAGGAAATAAAAGAAATAAAAATTTATAATTTTACAAATTTATCTTTTATTTATTAAGTAAATATATTTAATATAAGATTTAATAATTTTATCTAAATAGTGTTTGAAAAAGAATTTGAAGAAATAAATAAATATATAATAGTAAACTACTCTTTTTTTTTTTCTCTAAACCCCCCAAATTGGAGAAACACAAAAGTAAAGGCAAAAAAAGAATGTAAGGGTTTGAAGTTACCCCTTGATTTTATTTCCTTTTTTAATTTTGAACTCCCAAATAAGAGGATGAACACATTTACTCATTTCCTTTCTTCTCCTTTCCCCCTAATTTTAACTCTCAAATAAATCTTAAAACTGTAAGGATGAATGGCCATTCCAATCTATCATAGGCCTTTTGCATGTCAATTTTGAGTGGGAGAGATGAGCTTACAGAACACACACCTCATTCTATTGGCTAGGATTTAGAGATCACTTTATATGTCAAAAAATTATCTTACCTAAAAGCTTAAGCAGTTAGGTGAAAGCCTATGAATAATTTTATATCTAACACACCCTTACACGGGAATACGATGTGTTAAAATTTCAATTTAATTAAGAAAGTCGGAGCATAAGGATTTGATCTCTTGACCACTTGGTCAAAGAGACTGTAATATTATGTTAAGAAATTATCTCATCCAAAAACTTAAGCTATTAAGTGAAAAACCCATGAAAATTTTATATCTAATATTATAAACAAGGTTGCATAAGCTGATTGGTCGGAAATATTCTCCAAATGTTTTTTATCTGTGCACTTTAAGGAATGAGCACAATGAAGGTTGAGTTGAGATCCTTCACTGTATTTTCTCCCTGAAAAAACTCCTGGTCCTGGACAGCAGCCACCACTCGTATGCCGCTTTATTGAAGACTCTGATGAACATAGGAGCCCAACCTAACCTGTAACCCAGTCCATTGAAATTGAAAGAGATTGGGCCTCAATGACATGGTACTCTTTGTTTAAAATAATAATTGAGGTGCTGTTTTGCTACAAATAATTGAGGTGCTTAATGCTTTATATTATTTTATTATAAGGGGGAAAAAAATTTGAGGTACTTTCTTTCTTCTGACCATGAATCAGAGGTAGCATTAGTAATTGACACATGTAGTTTTGCAGCAAACGAGAAAAGGCAAAAAAATGAAAGAAAGAAAACAGGTGGTCCTCGTCCTATGACATTACAAGAGCACCTTTTGTTTCTATTGTTGATTTCTTATTGTTACGTGTCCCTTGGTCATCCATCATGGAGCCAATTTCTATTGACAAATTGGCCCCCTTTTCACTAAAGCACCCATGAAGCTCTTGTATGAAAGAGAAATGAGGGTAACGTGTCACTTGCACAATAGAAAGTACAATCAACTGTCATCCTTTCGCCACCAAGAGCATCAGTTGTGGCCACCTGAAGTTACCAATTTGAACCAACTATTGATTTCAAAAAAGTGTAATGTATAAACACAAGAAAATAAAAGCTTATATTAGATATTTAAAAAAAAATTATATCATAACAATTTTGTTTCACTAGGTTTAACTTAAAAGGAGAACACACACACATATATATATATATATATACTTGGTGACAGTCACTTTGAGTCTTGCACTTTCGTTGATCTATAGCATATAATATATTTTGCACTGTAATATTGTAGTATTAAACTAGTCATCAGAATCTTGTTCTTAATTACACTACTAGTTTATAATTAATAACTTTTACTTTAGTGTATATTTTGGATAGTAGCATAATAATGAATGGTGGCCCACGGAATTGTCTTCAATCTGATAAGCATATGGCCCTCTGATGATCTGAAATCTTTTCATTCCATGTAGCTGACCCATTACCCATGTGAGAAACACAATTTACAAAACAAAGTTAAGAAGGGAAAAAATGGAGTATTGTCACTGTAAAACAGTGACCGCTTGAGACCAACGTATTCAACCCCACATATAGCTAGGACCATCTGAAAGCAACCTCGTGATCTGACAGTGATTTTTACACACCATGTGAAGAGCTCTCCTCCTCATTCTATTCTTCTTGGAGTAGAAAATCTAATAATTCTAAGATATTTTTTACCCGCAGTGTCTGCCACACTTACTTTTCCTTCTTTATATAGCACGGCAGTTATCACCATGTTCGTTGCATAAACAGAATTCAACTGACAAAACAAACAGTGATCACTCAACTGTGAATTGTTAGAAAATGTCGAACAAAGTGGTGTGCGTCACCGGTGCCAGCGGCGCCATCGGATCATGGCTTGTCCGTCTTCTCCTCGACCGCGGCTACACCGTGCACGCCACCGTCCAAAATCTCAGTAATCCACATATTCTTTTCCATGCAAATATTTTATTTTTGGTATTTAGATACCATAACCTAGTGAAAAAAGAAACTGACTGTATTTTTTTTTAATTAATTAAATTGCAGAGGATGAGAATGAGACCAAGCATTTGGAAGCACTAGAAGGAGCGAAGGCGCGTCTCCGTCTGTGTGAGATGGATCTACTTGATTACGACTCTATCGCTGCCGCCATAAAAGGCTGTGACGGAGTTTTCCACCTCGCCTGTCCTAACATCATCGGTCAAGTGAAAGATCCTGAGGTGTGCTTTTGCCATTGTTATTATTTTTTAAAATTTTTTGTTTACAACTCTATATTCAAATAAGTGTTGAGGACACCCTTAATATTACTAAGTTATAAGCTGTCTAAGGTAAGCTTTTTTTTTGGCTTAAATATTCTGCAGATTCTTGGATAAATTTTAAATTAATTCTTTATAATTTTTTTTTGGTTTTTTATAATTTAAACTTTTTTTAATTAGTCTCTGTTATCATTATCGATTATAATTCTGTCAGTTTAATGCTAACATAATAAATAACTTATCTATGTAATAATAAAAAAAGTTAACGTGATACTAAAATAACACAAAAATTACCAACTTATCAAATTTTAACTTAAAAGAATGCATAAAAAATATTGATGTATATTTTGATTATTTCATTTTCACTCTATGTGACAGATATTTATTTGAAAGTCTATTTTATTTAGCACTCAAATTTTTATTTTTTTTTGTTTCCAAATTCTTAAACTTGAGAATAATTTCTCAGATTTTTTTATAAACTTGGGTTCCAATTATGAGAAAATTTATGCATATTTCTACAATATACTTTCAAGGTACAAAAAGTGACATTTACCAAAGAGATTACATATAGGACAAAATGTATATGTAGACTTGTAGAGTATGTGTTTTGACTTCTGAGATAAGAATCTCTCCGAATTATGATTAGTTTATTTACGAAAGTTGTTTTTTTATTTTCTTTTTTTCTTTTAAATGAGAGAGTAGAAGGAGATTTTGGAGCCGGCAGTGAAAGGAACGGTGAATGTGCTAAAGGCGGCAAAGGAAGCAGGGGTTGAGCGCGTGGTAGCCACGTCGTCGATCTCAGCTATTATTCCCAGTCCTAACTGGCCAGCTGATAAGATTAAGGGAGAGGACTGCTGGACAGACCTTGAATACTGCAAGGAGAAAGGGGTGAGTGCTTTTCAATTATTTTAAAGAATTTGATAAAATTTAACGAGAATTAAAATATAATTATTAAATAAAACCAAATAATGATAATCATATATTTATTCAAGGATTTATAACTCTGTATATGAATCCTTCAAAAATGTAATTTGCTTTTCAATAAGTCACATACTAGCTACCTAGTTGTCAAGTTCCATCTCCTAAATGTAGTTTTGAGTTTGAAAACAAAACTATAACTTTGTGTATTCTAAAACCATTAATATCCAAAAACTTTATGGTAAGAATATGATGAAACAACTTTTGTGTGACTAGAAAAACAAGTTACTGATAAACATCAAGAACTGTTGGAATAGGTAATAAAATTTTAACTAAACAACTTATAATTGAGTGTTATTAAAATTATTTTTAGGGGTTCGTGGATTTTGTATTCAAATTCAGAGTAGTAGCTAAATATATCAAAAAAAAAAAAGATAATGAAATGTGAGTAATAAATTTTACCAATATGTATTAATACAGATTTAGACATAGTCATGTAACTTGAGTCATATTGTTTAGATCTGAGCCATACATTTTATTAAAGTTAATCTCAACCATTAAATATTAATGTGTTTTAATGGTTCAGATAAGTTTAAATAAAATGTACAGCTTAAATCTAAGTAACATAACTCAAGTCACATGACTAGATTTATATTCGTATTNAATGAAATGTGAGTGATAAATTTTACCAATATGTATTAATATAGATTTAGATATAGTCATGTGATTTGAGTCATATTGTTTAGATCTGAGCTGTACATTTTATTAAAGTTAATCTCAATCATTAAATATTAATGTGTTTTAATAGTTCAGATAAGTTTAAATAAAATGTAAAGCTTAAATCTGAGTAACATAACTCAAGTCACATGACTAGATTTATATTCGTATTAATACACTACTATAACATTGTATATTCTAAATTTGACCTAATTAGTTAATGGTATTCATAAAGCATTGCTTTTTTGAAATTGTCAATGTGCCTATCTTGTCCTTTTAGAGAAATGGACCGACATGAATAATTAAAGTAGGATATTTAGCATATAGACAAAGTGATGCATTATAAAAGCACCCACAAAAAGTGATACATTATAAAATATGGGTGGCTAAGATGGACGTTATCTTCCTTGTCATAATAAGGGGCTTTTGTTGCTAATCTTGTTTGCAACATCATATGTTGTGGGCTAGCTATACTATCCAATTGCGAAAACGTTAGCGGAGAAAGCGGGCTGGGACTTCGCCAAGGAAACTGGCTTTGATGTGGTGATGATAAATCCAGGCACGGCTTTGGGCCCTCTCCTTCCACCACGCATCAATTCAAGCATGGCTGTGCTTGTTGAAGTTCTCAAAGGTAATTATCACTCACACACCAAATTAACTAAGTATTAGTGAATGTAGATAATTCACCTTAGGCATGGAGTCTAAACTTTTTATTTTTTTAAATATAAAATTATAAGAATTTTATGATACTACATGTGTATGTTATTTTACACTAACGTGATAAGCATACATAATTTTTATATTTTATTAGATATAAAATATATTTTATTTTATTTTTAAACAAATTTAAAAACAGTTAACTTGTACATATGTCATTCACATATTGATTATTCTTATTTAGTATGATATACTGCATAAATATCAAAAATATCTAAGAAACCTCTATAAATTATTTTTAGATCTTTATTTAATGGTTTAAACTTCTAAGAAAGACGGTTTTATCAAAGCCTTTTTTAAATTCACAAGATATGAGGTGGCCCTATATTTTGTTCACACTTGAAATACAAAAGATTTTCGGACGTATTAAATATAAAATAAATTTTTTAACAACTTAAGTTTTTAGGAAATATAGTTTCTTTTTTATTTAAATTAAAATTCCCACACAAAATATGAGATGAACATGTATTTTGGCCATGCTTCAAACTTAAAAGACTTTCACATATAAAGATGTGTTAAATATAAAATTATTCTTAAATTTTTACCTCACAAATTAAGATTTTAGAAGAAATAGCCTGTTAAAAAATGATACAAGCACATATAGCATTGGTCAAGGATCTTTCATAGAGTTCCATTGAGAATCTCTATCTATTTAATTTAAAAAAAAAAAAAAAAAACCTAAACATTTTAACTTTTATCCCGACATACTTGGACCCGTGGACCTCTTTTTTGGGCCATAACGTAAAGTCATAAAAATCTCGTTTTGTGAATATTACTCCTCCAAATAATTACATAGTGGAATATATCACTATTTTTTTTTTTGTAATAATATCACTATTTTTGTTTCTCTCTGAAAAGTGCTTCAGTAATTAATATACGAAAAGTGCTTCAGTAATTAATATATCTCCAATTCTTTTAAGCACGATTGTACATTGACATATAATATTTTACTGCTTGGCAATAATTGTGACACTATGACGTAATATTATTATCTAATTTTGGGCACAAAAATTTATCAGAATCTAGAAAAACATAATTTTAAACAGAAATGAGTATTATGTACAATAATGAAGTCGTATTAATATATAGAGTAAACATTTGCATATTTAAAAGATTTAAAATTTAACAAATATTAAACTATTTTGTTACGTATATTAATTTTTTTGATGTTTATTTTGTAGTTAATGTTTTTTTAAGAATTATTTTGTTAAATCTTAAATATTTCAAAGATGCAAATATAAGTTTACTTAAGATAGGCTCTAATGTCGGCTTTCGTACTTATTAATTAAATTATTAATTACAGGTGCCACTGAAACATACGAGGACTTCTTCATGGGAATGGCTCACTTTAAAGACATAGCCATGGCACATATTTTGGCTTTTGAGAACAAAAATGCAGCTGGAAGGCACTTGTGTGTCGAAGCTATTCGTCACTGGGGTGACTTTGTGGCAAAGGTTGCTGAATTATACCCTGAATATAATGTGGCCAGGTAAGTATAAATTTTGCACCAATCACATATTGATTTTTTTTTTTTTTTTTGGAAACGAACATAGAGCTTTGGGATTTTGCTAAAAAAATATTTGCTTTTTGTCTACTTAAAAAATAATAAAAATACCTAATTATTATATTTATATTTATAGTTATCATGTTAAAATATAATTATTATAGTTATTAATATGTAATTATCATATTTAAATATAATAAAAAATAATAATTACATAACTTATAGGGGATTTTAGTAATTTTGTAAAGTGAACAAATCCAGTGGTCTTTTCATTCATCTTCTCATCATATCATACTTCTAATTCATTTTCTCTTTTTTTTTTTTTAATAATAAGAAAATTAATTCAGAATATTTTAGAGTATATTGATACCCTTTTTTTTTTTCAAAAATATTAGGACATTAAAGTGCTATGATTCATATAAATCAGAAAATGCCCAGCTGAGTTTTTTTCTCTTTTTTGGCTTTTTTCCTATGTAGCCTTCCAAAGGATACACAACCTGGATTATTGAGAGCAAATGATGCATCTAAGAAGTTGATGGATTTAGGTCTAGAGTTCACTCCTATTGAGCAAATCATCAAGGATGCTGTAGAGAGTTTGAAGAGTAAGGGATATGTTTAACTTGCTGAATGTTAAAGAAATCTTTTGGTGTGACTGAATGCTCTGTCCAAGTGGTGAATAAATCTTTTCAACACTCATTGTTCATCCCATTAGTTCAGAAATCTGTTTATCTGATTTTCTTTTTCTTTTCAGTTGTGTGAATTTAGTCGTGTGTCGGGTAGATAATGGTCAGGCGGGGTTTGTGATCCAAAGATGGTTGGGTAAAATAATGGTGAACTTGCATTTCAGTCACTGTTGGTTGTTGTTATCTGTTGACGAGAGTTCTATGCAGAAGCGAAATAATGAGGTTATTATCTTTACTATTATAAGAATGCTTCTTGCATATTAGTTGCATTCACTCTAGCACACACTTGCACAATTGGTATCATACATCAATAAAACATTATGTTTTCTGGGCTAATGTTAAATATAAAACTATTCTTGGGATTTCACGTAATAGCATAAGTTTTTAGATCGAATTGATTTTTGACATAGTATCAGAGCCCAGTAGGCAAAAGATAATGATAACCATTATAAGATATTTGAATTAAAATATAGGCTTAAAATGCAGTTTTAGTCCTCCTATTTTATTTGAATGAATTATTTGGTCCCCTCATTTTAAAAAATCACAAAATGATCCCTACTGTTTACCCCTAAGTTGCACTTTTGGTCCAGGGCACTAACTCCGTCTAAAAGTTGACGGTGAGGCTGACATGGCATAGACATTGGAAGGACATCTAGCATATTGATAGTTGTCACGTCTATGTCACGTCAGACTCACAGTCAACTTTTGGACGGCGTTAGTGTCTTAGACCAAAAATGCAACGTCATGCTAAACAGTAGGGACTATTTTGTAGTTTTTTAAAATGGGGGGACCAAATCGTTCATTCAGGTAAAATAGGGAGATCAAAACTATATTTAAGCCTAAAATATAATGCTAACCATTTATAAGAAGTGAGAAACATATTAATCATACTTCTACACTCAATAAAAAGAGTCCAAATTTAGAAGAGCTAAGTTATTAAAGCTCCATTGTTTGCTCATTAAACCTGCTATCTAGCTCTTGTAATTGAAAGTTATTGTACAATTGAGGATATCAAAATGATAGTGATACTCAATATTTATTTGGTTATGTTGCCAATGACCGCAACTTTTAATATATTAAAGTATTAAAAGAGTGAAACATCTATTCCATAAAAGCCTTGAGAAACTAACAACATTATTTTCAAGCATCTTGTTTCACCCATTTTAATTATTTAGTTATTTTCTTCCCCGTTGATATTAGTTATTCAATCGATGGGTCATAAGACAATTTGGAGGAATTGTTGGATCTGAAAATATTTATAAAATTCAAAATTGCAATTTGTTATTTAGGAGGGTTGTGTTTCTCTCTTTATTTTGTGGTCATCTGAAGTTTGATTAGAAGAACTTGCAGGCTCACTTGCCAAAAATCTAATCATATATCATATAATATGCTTGAATGTTGATGGCTAGGTGCTGTAAACATTATTTCGTAATGAGGTTTGTGTAAGACTTGGATGTGGTAAAGGATTTGAGGTTCAGTAAAAATATTGCTGAGAGAAGATAAATTATAGGCTTAAATGCAGTTTTGGTACCCCTATTTTACCTGAATGAACAATTTGGTCCTCCCATTTTAAAAAATAACAAAATGATCCCTGCTGTTTACCCCTAAGTTGCACTTTTGGTCCAGAGCACTAACTCCGTCCAAAAGTTGACGGTGAGACTGACGTGGCATAGACATTGGAAGGACATCTAGCATATTGATAGTTGCCACGTCAGACTCACCTTCAACTTTTGGACAGCATTANCATTATTTCGTAATGAGGTTTGTGTAAGACTTGGATGTGGTAAAGGATTTGAGGTTCAGTAAAAATATTGCTGAGAGAAGATAAATTATAGGCTTAAATGCAGTTTTGGTCCCTATTTTACCTGAATGAACAATTTGGTCCTCCCATTTTAAAAAATCACAAAATGATCCATACTGTTTACCCCTAAGTTGCACTTTTGGTCTAGGGCACTAACTCCGTCCAAAAGTTGACGGTGAGACTGATGTGGCATAGACATTGGAAGGATATCTAACATATTGATAGTTGTCACGTCAGACTCACCGTCAACTTTTGGACGGCGTTAGTGTCTTAGACCAAAAGTGCAACATCATGCTAAACAGTAGGGACTATTTTGTAGTTTTTCAAAATAGGAGGACCAAATCGTTCATTCAGGTAAAATAGGGGGACCAAAACTGCATTTAAGCCTAAATTATAATTGTTCTAACTTTCGAACGAGATTAGTCTCACGGCCAATTAAGTAAAGTGAGATTAAAAAAAAAAATTGTGTAAGTTTTGAAAAAAAAAATTGTGTAAATTATATACAGACGAATATACAAAAGGGTAAAGTATTTTATCTGTTCAATGCTATAATAATTTTACTTGGAATTTCTACTAATATTGCCTTTTAAGAAGTATGGAGATCATGTTAATTTTTGGGAAGAGTAACAGTCATAACTCCAATACAGGAATAATAATGAGGGGCTACAAAACATACATTTGCGTCTCATATATCCTCAAGTGGTCAGACAGAGACATTCATTTCATGCCATTTGCAATCCGATTAGGTATTTCGAAGATCAAAAGTCATGATTGTGTTGGAGAAGGAGTGATGGGCAAACAGATGAGCGCAAAGAATAAATAAATTAGCCTGCTGCTTGTACCGTTCTAATAAGAGAAGGCCCTTCCCACGGCACTTTCTTGCACATTGTAAGATAGTAGTACTGTATAAGATACAAGGTGTACAGAAAAAAAAAAAAAAAGTAAATATATCTAGTTAAATTAAATGTTATAATGGGTGTAACACTATAATTTTTTTTTGTTAATACTACGAGTATCTTCACTTTATTCAATTGAGCGTCAGACTAATATTGTTTGAGGGATAGATAAATTATGATTTTATCTTTCTTAACAATACTTTTACTAAACTTCAAATATTTGATCACAGCTAAAGGTACACGTTCAAGATTCAGTCTAACTATAATGACTCATAAAAAAATTAACATGATCATTCATGCGTGATATAATTTAAAGTTGTAGTAAAAAATATCAATTAAAAAAAAAATCATGCATGATATGGAACTTCCCCACAAGCAAGATCTGATCTCAAATAAAATACTGCATGGCTGCTTGCTCTTTTTCTTCTTGGCCTGACCTTGTCGATAATTGAGCCATCTTATCATTTTCTTTATTGTGAGACTGACAAATTTTTTAGATCATAATATAACTCTAAAGATATTGCCATGTGAATCATGTGATTATAAATAAAGGTCCTAATATAATTCTAAATCGAATTATCATAATCTAAGTTTAAAATTAATATATGTTTAGTGTTATTTATAATCTTAATTATTGGTTTTCTTTTAAAAAATCAGATATACATATCACATTACAATTTGTATTTATTATAAAATTTTAGTGAGGAAATTAATTACATGCATACAATATTGAGAGAGATAGAGTATACCCTATTGTTTACGTAACCTCCAATGAAAAAACAATCATTCAGCATTAATGCGTTAGAAATCATTGAAGAATGGGGCTCCTCTATCAATCTGGCTGAGTTTACATGATTGGTGTAAAACAACAACAAGCTCTTGTGTTTGGTAGACATTATTGGGTTCCATAAATTAATGTAGATGTTATTAACTTTTGTGGACTTAAGCAGTAGGAATTGCCAACGGTGACCTGGCACAATATGAGAGCTAACTTGTGTTCGAACCACTGGATCATCTTGCCTGTGAGTCACTGTAACACGAAAAATATTTAGGTATTTCAAGGGTAAGAGAAATATAGCAAGAGATTATGAGTGAATAGATGTAACGAGAGAAATGTAAAATAGCTTAGAAATTTTTCTTAATTATGCTTTTTAATTTTTGGTTCTCTTACTTTTTAAAGAGTTCAATTAATTATCCCAAATTTTGTTTGCATCAATTTAGTCAACAATGGAATTTATTATCTGGATTAGCATGTGACCAACATCTTTTTTACTGATATTGTATCAAACGGTTTGTAGTTGAGTGGTACTGAAATTATTTTTAGAACTAATGAATTTTGTGTTTGAAGCTGGAATAAATGAGACATGCCGGCTGCCAGTCAGCGTGTTCAGTAAGGACAAGTCAGCTGACAACTGGCACGTTTGCTGGGTCTTATTTTATTGTGATTTTTTTTTTTTTAATTTTTTACTTTTTAAAAACTGTAATATTTAAGTAATTAAATTTGAAAGGGTTATAAATGTATAAAAAAATTTATAGAAGTATAATATTTAAGTCAAAGTACCCATATGAACTACAAAATGGATTTTGAGAGTTGTCTACTATTAATACTGTTCATGTCAGCCGTGGGGTAGCTATATTAGCAAAAAGGGGCTGACATATGCTAATTCTACCAAATAGATCAAATTGATGCACAAGAGTTAGTTTTTAATTTTAAGAATGGGTTTTTTTTATTAATGTTATTTTTCAGCAGACAGTGGATGTCAGTGGTGGACAGAGGCCAACAGTGGTTGTTGGCGGTGGGCAGCAGTGGTGTATGGTGGTGAAGGGCAGACATTTTGGTTATTTCACATAGGAATAATTTTATGAGAATATTGGCAACAATATTCCTAAGAATGCCATTTTATAAATTAAACTTATAATTAACAAACGTGATAATATTGCATTTTCATTTATTTCATATTTACATTTATAGAGATGTAAAAAAAAAAAAAAAATTTCTCTCCCATAAAAAATTGTTCTTTTTATCCATATTAAAATCCATTTTAAATTTATCCAATTTATGATAGGAGAATCAAATTATTTACTTAAATATATACACTTTATTCTTTTCATTAAATACTACGTAAGAAGGAGTAATCTAATTTCACACTATCTCATATCAATAATCTGATTTAAACATTATTGAAATAGAAGCCTCCATATCAATAATTTTGCACGAAAATCAATTCATATGGCCAGTCTCTGCTACATCAATTGACATTTGGTGTTTCTTTCTTACTAAACAAGTTGTAAAATGCATGATTGTATCACCTTTTCTCACACTATATAATGCCTCTCCAATTCCCTTTGAATCTACAACCAGCACTGCAGCAGCAAAAGATTCAGAAACTATACTAGTCATCAAGTCCCGGAGGTGAGTGTTCACCCGTACCCGTACCCACCCATTTTATAGATTCGAGTACTCTGAGACCATGGGTACTCTCCAGGTGGATACTACCCCCGTTTGCCACGTGGTGGCCATGCCCTATCCCGGAAGAGGCCACGTCAACCCCATGATGAACCTGTGCTCCATGTTAGCCACTAGAAAGCCAGACATCATAGTATCCTTCGTGGTTACCGAGGAATGGCACGGGTTCATCAAGTCGGAGCGGAAACCCGACAATGTCCGATTTACCACGATTCCAAATGTTATACCTTCGGAGTTGGATCGGGCAAAGGATTTTCCGGGTTTCATGAATGCGGTGTCCACGAAAATGGAGGGTCCGTTTGAGGAGCTGTTGGATCGGCTTGACCCGCCGGTGACTGCTATAATAGCTGACACTAAGCTGGTTTGGTCAATCGGCGTGGGTAACCGGAAGAATATTCCGGTGGCTTCGCTTTGGCCCATGTCAGCTACTATTTACTCACTGCTCTACCATTTTGACATGCTCAAAGAGAAGGGTCATTTTCCTATTGAAATTTCAGGTACACCGTACATATGCATGAACTTTTTACACAGTTCATTAGTTTGTTTTCTTTTTTGTTACCATTTTTCTGGCTCTTTTTTATTCTGACTGTCCAAGACATATATATGTTTCTCGGAGTTACCATAACCAAAACTTAAAGAGAAAAAGAAGAAGCTAGCTAGCTAGCATGATATTATAATAATTTTAAATGGATATTTTAATTTTATGGTTGTTGCACAAAAATTGAGCAAGCTCTTTCATATCATAGTGATGTTAGAGGCTTTAACTTTTTCTTGTGAAACTATTTATCCAAATTAGTTTATGTTAATCTTTTTCAATATATATATATATAATTAAGTTTAATAAGTTTGAAAGTCAAAGAATGTTGAAAATGATCTTGGATTTTTGAAAAATGCTTGATAGACATAATATATGTTCGGTACTCAAGATTGTTTTATGGTTGTTATATTTAAAATAAAATATCATCTTATTTATAATGAATTAATGGGATTTTTTGTAAACAAAACAGGATTAATTTTATGGTTGTTATATTAAAAATAAAATATCATTTTATTTATAATGAATTAATGAGATATTTGTAAACAAAACAGAATTAATGAGACAATATTAATGTCACAATAGAAGAAGATCCAACGACAAAGCCTCATCTGTCTACAGTCTATTCTTGGCATAGAAGCTGAGCACATACGACAAAGCCATGCGCATACATTTAATATACAAACAATTGTTCATAATTTTCTTATTCTTCTATTTTGGGACAAGAGCTTCCTCTGGTATGGCATAAATACTTTGAAAGTTCTCTAAGGAGTTTAAGATCTTTATTCTAGGTTTTAAGTGGCTACTAAAACTAAACAAAGTTATTTCTAGATATACTAACAGTGGAAAATAAAATAATCCTATAAGTATTTTAATTTTATAATTTGTCTTCAATATATTAAAATCATTTTGTGGTCAAGTGGTACTAAGATCGTTCTCAAGACTTATGAGTTCTGTATTCTAAATTAGAGTTGTAGTCAAAAGTATCAAAACAAATATATTAAAATTATATTATTAATATGAATGTTAAATTAGTTATGCACTTGAAGTAGGTTTTTAATTTCAAAATGCATTCATAATGAAATCATTATATAAACTTAAAAGACAGCTCTTTTTCAACGAGTAAAATTATTTATAATTATTGTACTATCTCTTTCCCTTTTATTGCCTTTTCTGTTTCTCATATCTCTCCTCACAAATCTAATTTATTTGTTTAAATAGCTGTCAGTGCTTTGCACAGGTTGCAACTAGTTAAATTATTAATTGTCTAAACTTTACTCAATACTTGTCCTTCAAACTCATTAACAAAGCTTAATCTGTTTAACATTGTGCTCCTCTTAATGTTTTCAATCAGAAATTGGCGATGAGATTGTAGACTACATTCCGGGAATGACCCCAACACAAATCAGAGACCTTCCAACAGTGTTCCATGGTGAGGACTTGAGACTGTTAGAACGAGCATTGAACACAGTAAGGTTAGTCTCCAATGCACAATACCTAATGTTCACCACAGCTTACGAGCTCGAACCAGAAGCCATTGATGCTCTAAGAGCCAAATACAAGATCCCAGTGTACCCAGTTGGCCCAAGTGTCCCTTTCTTCAAACTCACAGACACCCCTTGCCCTTCAGCAGCAAATGGCACTCTAGCCAATGGTCACGCCCAACAAGTCTCTGACTACTTCAAGTGGCTTGATTCTCAACCTGAAGCCTCTGTTTTGTACATTTCCCAGGGAAGCTTTCTCTCTGTCTCAAGTGCCCAAATGGAGGAAATCGTTGTTGGAATCAAAGATAGTGGGGTGAGTTATTTATGGGTGGCTCGGGGTGAAACCACTAAGCTCAAAGAGAGTCTTGGTGATAAAGGCATGGTGGTGCCTTGGGTTGAACAATTGAAGGTTTTGTGCCACCCTGCTATAGGTGGGTTTTGGTCACATTGTGGTTGGAATTCTAGTTTAGAATCTGCATTTTCTGGGGTTCCTGTGCTTACTTACCCAATATTTTGGGACCAAGTGCCAAATAGTAAGAGAATTGTGGAGGATTGGAAGAGTGGGTGGAGGGTGAGGAAGAAGATTGGGTTGGAGAATTTTGTGACTAGAGAGGAAATTAGTGACCTTGTGAGGAGGTTCATGGATGCTGAGAATGATGAAGTTAAGGAAATGAAGAAAAGGGCTAAAGGGCTTCGTGAGGCTTGCTCAAAGGCAATTGCTCCTGGGGGTTCTACTGAGACAAATCTTGATGATTTCATTGACCATGTTTCTAAACTCCAAGCCGAAAAAGCAGAGCATGCTTGAGTTTGCTGATTTGGAGCTTTAATTATATGACTTTTTGTTGATCCATGTTATCTTCATTTCATGGAATAAAACTACTTGAGAAATAAAAGGGTCAAATACGAATTTTCTAGCTTGTTGAGGATTTTGTACTAGTATTCTCTAGTTTTGCTCTGGATATGGTTGAATGAATATCAAGTTTGAGCAATATATGGGTTAATTTAGTATTATTAATTCACTCTTTTGTTCTTTTTGGTGCTAAGAGCCATATTTAACCTCTTGAAAGCCTGTCAGCACTGATACCATTGTAGGAAGTAAAACATTAAGGTAATGCTACAAACTCCCACTTTAAAAGATAAGAACTCACCACCTTAAAGATAAGAGTTCAAAACAAGTTCACTCACTCAAAGAATCCACCAAGAGATATAGAACTTTTAAAGAACAATCACAAAGGTCTTTCAATTTTGATGATTTGAAATCTGCTTTATAAATTCAAAAATTGGAATACCTAATCTTGGAACAACTCTCCAAGAATAGGAAAATAGGCTATTAAATGCAACTTACAACTTCTAAGAAAATACACCAAGACTCTGTTTGGGTAAACAACTTATTTAAGCACTTATACAAGAATGTCTTATATAAAAAAAATTTATACCATAAACTCTTTTTAAATTAAGCTATTTAGTGTTTTGATACATGCTTGAAAAAACGTTTTTAAAATTTATAAGTTATTTTTAAAGCATTTGAATAGACAAGTGTATAAGTGTTTATAATTATAGAAATTACGAAAAAAGACATTCATAGGAAAGAATTGATATGAAATAAAAAAATTTCAAATACATATACGACTGCTATAATTAATATTACTATTACTTTACTTCTTTCACTTAAAACAAAAATTATACCGATTGTAATTTAAATAAAAAAACAATTTCAGTTTGCCTTTTCTTTTTATGAAAACAGTGGACTGGGACTTATAATAAATTTGGACTCTCCTCCGTCGAAGTCCATCTCCTCACCCAAGCTCTACCACCGTCAACAAAATACCAAGCCTTTTTCTCCCTTTTCTTCTGTCTATTTCTTTCCATTTCTATCTTTACCCACAATACACAAGCAACACCACTGTAATTAATGATTGTCGATGTGAATTCATGCTCCCATGGCTAAATCAGACGATTCCCTTATCTTTTTTACTTGAAAATGGGGTCAAAGAGAAACCAAACAAGTGAGAAACAACTTTTCTTGCAAAGACCAAATTGAAGAAACTTCAATAGATGGGGAACATTGGAACAATAGTTATAATTCACCAAATGATGACAACACAATCGACTGTTAAATTGCTCGTTGGTGTGTGGCAGAGAGAAGAAAAGAATCCCATACATGGATAATTCATGGAATTCTGAAGAGTAATTGAGGTTATTTTTGTAATATTTTATCATAAAACAAAGTACCGGTTAAGTTGAAAATAGTTGTAGCATGAGCTTTTTTCAAGAAGCTTATTTTTTAGCTTCTAAAAAAAAGTTCAAAATAGCTTATAAGGGGAAAATAAATTGTTTTTATAAGCTCATCCAAACACTTGTTTAATTATTATATAAGTGTTTAATACAGTAGAAAAGCTTAAATAAGTCAGAAGTAGACTTATCCAAGGAACAAAATGTCGTGTCGTTTCGGACGAAACACACAAATTTTTTCGGTTTCGTATGATAACGACACGAAACATGGTTCCAATTCCGAAAATCAATTGTTTCCATCGAAATAGAAGAGATTCGGTGCATTTCGGAGGAAATGAAGAAATTTCGGTGCATTTCGGAGCGAATCAGAAATCAAGGGATAGAGGCCAGAGGAAGGGAGGGAAGGAGAGAGAGATAAATTGTGGAATGCAGAGGAAGAAGGAGACAGAGATCACAACGGAAGAGAAAGAAAGAGATCACAGGGGAGGAGAGAGAAACAAATCGAAGAGGAAGAGAGAGAAACATGTAGCAGAGGAAGACTGAGGAAGATTCCCACCACATTCACTGGCACGACCTCTCCGTTGGGTTGGAAATAGCTCATCATTCCCAATTTGGTGCCCATAACTCCAACTCCAGCCTCCATGCTCATAACCACCATGCTGCTCTTGGGCCTTCTTCCTCCTCCCCTACTCACCGAGAAGAGCTTTGAATGGTGCTGTTGCTCCAATTTCAGAAATGGGTTCTTGATTTTGCATAGTGGAACTATGAACGAACACTTGGTGTGCAAGGTAGAAGCGGCATTGTGATGGGAAAGTGGTGGAGGAGACAAAGTTGAAGTTGCAGAATAAGAACAAGAAAGTAAAGAAGAAATTGAGAAAATTGACATGGTTTTTGTCTCTGTGATTTTGCCCAAAAAATTCAGAGGGTGAGCATCGCTTTGCTACTAACTCAACCGCAGTGATAGAAGAAGAAAAATGAAGCCAAGAAGCTATGCACTATGCAGGCTGGAAGAGAGATAGTCGTTTTTGGTAGCCAAAATGAGTGTGTTTAAGGCAAAAATAGTTATTTAATATTATATTATCTAATTTTATATAATTTTATCATTATTATTATATTAAAAAATTTTAAAATTTTTAAGATTATTACTTAAAAATATTTGAAACTTAAAGTATAATATGTACTTTTCATTAAGTTTTATGTATCTCAAATATTTTTAAACATTTTTAGACATTGATTATATTAATGTTATTTGGTTACAAATGTAATTATTCAATACTATATTATCTAATTTTATATATTTTTATCACTATTATTATGTTAGAATTTTTTAAAATTAAAAAAAGTTATTGCTTAAAATTATTTAAAACGTTTCTTAAAAAATCTTCTGTTTCTACGAAGTTTCCGAAACATTTCCGTTTCTTAAGTGACCGAAACGGTACCTCGACACGACATTTAGTTCCTTGGACTTATCTAAACGGGCCTAATAACTAATAGTGACGAGCTATAAACTTAGGCTTTCTTGAAGACAGCTTATCCTACATCAAGCACCGTAGATGTAATTTGTTTTGTTCTGTTCATAAGGCTTTTGGAGTGACGCACGACATCATATTTAGTGAGGTTCTTTATACTTTATTTGGGCACTAGATGTTAGGTCTACTACACCTTTTTCCCAAAACTAGTGTTTCTAGCCAAAGCAAAATGGCCTAATACAATGGTCCACCTATTAAATGCCAAGAATGTGACCATTACATTCAACTACTATTCTATAATGAAAAAAGAAAAGGAAAGTCAGTGTTTCTGATCATGAATGTGTAGTCATCCAAGTGCTACTTGTAAGCAACTTAGTGGAAGTTAATATTAATTAGCCAAAAAAGTGTAGTGGTATTGAGTTGTTGATGACAAGTAATAACAATACTAATACATCCTTAGTTTTTCAGAGTTGGAAGCCACCGGAAACATAGTCCAAAAAGATAAAGCAAAAACCAGGGGATACAACATGTAAAGTTCTTAAACGTGCAAGAGGAAGAGGTTATCTAGAGCTATATAGCAACCTTTGGACCCTTCAAGTGTTTATCCTTCATATGGATAACTTCAACGCCATTGCAACTATAGGGTGTCATGTGGTGGTGGTGCCATACCCCGGGAGAGGCCATGTCAACCCCATGATGAACCTATGCAAGTCCTTAGTTTATTCCTTAACAAATCCTGAGATTGTCATCACCTTCGTTGTCACAGAAGAGTGGAAGAGCTTGATTGGGCCCCACCAGCGTTTCATTGAGAAAACGTTGGCCCAACCTGCGTATTATGAAGAAAACGCGTATAGGTTATGCGTTTTAAGGAGAAAACGCTGGTCCCACCTGCATTTTCTTCAAAAAACGCTGGTGGGGCCAGCATTTTCTCCTTAAAACGCTAGTGGGTCTAGCGTTTTGTGAAGAAAACACAGGTGGGACCAGCGTTTTCTACATAAAACGCTGGTGAAATCCGCGTTCCCTTCACGTTACGTTGTTTTGGCTCTGTCAAACGCTGTTTTAATCCTGTAAAACACTCTTTTGATCCTGCAAAACGCTATTTCGTTCCTGGTAAACGCGACCACTTTAACAGCATTTTATACACAAAATTGTTCTATAAATAGCCCTTAATTTTCGTTGGCTGATTGCTTAAATTGCAAAGGCAGCGATTGCATTCTAATAAACATATAATCTCGTCATGCCATGCTGTATGGAAGCTTCTTCCACCAACAACAGTACCATTCACACTAAGCCTTAATAATATCTGTACATCTTGGAAAGTTACTGTACACTCTCCAAAGGGCATATGGAACGTGTGTGTCTCTGGACGCCACCGCTCCATCAATGCAGATAAAAGATTGGCGTCTACCTGCATATACCTGATATGATATACCGCACCAAATCCCGCTCTCAGCAGATATGTGATCAATCTCTCATCTGGAGGATCAATCCTATGAGAACGAGGACGAAACAGTCTCGGTCCCTATCATAAACAAAAATATCATTTATTAAAACAATAAACAAATTTTAAACAAACAACCATAAAATTTATGCCATTAAACCCTAAATCGTATACCAAAATCCCAAACAATTTTCTCCTAACCCTATATCCTAAATAATAAACTTCACATTCTATATCCTAAAATTTAACTCAAACCATAAATATAAAACTATAAATCCTAACCTTTACTCCCAAACTCAAAACCTAATCTTGTAACCCTAAATCTTAAACTCAAATCGCTACTCACAAACCCTAAACATTAAATCACAAATCCTAACCCTAAATCCAAACTCTTAACCCCAAATAACAACCCAAAAAATTCACCACAAACTCTAAACCCCAATACTCAAATGCTAAACCCTAATATACAAAACCTAACCCTCAAAACCCTAAACCCAAGTCCAAAAAACTAAATCTCCAAATTCTAATGCCCAAATCCTAATCTCAAATTTCGCTGTCCAAACCTTAATATCTAAACCTTAAACACCAAAACTCAACCTATAATCCTAAAAGTAATATATTAAACCCTAAACCCTAAATTATGAAATTAAAATCCTAACCTATAACTTAAACCACAAACCACAAGGTCTAAACCTCAAAACTTAAATTAAAAACCCCAAACCCTAACCAATAAATTCTAACTCCAAACCCCACATTCAGAATTCTAAACCCTAGAATCTAAATCTCAAACCCTAATCCATAAATTCTAACTCCAAACATCAACCCAAAATATAATTCTTAAACTAAAATATCAAGCCCTAAATCTTAAACCCTAAATTTAACAAGTTACCCTAAACACCAACAACCCATAAAATTATGCCTAAACTCTAAACCCATGAAATTAATCCTTTAACCTTAAATCTAAGTCTATACTACAAACCCCAAATTATATTCTCAAAACCTAAATCTTATATCCTCATTTCTCAAAACCTAATTTCAAATCATAAATCAAAAAAATCTCAAACCCTATATCTAAAACCTCAAACCCCATACACTAATATCAAACTTAACAACTTAAACGCTAAATTAAATTATCAAATCTAAAACCCCAACACTCAAATCTTAATTATCAAAATCTTAATCTTAACCTAAAATCTCAAATATTAAACCCTAAATCACAAATTTAACTATAAACTCTAAATCACAAATTTAATATAACTACTTTGCTAATTTAATTATTCCTAATAACACATTTAAACTAACACATTTATTTACAAAGTTTAATAATAACTATCCAAAACGAAAATTAATAATTTAATTCTATAAATTTAATAGATATTACTAAAACATTAAAATTAATAAATGAAGACAAAATTTTTACTGTAAACAACACTAACACAAATTAAAACAAATATCTAACCTAATAATTTAACTGTACTAATTTAATAATTACAAACAAAAAATATAAATAATCAAGACAAATTTCTAACCGTTTAAATTAAACAAATCTAAACTAGAAAGATTAAATTTAAATTTACTAACCTCATTCTCCCATATTTCAGTAGAAACATGTGTCTGTTGTAAAATTAAGATAGATGTATCTATTGGTCCCAGTCGAATTTCTTCATCATTAGCCATTTATTAAAGTGCAAAGTGAATGGTCAAGAATGTGAGATGAGAGAAACTTTGATCAAGGGGATGAGGAATGGGAGGAAGATTTCGGACATGGGAGAAATGGGAGAAAGAGCATAAGAGGGAGATGAAGGGGACAAAGCAAATGAGGAGATAAAAAGGACTCGGAGGTGGAGGGGGGAATAGTGAGTCAACCCCTTGGGAACTTCCCTGACAACATTGGGAAGGTTCAAAATGCTGCAGCGTTTTTTGATGAAAAAAGCTTCACCAACAGCGTTTTATGGACCAAAAACGCACCTCCCTTGTGCGTTTTATAGGGAAAACGCTGTAGTGTTTTTGGCTTCCCAAGGTGCATTTTTGTAAGGTTAAGCGTTTTTGGTCAGAGGCAAAAAATTAAGACCCATTTTGATATATATTTTGAAAACTAACCCATTTTAGTATTTATTTTATAAACTTGCATTATTCCAGTAAATTTCCCGTTAAAATGAGTATGGAAGAAACAAAGCCATCAGCTATGTACCTCTTCTTTCAATAATTAAACTACATTTTTTCAACTATTACCATCACATTTGTCTTTAGTAAAAGAATGAGAAGTAGATACAAGTTATCAACTTGTACGTGTCACATTTTCTTCAAATATTATTTCACCTAATCAACTATTCATCTAGCAACATTTCCCACTTTCTACCTTCTTTGTCTCACTCGCAAATCACTTCAACTCTTTCATTTCTTTACGTCATTATCGCTTCTCACCATAACAATTCATCTTTTCACACACAAAAAAACTATTATCCTTCCCACAAATTAATAATCTTTTTTATCTTTTTATTTTACTCTGCACTTAGGAGTAGGAGTACCTTTAGTTCTGGTTGTAGTTTCTACATACATCGGTACACGATTGTGTCAGATTTGTAATTTCTCCATGCACATCTGCATCAGATTGTGCTTCGGTTGTATCCGAGTGCTGAAGAATATCCTGTATTTAACATAGTTGGGCATCAACTTTGATTCTCCATGACACCGGAAAGTAAAATGCCAAAACACTGCAATAATTGAAGAATTATATGTTCAGCACAAGTCTATCAGAACAACATTCGTCTGGCTCATTAATTTATGCCATCATAAATTCATAATTTATCTCTAATTAGTGATTACCTTATCGATTATTTACAGATTAAAGCTGCTGTAAATGCACTTCGTAGTACCAGGGGTTTGCCTTGGCCAAGGTAGTGGCCAAATTGACTGGTATCCTACTATCTGGTTTTTGAGTTTCATAGTAGGCAATCTTCCATGTACTAATGTGCAGGAAGACAGCGTGGCAAATCAAAAGGAGCACTTGATTCTGTTGCTGGCAAATGTACATATATGACAAGTGCCAAAGCTTGATCAACCAAACAAGGTTGGTACCCTGGCTTATATCTGTACTTTCCGAGTCAGGCTTCATTTTCTTCTTACATACTAAAACTTCACTATTTAGTTGGATGATCGTGCTCTAAAAGAAGTTATGAAGAAGCTCTTCAGAAATTACAAAAAGTGGTGCAAGTATTTGAATCGCAAAAGTAGCCTTTGGTGAGCTTCCCATCTTTTAATAAACTAGTTACTTTTGTAACTTTAATATGTAACAAGCTGAACTTTGTGGTCTTATGTGTAGCGGCCAGAAGTCCTGGTCACTTTAACTTAGATTGGCTCATGCGTTGGCCTGAGTGTGCTGATCAGCTTTAGTACTAGCTAGCTTGCTTCTGTATTTTTCTATATGTACATATGTTATGTCTATGTATCTATGTACATATAAGCTGCATTTGATATTGTATACACAATAAAAATTTATTATGCATGTTATCATATTGTAAGAAATTTTAGCTATATATGAATGACGGGTGCCGAACCGTACAAAATTAAACTACTAATTGCAACTAAATTGTAGTATATGATGCAACCAGTGTCGTCTCCCAAGGATTCACCAGAACAACTAATCTTTTATGAACTTAAGCAATAACAGAATAAGGGGGGGTTTTGTGTTGAATACAATATACTAAGAATTAAGAAAGCAGTAAATTGAATTTATCAAATAAGAGAAAACGCAATCAACTCAAGCAGGCAACCAAACTCTAATCCATCCTTGTTCACTAAAGATAACCTAGATCTGATTTAATTCTTGGTTAAGTGTTACCTGGAACCCCTAACAATAACACTTAGAATTCCTACTGATTTACCAATCAGGATTCAATTAATCATGGAATTAAGACTCTAGGCAACCGCTCTATATCACTAAATCCAGATTAATTTAATAACCGAATTATCCAAGTTAACCATATATTAAAGACCTTTAAAGTATGATTATCAATCTGATTACTGTTATGAATCTAATCAACCGATTTAAATTCATACAACTCATGGAATCAAAGTACCATTCAATCACATGAAGAAGGGGAGAAGCAGTAATTCAAATTAAATTAAATCAAACCCGGTTGAAGCACAGGAACTCTGGATTGTCAAGTTTGGCTCCTCTTGAATTGATTACAAACGAACTTAGCCCTCCATTGAAGGCTTAAACATAAGGCAAAAGTAGAAAAACGAACTCAGAAAATAGGAGGCAGCAACAGCTCAAGGAATTTCGTATCTCTCTGGTTGTGTATTATTTGCCTCAACAACTTGAGAATATATACTAGCTGGCTGCCTCCTCTAGGTTTCCTAATTACAAAATAAACCTAGTTTCCTAAATTATTAATGGTAAAAATATGATCAAGCCCTAGTATCATGTGTGCTGGTCCAAAAAGCAGATGTTGGCCTAAATAAACATGCTCTGGTCCAATAGGCAGCCCTAAGGAAAGGAATCAGTCAATGCTGGGCGGAGCAGAAAATCTGGACTGCTTGCACGCGAATTTCAGTTATCCAGATGTGAGAATCAGCTTCTGGAATCTTCATATGAAATTTGGAATTTTCTGTTAGCTTTCCAACGAAACTGAAATCACATCAATCGGACATCTGTAGCAAAAGATATCGTAAAAAACGTAAGCAGTGCCAGAATTTAACAGTTAAGCAATTAAAATCTACAAGCACCAACAAGTCCAAATCTACAAAACATGTCTAAAAGCCATAAAAATCACTAGAAACACACACTAAAAGACTAAGTATAAGGGAAACAAATAGTATAAAATAATGTGTTATCAATGAATATGTAATTATTGAAGCTATGACAGTGAAAGCTTGGGACTGGCTCAGCTCTGGCTTAGGTTAACTACGGTCCTCTATTTGCTTTGTTGTTATGGTACTTAAAAAGCCTTTCTATCTAGCCATGTCTGAGGTTAACCACACAGCATTATTTGAATAAAATTGCTTTTGAGACTTGTGTTTCTTCCTTCTTTGGTGCAAGAGGGACGAACTGAGGACAATCTACAAAACCTCGATACCCTCACTCTCCCAAGTTAAGCCCAAGTGGCTACTATAAAGATTTTATTTCACTGTTTTAAAGTATTCCACCTTTAACTAATTACAGGTTGCCGACTATTCAGCAGGAAGTGCAGTAGCGTCAGTTATTATACATGGGTCTATATCTTCTTATATGGGGAGAAGCTGCAAATTTGAGATTCATGCCAGAATGCCTTTGTTATATCTATCATCATGTAAGTACTATTTAAAATGAAAAACATAATGAGATTAGGAAGAGAATCTGAGAAACCCTCCCCCTCGCCAGTGGGTATTTCACTCCCACTAACATGATCCTGTATATTCTCTTCCTTTTGGTGTTCTCCACATTATACTTTAATATTTTTTTTCCGTGTATGTGTTTGTATTCTTCCACGTGCTCTAGTTGCTAGCTGATCATAGTAGACCTAAGAGGCTAAAATGAAAGAGCTGCATGTTATGGCATGTCTGTGTATGTATATCCAGTTTCATGATTTCTGGTAAAGAAAAGGATTTAGAAGATAGCTTTTGTAATATTTTAATTTCGGAAATGTATTCTATAAAAGTTGGTACATCTTGTGATTAAACTGTACATGCTACACTTGCTCCAGTCTCTGCCAAAGGAGAAATTTCTCTAGAAGCAGTTTATGTAGTTATATATAGGAAAACACACTTGTGCATCATTTTAGTTCAAGCCTTTTAGCATATCATTATGGAGAAAAAGAGAATAAAGTGAAATATTGAGTCCAAGACTGGTTTTATGTTGTTTATGTTTGATGGTTCCAACTTCCAAGTTATGATGTGATGCATTTAAGTTTTACATTTATATTTGCTGTAAAATACTGCTAGGGTTTTTATATTTGATAAAAATCTAAAAATAGTTGCAAGCAGGACTTCACTAAGCATACTGATTATTTATCTACTTGATCTGCATAGATGGCATTTGAGTTGTATGGAATGTTGGCTAGGAATGTTAGTCCAATGACAGGTGAACCTGTAAAGCCAGCCTATGGTGGTGAAAAGGACGCTTTTCTGATGAAAGTAGTAAAACCAATTTATGATACTATAGCCAAGGTGTGCCTTTTCTGGCCTGAATAGGAATTTTTTTTTTTTTTTTCTGGGGTTTACTTTTGACCTTTGATTGCTTTGAGTCAATTCTATTGAATCATTCTGTATAACAGGAAGCTAAGAGGAGTAAAGGAGGAAAAGCAAAGCATTCTCAACGGAGAAACTATGATGATTTAAATGAATATTTTTGGTATTATGCTTCTCATTGCTTGAGTTGCTTTTGTTTGTAAAAATTTCTATCATAAGAGGGATTACCATCCTCAAATTGTAGGTCAGTTGATTGTTTCCAGCTTGGTTGGCCCATGCGTGTTGACTCTGACTTCTTCTCTGTGCCTCGGCCTCATTGTCAACTTCAAGCTAACAAAGATGAGGTAAATCCTATCTCATGGTTTGCTTGTTTATCTTAGCATGCTACTGTAAGAATGTAGTATTTTGGACTTATTTTTTCAAAGAAAGATAAAGGGAAAAAAGAATAGTTTCTTTTTTTTCTTTTATTTGAAAAAAAATGGCATCATATATTTCATGCAGTAGCAATAAAAGTCAATGTAAGTATGCATGCATAGAGTTATTACTTTTATGGGAATTAAGGTTGTGGCCAGACCAATGGTCTAAATTTAGGGTTTTGTGAGCACGTTTTGCTTCAACTTGTGATTGATTTTTCGGTTCATGCTTTAATTTGTAGTAGTGGCTTATGCATATCAACTTAGCATGATCTGATGTCGGATTACAGTTACATATATGACTGTGTAACATTAATCTTACAGGCTTCTTTCTTTTCTGTTCTTTGCCTTATTTAATAAAAGGTAATTAATATCTGATATAAAAATACAATAAAGTTCATAGATCTGGCTCTGGAAAGATCATTACTTTACCCTGATTTCAAAATCAGCTTCCAATCATGTAATTTTGACTCATGTCAGTCCTCCAAAATTTACAAATACAAGGATGTTGATCTTCTTACTTGCATGAACACTAGAAGTACAACCAGGCTTTCTGGTGTTACAATAAAGAAGAATCTTAATCTGAAAATAAAATTGGATTGAACACATGATTTCTTGATGAAAACTAATAGGAATTTCCCAAGGGCCTCTTTTATCAGCCTTCTGATGATACTACAATTGCTTTATAGCTTATCTTGTTGGCTTTTACTACAACCATGAACACAGCAATCATATGTTATGGTCTTATTATTCAATCTATTATGCACTTTTTTCTGTTCTTTACAGTTTACCCTTATTTGTTTCTCAGTGAGATTGATAAAATTTCAGCTCTGCCACTTGTGTTTAGGACTTGGGCTGCATAAATATGTACTTTATATATACTGTTGGCCACCTTTCTTTAGATTGAAAGAGTCAGTACAGCTAATTAATTCACTGTTGCAATTTATTGCTACTTATCTTGTAAATTTTATTACCTCAACTTATATTAAACAACGAAAATGTTGCTCTCCAAAATTGTGGAACAAGGTACTATATAATGCTTTTATCCTAAATTATTATGTTTAATTTTGAAAACCAGGAAAAGAGAGGATATGCTGGGGGCAATGGATGGGAAAAATTATCTTTGTATAGATACACTCATATTGGCATATATTTAGAAGTTTTGATAGAATGTGGAGCTTTTTTATACTGTTTACAGGTAAGTGTTTCAGATTTGGTCTTTGCTTTCATCACTTTATTCTGCTTCCATTTATTTTTTTGAAATATGCTGATTATGCTGTCTAAATAAGGCAATGATCATCATCGCTTGGAATGACTCGGGCCAGTTAAGCTCCATATTTGATGGTGATGTTTTCAAGAAAGTTTTGAGCATCTATATTACCGCTGCAATATTGAAGCTTGCTGTTGAAAACGTGCCTTAGGAATCTGTCAAAGTTTGCTTACTAGCTGTTACTATTAGTGGGTTGTTAGTTCCTATTTTTCTGCTAAGTTGTTATTTTACTTAAGTAGTGGGCTATGTTGTTAGTTGTGCTTACTAGAATTTTGGGGCATGATCCTTTATTCTAGCATCTTTTATGTGTATTTAAGTCTTAAGTTATCTTCAATAAAATTATTCTTAGCAGCTCATATTCCTTTTTGTTGTTTCTGCTTTCTACCTATTATATTTTTTGCTGTATGTTTCTGTTTAAAAAAACAACAATTGGTATCAGAGCTTTCTTCTTGAGGGACCTGTGAGTGTCGTAGTGAGTTTTTGAGAGCACCTATACATTGACCTTACCTTTACAGAAATCAAACCTTGAAGCCATGAATGCTGAGGCAGGTTTCACTCAAATTTCTCCACCAATCTTTGATGGGGAAAATTACCAGATATGGGTAGTGCGTATGGAAGCCTTTCTTGAAGCCTTGGATGTTTGGGATGCTGTGGAAGATGCAGATTTTCATGTTCCAGCTTTACCAGATGACCCCACAATGGCTCAATTCAGAAACCACAAAGATAGAAAAGCAAAGAAGACAAAGGCAAAGGCCATTCTTTTTGCAGCAGTCTCACCCTCAATTTTCACCAGAATTATGACGTTGACATTTGTAAATGCCATTTGGAATTATCTCCGAGATGAATATCAAGGTGATAAAAGGATTAAAGACATGAAAGTGCTTAATCTTATCAAAGAATTTGAAGTACTTAAGATGAAGGAGTCAGAAACCATCAAAGAATATTTTGACAAGCTTCTTAAAATTGCAAATCAAGTAAGATTACTTGGCACTGAACTTTTTGATTCTAGAATTGTTCAAAAGCTTCTTGTAACTGTACCAGAGAGGTTTGAAGCCTAAATTTTTGCTTTAGAAAATACTAAGGATCTATCAAGTATTGCTTTGTCAGAAGTAATTCATTCTTTGCAGACCACTAAACAGAGAAGACTCATAAGACAAGAGGGTACAGTTGAAGGAGCTTTGCAGTCAAAGCACCAATCTGGTGGCAAGGGAAAGAAAAAGAAAAGCAAGAAGGACATAGTTGCAAGTGGAGATGCTACTTCTAATAACAATAATAATAGCAGCAAAAAGGAAAGATTTCCACCTTGTAAACATTGTGGTGGCAAATCTCATCTTTATTTCAAATGCTGGAGGAGACTTGATGCAAAATGCAATAAATGCAATCAAATGGGGCATGAGGCAGTAATATGCAAAGCAAAAATTCAACAAGCAGCTGTTGAAGCAAAAAATGCAAGTCAAGAGGAGGAAGATAAGCTCTTTGTTGCAACCTGTTTTTCCAGTAGCAACTCATGTGAATCCTGGTTAATTGATAGTGGCTGCACCAACCATATGACCTATGACAGAGAGTTGTTCAAAGAATTGGAGAGCACTGAAGTTAAATGGGTCAGAATTGGAAATGGTGAACACATTCCAATAAAAGGAAAAGGCACTGTAGCTATAACAAGCTACTCAGGTACAAAAATTCTTACTGATGTTTTATATGTACTTGATATTAGTCAAAACTTACTCAGTGTTGGAAAGTTACTTGAGAAAGGATTTAAAGTTATTTTTGAAGACAAATGTTGCATAATCAAGGATCCAACAGACCAAGAAATGTTCAAGGTCAAAATGAGGAGCAAGAATTTTTCATTTGATCCAATGAAGGAGGAGTAAGCTGCCTTCCCAGTTACAGCAAGCTCAACTGATCTTTGGTACAGGAGGTTAGGTCATTTCCATCATTTGGGAATGAACTACATGCTGAGAAATCAACTTGTTCGTGGAGTACCTACCTTAATAGCAAAATTAATTGATTGTGAATCATGTCAATTTGGGAAGCAGACAAGGCAACCATCCTGAAGGTGTTTGGAGGGCCACACAAAAGCTCCAGCTAGTTCACACTGATCTTGCTGGTCCACAAAGAACTCCATCACTAAAAGGAAGTCTCTATTATATCATTTTTATAGATGATTTAACCAGAATGTGCTAGATTTATTTTCTTAGATACAAATCAGAGGTTGCAGAGGTGTTCTAGAAATTCAAAGCTCATGTAGAAAACCAAAGCAACTGTAATATTCAGGTTCTAAGGTCTGATAATGGGAATGAATATGTCTCAAATCAGTTTCAACAATTTTGTACTGAGGCTGGAATAGAACATCAGCTCACTGCTCCTTACACTCCTCAGCAAAATGGAGTGAATGAAAGGAAAAATAGATCAATCATGGAGATGGCTAGGTGTATGCTACATCAAAAAGACTTACCAAAGAAATTTTGGTCTGAAGCTGCAAATACTGCTGTGTTCATTCAAAACAGGCTGCCTACAAGAGCTATGCAAAATCAAACACCATTTGAAGCTTGGTTTGGTTTCAAACCTTCTTTGGATTTTTTAAAGATATTTGGTTGCTTATGCTACTCACATGTGCCTCAGGTTAAGCATGATAAACTTGACAAAAAAGCAGAACCCGAAATATTTATTGGCTACAGCACCATCTCTAAAGCTTATAGGATTTTTCAGCCTCAAACAGAGAAAATCCTAATAAGTAGAGATGTGTACTTCATGGAGGACGAAAAATGGAGTTGGAATGATTCAAAGGAAAATCAAAATCCTTTGCTGGTACTTGAAGACACAGTAGATGATCCACCTATTAGAGGCACCAGATTGCTCTCTGACATCTATCAAAGAAGCACTATGGCAGTGTGCAATGTAGCAGTGTGTGAACCTGCAAGCTTTAAGGAAGCTATGATGGACCAAAGATGGTTGGCTGCAATGCAAGAAGAGCTGTCCATGATTGAAAAAATAAAATCTGGGAACTGGTTCAAAAACCTCATGATAGAAATGTCATAGGTGTCAAATGGGTGTTCAGAACAAAATTCAATCCTGATGGTTCAATAAACAAGCACAAAGCAAGGCTTGTGATAAAAGGTTATGCACAAATATTTGGGATTGATTATTCTGATACTTTTGCTCCTGTTGGCAGACTTGATACAATCAGATTGCTACTTGCCATTGCAGCACAAAAGGGATGGCAAGTGTTTCACATGGATGTCAAGTCGGCTTTTCTCAATGGACTTCTGCAGGAGGAGATTTATGTTGAGCAGCCAGAAGGTTTTGTAATCAAAGGCCAGGAAGACAAAGTTTGAGATTTATGTTGAGTTTGGGCTTTCAAAGAAGCCTATCAGAAGCTACACTCTATGTTAAGCATTCTGGTATAGAAATTCTAATTATTTCTATGTATGTTGATGATCTTTTGGTGACAGGAAGTAATGCAGCACTTATTGATGAATTTAAGCAAGAAATGATGAATGTTTTTGAAATGACTGATCTTGGTCTTATGACCTATTTCTTGGGAATGGAGATCACTCAAAGGAAGCATGAAATTTTTATTTGTCAAAAGAATTATGCAAAGGAGATCCTCAAGAAATTCTACCTTGATAACTGCAAAGAAATGAACACTCCTATAAATCAAAAGGAGAAGTTCAGCAAGGAGGATGAAGCTGATAAAGTTGATGAAGCTCATTTCAGAGGATTAATAGGGTGTTTAATGTACCTTACAGTAACAAGGCCTGACATCCTATTTGTAGTAAGTATTCTGTCAAGATTCATGCATTGTGCAAGTGAATTGCACTTGAAGGCAGCAAAAAGAGTTGTAAGATACATCAAAGGAACTGTCAATTATAGAGTGAAGTATTGCAAGGAACAAAATTTCAGATTATTCGGTTACTCTGATAGTGATTGGGCAGGTTCTTTGGATGATATGAAGAGTACTTCAGGGTACTGTTTCAGTATGGGTTCAAGTGTTTTCTCTTGGTGTTCCAAGAAGCAAGAAATAGTAGCTCAATCAACAGCAGAAGCTGAGTTCATTGTAGCAACAGCAGCTGTCAATCAAGCTATTTGGTTGAGGAATATTCTAACAAATTTACATTTGGAACAAGACCAAGGCACAAAAATCCTGGTGGACAATCAAGCAGCAATTTCAATCTCACATAATCCAGTGTTCCATGGAAAGACCAAGCATTTCAATATCAAATTGTTTTATTTGAGAGAAGTGCAAGAAAATGGAGATATAAGTCTAGTTTATTGCAAAACAGAAGACCAAGCTGCTGAAATTTTTACTATGTCTTTTTCACTTAGTAGGTTTGAGTTTCTGAGGAATAAACTTGGAGTTTGCAGCTTCCAAGGCAAGGAGGAGTGTTGAAAACGTGCCTTAGGAATCTGTCAAAGTTTGTTTACTAGTTGTTACTGTTAGTGGGTTGTTAGTTCCTATTTTTTTGCTAAGTTGTTATTTTACTTAAGTAGTGGACTATGTTGTTAGTTGTGCTGACTAGAATTTTGAGGCATGATCCTTTATTCTAGCATCTTTCATGTGTATTTAAGTCTTAAGTTATCTTCAATAAAATTATTCTTAGCAGCTCATATTCCTTCTTGTTGTTTTCTGCTTTCTGCCTATTATATTTTCTGCTGTACGTTTCTGTTTAAAAAAAACAACACTTGCACAAGGTAGATAAAGCGTGTTCCTTGCTTTCTGCTTTAAATTTTAGTTGAAAATTATTATAAAAGTTATTCATCTTTAGTAAATTTCATTCCTCTGTGGAGAACAAATTGAGATTTGGAAAATGAAGTGGAATGGGCATGATGCTCTTGTTTTCCTTGTTTGATATTTGCTTTTAATTCAAGAACATATAGTATCTTGTTCAGAATTTAATTATGCATTTCTTACTAGCCTTCTAAAATTTTCATTATTTATCTAGATATTCAATGACCAAGTATAAATGTTTTATACTTTTGAACTTGTGGCCTGACCACTTATGTCTTTTATAATTTTCCAGCCATCCTTGAAATAGTCCTGAGCTGGAAAGAGCATGTCAGTTCATGTCAAGCTACGATTACAAATGCATACCTGATGTCTATATGCATGAACGTTTTATAATGATGACTTTGTTTTTTCCCATAAGACAACAACTTTTTATCTGCCTTAAAGATATTATGGAGGAAAACATTATTTGTCTGGCTTTTTAATTTATGGCTATTGCTAGTCAGTATCTCTTACATTTCTTTCTTCTTTTAACTTCCTGCAGCCTCTGCTCTTTGTTGGAAGAGGAATGCATGAGAGCACAATTTCACTTTTGAAGTAAGTGTACAGAGTTAATTTCTTGAATTTTCTATGAACAGATTCACTGCTTTGACTGATAAAATTATAATTTGTCTTAATTTCTAGGTATACAACATTCCGGGTTCTCCTAATTTTATCAAAATTAGCATTCAGTTACTAAGTGGAGGTATTTCTTTCATTTAGCAGAACGTCTATCATTTTTGAATATTGGCACATAGAATGAGCCAAATGTATCTATTTGTCTGATGTTGTTGATGTTGCGAACAACGAGCATACAAGGTAGAAGAGAGCTCTAAAATATTAAGTCTCTATTATGCATTATGCGCATGGAGGAGATTTACTGATTGAATTCTTCAAATAGTTTTCATACCATTTCATATTTGTGTTTGGATTGTATATTCTCTTTCTTTTGTTTTCCTGTATATAACTCCTCCCTTGTGAGTTCAAAATTAACTGGCAATGCCACGTTGTAATGAACACACATTTATATCTGTTTGTACAAGAAACAAAGTTTCTGCCTGGTTCCGCGAGCCTCTAGATAATATCTCTATAGTTTTTATAACCAGAATGCTAATCTGAAATGGTGCAGAAATCTTTCCTATAGCATCCTGAATTTACATATTAATTAAATTCATGTTGTTCATTTTCTCTACGTTGCAGATTAAGCCTCTTGTAGGTCGTGCAAAAGCCATCATGTAGGTTCATGTATCAGTCTATAAGTGGGCATGAGTTCTTTCCTCGAGGTAACATGAATGAAATGAACAGACGTCATTCATAAATTGGACTTTTTCTGATGTCATCGTTCACTTTTTGCAGCCAGAAACAATATTGGTGTGGTGATTGCTCTATGGGCACCTATTCTTCTTGTATGTATATTTTTCTCTTACACATCTCGATGTTCATATTAAAGCTCTCTTCTATGTGCATTCATAATCAATTAGGTTGGTCCTTTGCAGGTCTACTTTATGGATACTCAAATTTGGTATGCTATCTACTCCACTATAGTAGGAAGCATATATGGTGCATTTCGTCGTTTGGGAGACGTTTGTCCGTCATTTTTTCCTTTCTAACTTGGAACATTTTTCGTATTTTCCTTTTGTATCTACAACAAGCAGTGTGCTTCCACATATGATTTGTATTAAAGTTTTATCAGCATGATGCTTCTCACAACTTGAACTTACAGCTTGTTTTCTGTCATTTTCTTGAATAAAAATCTACAAATAATTTAATGTTAGTTAATGTTATTACATGCATTGTGACGATGCCTGATTTTGACTTGATAGTAAGGGCCTGGTAAGGTGGAGTCACCTACGAAGGTGTATGACAAAGGTCGGGTGTTTACCCGAGCTCCGATGCTTAAGTTAGTAATAATCCAGATATCAGACAAGAGCTTTAATAATCTTTTTCTATTTTGTAAAAAAAAGTCCCATTTTTACTTGTCATTCCTGCTATTTATAGGGAGATCCCTAGGTTTAAAAGGTCCAGGGAATGGTTTCAGATATGGGCTTTGATGACAATGGCCTTAAAACCTTATGGGCCGAAATATTGGGTATCTACACTTGTCCCCCCTTGAAGCTCGGGCTTCGGTGTTGCCGAGACTGAGCTATGGATATGTAAACAGCATTCGTTTCCGAGATGGGGATGTGGAGGAAATGCAAGTGTGAAGTTTTGAAATTTCGATAACCGCACCAGGTGTCATGATGATCATCTGGTGCTTTGGACGTTAAAGCCACGTGGTTTTTACAAGGGACAACATATTAATGACCATCCTGGCTGCGGTCGTCGTTTGGGCTGCTTTAGGTGTCAGGGCCGTTTTGGACGCGACATTTGGCCTTCTCGAGCTAAAATACGGCTCTCCCGGCACCATTAGATTAGGAGTCCTTGGACGGTTGGATTTGTTCTGCGTTGTCCTAAAAATAGGGGTTGGTAAAACTTCAGTCTACTCTTTTGGTAAATTTTCTGAAATTGGTGCCTAGGTCGGTGTGAAGTAAGGAATCTCTTGTAGGATTTCAGCTCGGATTACTCCTTTTTTCAAAGGTAATTTTTGCCTCTTTCTCGCTCTTAGGTCGTAGGTCCTCTTTCTTCTTAGTTCACTCGTAAGATGGAGAGTTGCTCTTCCGTGAATGGTGATGACCCTATGAACTATCTGGAAAGCATTGAAGTGATTTCGTCTGATGGGAGGGTAGATGCCAACAAGGAAGTGATGAGTGAAAGAGAGCCAAGTGCTGGTAGGGAACAAGGTAGGACGGAGGAAGCTAGTTCCAGTAAGAGTAGCTTAGACATGTCTTTTGTTCGGCCCTCTATTCCTTAATTTGTTCAAGAGAGGGTCAGAAACACATTTTTCGTGCTTCGCACGAAGTTTGTAAAGGAGTTTAAATATTATAACCACGAAATTGATTAGGGTCGTAGCAGTTACGAAGTTAAATCATGTCTGAAAGATGCGCCTGTGTGCGAAAACTGCCCGAAAAATGATTTCTTTACTTTTAGTGCAGCTTATATGGAGAGGGCCGGAGCGGAGTTGCCTCTCTCCGAGTTTGAGATGGAGTTTTTTAGAAAGGTTAACGCCGCTCCGTCCGAACTCCATGTAAACGGCTGGGGTTTCCTTCGAGCGTTTCAGAAAATGTGCGAGCTGTTGTCGGTAAAGAGTAGGGTAGAGGTACTTTTTTTATTTTTTCACTTTAAAAGACGTGAAGGATACCGACCAGGAGTTTGTATACATAGCTAATCGGTGGGGGTTAGGACTGCTAAAATTGGTGGAGGAATCGGCCAAGGGTTGGAAAGACCGATTCTTCCGAGTTACAGTTCCGACCTGGAAAGCAGGCCCGGCGCCAGCTATGACATCTTTCCTGAAGGAGGATTTGAGGCCTCGGTTTCCCCTGCCCTGGAGTCGGGACATTTATAAGGTGCCAGCTCGAGCAATAGACAAGTATACACGGGAAGATCGGCAGATAATAAAGACGATCTCCCAACTTGCCGTTGAAAACGCCTAAATGGTTACTCTCAAGGCCAAAGATCTAATTGGTCAGTATTCATTATGTGAAGTTGTGCATATGTTTCCTGATGTGCTAATCGGTGTTTTTTGTGTATGTTTTTGTAGAGGGAAAGCTTTCGGCAGAGCAAATGGTAAACCTACCGAAGCTGGCGAAAGCTAAAACTCAAAGGTCGGCGGCTCCACCAAAGGCTATTCCTGCTGAGCCGGTGACGGTGGTGAGGGCGGAGGAAACACCCGTGCTACCGCCAGCTCGGGGTGAGGGGAGCCCTGTTGCTGCCAAGGGCAAACAGAGAGCCGGTAATAAGAGGCAACGGGTGGCAGCGAAGACAGATAAAAACCGAGTAGACCCCTTGGCCAGCCGAATGTTTGACCTTGATTCAGAGGTGAAACATTTTAAGCTGTTTGCTGTCCCCGTGGGAGAGAAACGAGAACATTCCAGCTTGTCGTTCTGGAATGTGCAATACCCGGTGGGAGATCGGCTCAAATCGTTGGCCCTGCCCACGGATCGGACGAAAGTTGCGGAGGCCAAAACATTGCTGCTGAGTAAACACCTTCGGGACATCCTGGGACGAGCTGCCGTTATTGGCCAGGAGCTTAACGAGAGGGTCGTCGCGTTCGAGCTGGAAAGGCAAAAATTCCTGGAAGAGGACGAGATGACCCGAGCAACAGTGGAGTCCTGCCATGAGGCCTTGGGTCGGGCCCAAAGAGAGCTGGGGGACATTTGTACGAGGCTGGATACTACGCTAGCCGAACTTACCCAAGTGAAGGAAGAAAGGAAGATAAGCCAGGAGCTAGGTCGGGCGGCTGAGATCCGGGAGAGCAAAGTTCGGTGCCTAATGGCTCGAAGGCTTGACCGAGTTTGACAGTCGAAGTCAAGGTTGAGGGACCGGGTTGAGCAGAAAATAGTGATGAACTATGCGGAGGCCCATGAGAAGGGTTTTAAGCTATGTTTAGAGCAGGCTCGGCTACAGGTCCCTGACATTAATGCCGAGCGCCTGGATCCTTGGAAGAGGGTAAGGGACGGCCAGCTGGTAGACGATGCTGAGGAAGGGGATGATGATAATCCCGAGCTGCGGGTTGATTCTGACTCCGGTGAAGATGCGGATTCGGCTTTGGACAACAAAGATGTTCTTCGAGAGCAGGAGAAGCCTTAGGGAGTTAGGACTTTGTATTTGTTTTTATTTTTCTTATATTGTTTGTTCTTGTAATCCGATTTTGAATAATAAGAACGAAGTTTTGTTATCCTATTATTTGATTTCCTTCTTTCGTGTTTGATGTTTGAACGGGTGTTATAGTTCGGGTGAAAGCTAGAATTGGATAAATGATAAGTATAAGAAACTTTGGGTAAGGACGAACTAAAGAAATTTGTAAACAATATCACGAGAATAAGTCGGGTTGTTGACTAAAGATTTTTCTCCATAAGCAAAGGTACCAAGCTAATCGTTGAGAGGGTTAGGTTGAAATTTTATTTTGAATCAAACCCAATTTTTTGATAAGCTTGGAAAGTTTTATCTATTGTTTAGACTTGTCTAAGGGTATTTTGCTGTTGTAAGTTTGAGTTTTGAATGAAACGGCATTGGCGCTTGTAGTTGAAGCTCGGGTAGAGCGTTTTTTAAGGACATTGGTCCTTTTAAGGGCATTGGCCCTTGTAGTTTAAGCTCGGGTAGAGCATTTTTTAAGGACATTAGTCATTTTAAGGGCATTGGCCCTTGTAGTTTAAGCTCGGGTAGAGCGTTTTTTGAGGACATTGGTCCTTTTAAGGGCATTGGCCCTTGTAGTTTAAGCTCTGGTAGAGCATTTTTAAGGACATTGGTCCTTTTAAGGGCATTAGCCCTTGTAGTTTAAGCTCGGGTAGGTGTAGAAACTTCATTGTATATATTGGCGAATGTTTAATACATTCCAAGTTTTGGGGATGTGATCTCCTTCCATGGTTGTTAGCTTGTATGCCCCTTTCCCGAGTACCTCTTGGAGTCGGTAAGTGCCTTCCTAATTTGGTGCCAGCTTTCCCTCATTGAGGTGCTTTCTTGTGATGGTCGCTTTCCGAAGCACAAGGTCGCCTTGTTGAAACTCTTTTGATCTGACCTTGAGGTTGTGGTAACGGGCGAGTTTCTGCTAATATGTCATTGCTCGGATCCGAGCTTTGTCCCTCTCTTCGTCAAGTAGGTCAAGGTTTACTTGTAATTGCTCTGAACTTTGATTGGGTTGAAAAAGTTCTTGTCTGCGGGATGGTTCTCCGATTTCTACTGGATCATAGCTTCGGTCCCATAGGTGAGCTTGTATGGAGACATGCCCGTTGAGGTTTGGGAAGTAGTTCGGTAAGACCAGAGGACCCATGGTAGCTCTTCGACCCACTGGGATTTGGTTTAATCTAATCTTTTCTTGATGCCATCTAGTAATATACGATTTGCCGCCTCTACTTGGCCGTTAGCTTGAGGATGTTCGATCGAGGTGAAGTGTAGCCTTATGTGGAGGTGGCACAAAATGCCCGGAACCCCGAGTCTGAGAACTGGGTCCCGTTGTCCGTGGTTATTGTATGTAGGATGCCGAACCTGCAAATAATGAAAGTTTGAACAAACTTTTTAGCATTTTTAGCCGTGATTGTGGCCAAAGGCTCGGCTTCGATCCACTTGGAAAAATAATCAATAGCGACAATGAGAAATTTTTTCTGCCCAAGGGCCAATGGGAAAGGTCCGAAGAGGTCCAATCCCCATCGGCTGAAGGGCCATGGTTCGACCGCGACATGAAGGTTGGTAGGCGGTGAGAGGTGGATGTGTGCGAATTTTTGGCACTTGTCTCATCTTTGCACAAATTTGGTCGCGTCAGTCCTCAAGGTTGGCCAATAGTATCCAGTTCTGAGGATACTAGCTGCTAAAGATCGGGCCCCGNCGTTAGCTTGAGGATGTTCGATCGAGGTGAAGTGTAGCCTTATGTGGAGGTGGCACAAAATGCCCGGAACCCCGAGTCTGAGAACTGGGTCCCGTTGTCCGTGGTTATTGTATGTAGGATGCCGAACCTGCAAATAATGAAAGTTTGAACAAACTTTTTAGCATTTTTAGCCGTGATTGTGGCCAAAGGCTCGGCTTCGATCCACTTGGAAAAATAATCAATAGCGACAATGAGAAATTTTTTCTGCCCAAGGGCCAATGGGAAAGGTCCGAGGAGGTCCAATCCCCATCGGCTGAAGGGCCATGGTTCGACCGCGACATGAAGGTTGGTAGGCGGTGAGAGGTGGATGTGTGCAAATTTTTGGCACTTGTCTCATCTTTGCACAAATTTGGTCGCGTCAGTCCTCAAGGTTGGCCAATAGTATCCAGTTATGAGGATACTAGCTGCTAAAGATCGGGCCCCGATGTGGTGGCCAGATATTCCTTCATGGACCTCCTGCAGGACGTAAATGGATTGGTCTGGGGTTAGGCACTTCAAAAGCGGGGTGTAATAGCCGCGCTTGTAAAGCACGCCTCTTTCCAGGTAATAGTTAGTTGCTATATGTCAGAGCTTCTTACGTCTGCTTTCTCCTTTGGGAGGTTTCCTGTTTCAAGGTAATGTTTGATGGGGGTAATCCATGTTGGGGCATCTTCTTTGACGTTTAGCACTTTGACTTGCTCTATACTGGGCTGATGGAGTGTTTCTTATATGACTGTTTGGTTATGTCCTGGTTTCTTGCTACTGGCTAATTTGGAGAGGAGGTCGGCACGGCAATTCTCGCTTCTCGGGATGTGGAGGATTTCGAAGTTTTTCAACTGGGAGGTTAAGCTTTGAACTATTTTGAGATATTTCATCATCAAAGGATCCTTGGCTTGATATTCTCCCTTAACCTGGCTAGTGACTAACTGAGAGTCGCTAGATACTAGGAGATTTTCGGATCCAAGCTCTAGAGCCAGCTTGAGACTGGCGATAAGAGCTTCATATTCGACCTGATTGTTGGAGGTCGAAAACTCGAAACTCAGAGATTGTTCTATTATTATGCCCTTTGGTCATTCCACGATTATCCCTGCTCCTCCTCCTTTGAGGTTTGAGGAACCGTCAACCGACAATCACCAGGTGTGGGGTTGACCATGATTGGATGGTTCAGGAGGAGTGAATTCAGCAATGAAATCGGCCAGAGCTTGGGCCTTGATTGCACCTCTGGGTTCGTAAGTGATAGTGTGCTCGGAGAGCTCGACGGACCACCCGAGCATGCGGCCCGCAAGGTCGGGTTTTTGAAGGACCTACCGTATTGGTTGATCGGTACGGATGGTAATTTGATGATTTTGGAAGTATAGTCTAAGACGGCGTGCCGAGAGAATGAGAGCATATGCGAGTTTTTCTATTTTATGGTAGTTGAGCTCGGACCCCTGAAGGGTATGACTAGTGAAGTAAACAGGGAATTGGCTCCGGTTGTCTTCTCGGACGAGGGCAGAGCTGACAGCATGGTTACTAAAGGCAAGGTATAGGTAAAGTGTATCGGTTGGGTTGGGCTTGGAGAGTATGGGTGGGGAGGCTAGGTATTGTTTGAGCTCATCAAAGGCTCGCTGGTTGTCTCTTGTCCATTCGAAGTTTTTGACCTTTTTGAGCGCTTGGAAAAAGGGGAGAGCTTTGTCAGCGGATTTTGACATGAATCGGGAGAGGGCTGCGATTCTGCCGGTTAAGCGCTGGACCTCCCTCATCGTTGTTGGTGGTTTCATCTGGATGATTGCGGTGCATTTGTTGGGGTTAGCCTCGATGCCTCTGTATGTTAACATGAATCCGAGAAACTTGCCAACCACTACCCCAAATGTGCATTTGGAAGGGTTTAGGCGCATGGCGTGTTTACGGAGCTCGGAAAACGTTTCTTCTAGGTCAGTCAGGTGGTTCTCCTCCGAGTGTGATTTGACAAGTAAGTCATCTACGTATACTTCAATGTTTCGCCTTATCTGCACTTTAAAAACTCTGTCCATCAATCTTTGATAGGTGGCCCCTGCATTTTTTAATCCGAAAGGCATGACTCGGTAGCAATAGGTGGCCTTCTCGGTCATAAATGCTGTCTTATCCTCATCGTCAGGGTGCATGCGAATTTGGTTGTATCTCGAGTAAGCATCCATAAAGCTCAAAAGTTTGTAACCGGATGCTCTATCGACGAGCTTGTCAATGCTTGGAAGGGGATAGGGCTCTTTTGGACATAATTTGTTCAGGTCGGAGTAATCCACGCACATTCTCCATTTTCCATTAGCTTTCTTGACCATGACAACATTGGCTAGCCAGGTTGCGTAGGGTACCTCCCGAATGAACCCGGCGTCTAAAAGTTTGGCGACTTCGTCTTGGATTGCTGTTTGTCGCTCTGGTCCCACTACCCGCTTCTTTTGTCGGACTAGTTTGGCCCCTGCATGAACAGAGAGTTTATGGCAGATGAAATCGGGATTTATACCTAGCATGTCGGCCGCGGTCCACACNTTTTGGACATAATTTGTTCAGGTCGGAGTAATCCACGCACATTCTCCATTTTCCATTAGCTTTCTTGACCATGACAACATTGGCTAGCCAGGTTGCGTAGGGTACCTCCCGAATGAACCCGGCGTCTAAAAGTTTGGCGACTTCGTCTTGGATTGCTGTTTGTCGCTCTGGTCCCACTACCCGCTTCTTTTGTCGGACTAGTTTGGCCCCTGCATGAACAGAGAGTTTATGGCAGATGAAATCGGGATTTATACCTAGCATGTCGGCCGCGGTCCACACGAATAGCTCGGCGTTGGCAACCAGAAGGTCAGTCAATTTCTTTATGATAGGTGCAGGAAGGTCGGATCCCACTTTTACTGTCTGCTCGGGCCGTTGGCCTACTTGTACTGGGATCAGGTTGCCTTTTGCCTCGGGTCGAGACCCCTGACTTGTTCGGTTATCGAGCTCGTGGAGGGGAGTCGAGGAGTTATTGCTGGTGTCTTCCGACCTTTTGGAGTAGTCGATGGATAAGCTGATGTTGTAGCAGGTTCTGCCGAGAAGCTGGTCGTCCTGTGCTTGACCGACTTTACTCGAAGTAGTAGGGAATTTGAGTAAAAGGTGCTTGGTTGAGAAAATGACATCAATGCTATTGAGGGAAGGTCGTCCCAAAATGGCATTATAAGCAGAGGGGCAGTCGACGACCAAGAAACGAATGTCGGCGCTGGTGGAGTTGGGGAATTCGCCGAGAGTAGCCCGTAAGGTTATAGTGCCTTTGACGCCGACTTGGTGTCCTGAGACACCGACTAGAGTTCCTGGATAATTATTGAGATTTGAGGTAAGAAGGCCGAGTTGAGAGTAGGTGTGGTAGAAGAGGACATCGGCCGAACTTCCTTGATCTATCAGGACTTTCCGGACTTCGTAGTTGGCTATTAAGCAAGAGATAACTACGGGATCATCGTGCTCTGGGTCGATGATCCCAAAGTCGGCGTTGGAGAAGGAAATGGTTGGCTACGATTTGGCTCTTTTGGCAAAAGTGGTGTGGGAGATTTCACTTTGGTACTTATGGGCAGCTCGTTCATGTCTTTTCCGAGAGGACCTTGAGTATCCTCCACCGGCGAAATCGCCTGCAATGGTATGGATGATCCCTGCAGTATTTTGCCTTGGGTTTTCCTGAGGGTTTGGAGGGAACCTGCCTGGGGCTCTGTCGCCCTGTGGATTCGGATATGGGCGAGTTGGGCGGCTACGGGGAGGAGATTGGTTCCTTGGTCAGTACTCCCTGTGGGGCCTTTGGTTGGAGATAGGGATCTCAACACGGTATTTTTGTAGATAACCTTTTTGAATGAGGTCTTCTATGACATTTTGCAGATGTCGGCAGTCGTTGGTATCGTGGCCGCATCCTCGGTGAAAGGCACAGTACTTGTCTTTCTTAGCTCCTACCGTCTTTTTAGGAGGTGGAAGCTGAGCTAACTTGGTATGACAGATTTCCTCTAGAACGTGGGCCGGACTTTGGTTTAAAGGTGTGTAGCTGTCGAACCGAGGTCGGGTGGGGGATCTTTCTCTTTTGGACATTTTGTCGTCCTGGACCTTCTTGTCCCGAGGAGATTTGCTTGTTTCATTCTGGCCTAGTATTTCTTCGAGGTTGATGTGCTTAGCTACCTTCAGCAGAAGGTTAGATAGGCTTGCTGGTGGGTCAAGGGTGAGATATTCGAGTAGGCGCCCGGGTCGGAGGCCTGCTTGGATGGCATGCATAGCCACTGCTTCGGTGAGGTTGCGGACTTGCAGGGAGAGTTTGTTGTACCTGTCCATGTAATCTTTTAAGGACTCTGTCTCTCCTTGTTTCAAGGTGGGCAGAACAGCAGAGGATCTTTGGTAAGTCATGCTGGTGGAGAAACGAGCCTGGAAAAGCTCGGCGAGTTGATCGAAAGTTGAGATGCTATGTGGCGGGAGGCTGGAAAACCATTGGAGTGCTGCTCGACGCAAGGTGGTAGGGAAGGCCCGGCACATGATTTCTTCTGCTGATCCTACCAGAAGCATGACCGAGTTATAATTTTCCAGATGTTCCCTAGGATCCGTAGAACCGTCATAGGAGTCGAGGTGGGATTGTTTGAAATTCTGGGGCAAGGGGAAAGCCATGATTTCCTTTGTAAAAGGATGTTTGGCAGCTCGTTTCTTTCTCTCCAAAGCTGGTGATGGTTGACTCTGAGCGGATGTTTGCGGAGGTGCTCCTCGGTAGAGGGACTGAAAGGAAGATTGACTTTCTTCTATCTCTTCTGTATGTTGACTCTTCTGGTGCTTGCCCTGAAGAGTTTCTTGGAAGGGGAGGCGAAAAGGAGGAGAGTTTCTACGGATTGAAGTTTCGACCAAAGAGTCAATTTTTTGAACGCGCTGTTTTAACTCCGCTATCTCTGCTTTGTCTACCATCTTCTCTTGCTTGAGAGTTTGGATTTCTCGGAGTAAAAAAGAGAGAGTGGCCTTTTCTGAGTTTACTTGATATGTGTTTTCGCAAGGAGGTTCTGGGCTATGAGAAGTGTGGCGAGGAGGTGGGGGTGGCTGTCTTCGGGTAGTGCCGGGCTGAAATGGGGGTCTCGTGGGTAAAGGAGTGATTTCCAAGTTGGTGCGAGGGTTTCCAAGCTCAGGAATCAGGTCCATGTTGCACAAAACAGGATCGTACAATAAATTTGTTTCTCGGGAAAAAGAAAAGAAACTCTTTCCCACAGACGGCGCCAAATGACGATGCCTGATTTTGACTTGATAGTGAGGGCCTGGTAAGGTGGAGTCACCTGCGAAGGTGTATGACAAAGGTCGGGTGTTTACCCGAGCTCCGATGCTTAAGTTAGTAATAATCCAGATATCAGACAAGAGCTTTAATAATCTTTTTCTATTTTGTAAAAAAAAGTCCCCTTTTTACTTGTCGTTCCTGCTATTTATAGGGAGATCCCCAGGTTTAAAGGGTCCAGGGAATGGTTTTAGATATGAGTTTTGATGACAATGGGCTTAAAACCTTATGGGCCGAAATATTGGATATCTACACATTGCATTCTTAATCTCATTCACCCATTTATTAACTTCTGTATTTGGTTTTTATTGTGTTATTAAGTGTTGTACATGCATCCTACTTTGAGTTCCTTAATATAACCCTTCTTAATATGCTAAGAAAGCAACAAAGGTCTTCTATGCAGAATTGATTGCAGACTTTTGAATCTTGAAAACACTGAAGTCATCGTTTCCATTTGTTTTCAGATTTGAAATTTGGAATTTCTGAGGTCTTGATTTGATTCACTTCCAGGTGCTTTTAACGCTCGCTTGATTCCATTGGAAAAGATTGAGAAGACCAAGAAGAAGGGATTGAAAGCCACTTTTTCTCGCAAATTTGATCAGGTCTTGCAACTTGTCTGCATTATTAGAATCTGTTACTGATGATGACTGATTGCTTGACATGTAATTGTAAGCATGGATCATTTAAATATAAATCTGAGCTAGCTGGTTGCTTTTAGGTCCCCTCTAATAATGAGAAAGAGGCTGCAAGGTTTGCGCAGTTACGGAATAAAATAATCACTAGTTTTAGAGAGGAGGATCTAATTGATGACAGGTAAAATGATGATTGCAAATTTCTCAATGTTTCCCTTAGTTACTTCTCCATGTTTTCCTTTGTGGTCTTTATTCTTTGTGACTAATAGTGCTGACTATAAATAGAATATTTAGGGAAATGAACCTCTTGCTCGTACCATATCGGGGACTGTGAGGTGAACCTTATCCAGTGGCCTCCTTTCTTACTTGCTAGCAAGGTCCATCTACTCCTCTGTTAAATTCTTGTGCCTGTTTACACTAAATAGTCAGAATCCTGCTTAAGTTCAATGATAACAACTCTGTATTTGTGCTACAGATCCCAATAGCAGTGTGTCTATGGCTAAAGACAGCTTTGGAAAAGGCCAAGAGCTGGAAAAGAGATTGTCAAAGGAAAATTACATGCGCTCTGCTGTTCGTGAATGCTATGCTTCGTTCAAAAGTATTATTAACTCTTTGGTTATGGGTGAACGGGAGACACTGTAAGTCCATGTACCTGAAACATACATTAAAAGAGATGTATATAGCTTCATCTACCTGAAATTTTTACCATGATGGTTTGATCACTGCAGGGCTATAAATGGCATCTTTGAGAAAGTCAATGAATACATAGAAAACGGAAATCTTCTGAGTGAATTGAATCTGAGTGCTCTCCAAGTCAAGACAAGGATCAAATCATGATTGTTACAAGATATAATGGAAGGAGAGATTGAGAGGTAGGTCCTTTGGGAGTACTGTCCACAACCCAAATAATTTGATTAGTTGCAATAACCTGGATTCATTGGTGTTGAGATGCAGTTTGCTAGACTCAAGCCATGGTCGATCTTATGGAAAAGATGATAGAATGACACTCCTTGATCAACAATATCAGTTTTTTGGTTCACTTGAATTTCCTGTCATAAAAGATCCTGAAGCTTGGAAAGAGAAAGTAAGTTATATAAATGACATTAATATTGTGGCAAGTTATGAGTCTATTCTCAAAGTCAGTTCACCAGAATATCATATTTGTCTACGTAAAAGATTCTAGCCCGCCATTATAGTCAACTGTAAGTTTCTCAGCATCTCTTTATCTACTTCTACATAGTAATATAATTTATTGTTCTGTTGTTGTCTGCAGTTAAAAGGACTTCATTTACTGTTAAGGAGTCTGCTATGGATGTTCCATCCAACTTGGATGCTAGGAGGCGCATATCTTTCTTCTCCAATTCGTTGTTTATGGATATGCCAGCTGCTCCGAAAGTTCGAAATATGATTTCCTTCTCGTAAGCACAATTCATGTCGAACTTTCTGCAGATACTGCTGCAACATTTTGGGACTTATAAAACTCTTAGACCTAGAGTCAGGAGAGATCTCTGATAATTTATAAAGATATGTGATTCACAGTATTTAGAAGTGTGGCATAAATCATATTATGTTAGAATATTGACATGTGAATAATATGTAATTAGGTAGCTGACGTCTAAGCATATAATTATCATGTAATCAAGCCCATGATTAGATCTGAGGTTTATTGTACATTTACTTTAAATATTAAGTGTGAGACTAATTCTCCAAATATATATGCTGGAGCCCAGACATAATATCTAATATAAATAACTAAGTTACTATCTATCTTTGTTTTGCAGAGTCCTGACACCATAGTATTCAGAAGATGTTCTTTTTTCCATAGACCATCTCGAAAAGCAAAATGAAGATGGAGTCCCTATCCTTTTTTACTTGCAAAAGATATATCCAAGTTTTTCCTTTTTCCTCAAAATATCTATGTCAAGGAACTGTGAAACCCAAAAGGTTAAGCTGGTATTTTAATCAAGGGTCTTAGAATGGTTTCTATAACTCTACCACGCCTCCTCATGTGAAAGTCCACTGGGATTAAAATGTGGTGAAAGACTACCTTATGCTGAAAAACTTTATGATAGAATAATAAGCTCTTGGTCCTGATCATGATTTACTACAGACGAATGGAAAAACTTTCTTCAACGTGTCAAGTGTAAGACTGAAGAAGAACTCGAATTCAATCTCAGAAGAGATGAAAAGTTGTAGGAAGAACTCCGTCTATGGGCATCTTACAGAGGCCAGACATTGACCAAAACTGGTAGAAATTGCTTCCTCTTTGTTCCTTCCTGCATGTTTGTCTGTGTCTGTGTTTTAGATTCTTGCTCTCTCCGTAGCTCTCGAATTGGTTTCTTTTCTTATTCTCTCACACAATGGCCTCTTTTTTACTCTCTTTCTCTATTCTCTATTATCTTTTATCTATTAGGTCTCCTTTTTATCCTATTTTATCTATTAAGTCTCACTTTTACCCTTTTTTTATCCTCTGTTATCCATTAGGTCTCCTTTTTACCATTTCTTTATCATTTTTTTTAATTTTTTTTTACACATGTTCTCACCTACCTTTTTGTCTTTTTCATCTTTTCTCCTTAACTCTTTTTCTTCCATCCCTAGGCCTCTCTTCTATTTGTTTTTTTTATTTATTTATTTCACATTTTCTTTTAGTCTTGTGTTAAGAAGGTATCTCATTCTTTAATTTTGAAATGGATGATGATAGCTTATTTAAGGTTACACTATCTTTTTGTTTTTTTTTTCANTATCTTTTTATTTTTTTTCAAAAAGACCCATTTGAACAAATTACCAAAATATCTCTTCTATCTCTTTAAATCTTATCCATGTAACTTTTGTTTCTTTTTCATTTTTTTTTTAAGAAACATGCTTTACATGTTTATTTCATATTTCTATTTTTGCTCCTTTTGTTTTTTTTTTTTTTGGAAAAGTACTAACAATTAATAAATAAAAACTTACATAAAATTAAAAGGAAGTTAAATTAAAATAATTTTTCCCATAATTAAATTAATAATTTTTTTTCAAACAAATTGAAAAAGGTTTCAGACAAAATACGGTATCTACACTACTCTTATGGGTGAAGTACTAGGAATGATGTACTACCGTAAAGCATCGGAGCTACAAGCTTTTCTTGATATGGCAAAGGAAGAATGTACTTGGAGAAATATTAATTCGAAAAAAGAAATAAAAAAATAGGAACTAGCTTGTCTATTCTACAGCACAAACTGACTTTGTAATTTAAATTGATTATAAACCAGAGCTAATGAAAGGTTACAAGGCTGCTGAACTGGAAAGTGAGAAAAACCCAAACAGTGAACGATCACTGTGGGCACAATTGCAAGCTGTAGCTTACATGAAGTTCACATTTGTAGTTTCATGTCAGCAGTATGGTATTCATAAGCGATCTGGTGATGCTAGGCCAAAGACATTCTAAAGCTTATGACTAAGTATTTCTTTTAACTCAAGTTTTTGACTTCTTACAGCTTCAGCAGGCGCCATCCTGTTACATATCCTGCTCACTTTATTGTAGGTACCATCTCTTCGTGTAGCTTACATTGATGAGGTTGAAGAGACTAGCATTGATAAATCCAAAAAAGCAGTTGAGAAAGTTTATTATTCAGCTCTTGTGAAGGCTGCTTTACCAGTAAAATCAATTGATTCATCTGAAACAGTTCAAAACTTAATTTCGATCAGGTATCATTCTTAGACCATTCCTGACATGATAGTAACTGGGTTAAAAAATTGCAGTCGATGTTAATTCTGTGAAAAATTATATTGTAATGTCTATTATTGAAACCCAAACACTAAATAACAAACCAAAAGCTAATAAGCACACAAGGGAACTCACACACACGAGAGAGAAGGCGGGGTACAAGTCTACAACCATCTACAACATCCTCCAACCAAAGCACGAAGCCTGTCATGAGGCATCTTTCTCGCAGGAAGGAAACAGATAGTAATATGTTCTTTCAGCTAGTTTTTAAATGAGGTGTTGTTGAAGAAATGGTTGAGTAAGTTTTGGATGGATAGATTCTTCTCTTTCATGTTTTGCACCACCAGCTAAAGATAGAAATATTCAGGCTCAGGCACCATGGTATATTATTTTCAGTGGTGCATAACAGTTTCTAACATATCGCTTTATTATTTTTGTGTAGGTAATTTACAGAATAAAGCTTGCAGGACCTGCAATATTGGGTAGGGGTAAGCCAGAAAATCAAAATCATGCCATCATTTTCACACGTGGGGAAGGCTTGCAAACTATATATATGAATCAGGTATAACATTATTTAACATTAAAAGAAAGGACAATCAAGCTCTTTATAAAATTTCAGATAGACAAGTATCTTTTTAACAGAATAATTATATGGAAGAAGCTTTCAAAACGAGGAAGTGGCTGCAAGAATTTCTCGAAAATCACAATGGTATGAGACTTCCAACAATACTTGGACTTTGGGAGCACATATTTACTATAATGTATCACCTTGGTGTAATAAATTTCCTCATGGTTCCTGGTAACATCATTTCTAGATATTGAAATTGATGCGAACCTCTATGGTTTTGTTCCAAATGATAAAGATTTAATCATCCGAGAATTATCCAATCAAGTTCGAAGATTCAAAAAAACACAAATTAAAAAGAATGATATAGACACTATACTCAAGAGGAATATTAGGTGAGTAATAAGTCTTAGATCGAACGCCACAAGAATTAGGATTCTTGATAAGTTCTAATAGTTTATCAAAGAACCAAGGAAGGAAAAATTTCTCAACTTCAATTTCTGAAATCTCCAAATCTCTCCAGCACAAGGGGCATAGTCCCCCTTTAAAGCAAAACCTAATTAGACCTAATTGGGTAAATGGGCCTAAACCAACTAAAATTCAAAATTCCTAATACAAGTCCAATGTTAAATGAGAAAAATAACATAGGTTTTGATTAGGATAAAAACGGGCAAAAAAATTCTAAATTCGGAGCCCATTTAGGTGAAAAGAGCAAAAACGAGCTAAGCTGAAAATGTCCAAGTGTTGGGCCTCTTGATCTTGGTTTAGGGGGTTAGGGCGCCTAGGTTCTGTCCCCAGTAGCGCTGGGGCGCCTGGAAGCTGTCTAACTTTGTTAGTTGACCCTTCCAAAGTCTCAATCAAACTTACAACCCTCCAATCTTCAATCATTGCTTCTTGGCTTAAAGTTTGAGTTCAAATCCCCTCAATCAACTCTCCAAAAGCCACTTGCATCTTCTTTATTGGTCATGACTCATTCGAAGTCTTCTTGGTGCTTGCTTGATTCTCATAATTGAAATCTACAAATGTCTATCGTTCATCTAATTTTTTTCCCTATGTTTCTTTCAGTGTTTCATCTCTGGCATGGTTTACGACAAATCAGGAGACTAGTTTTGTGATTATTGGACAGAGATTGTTGGCTAACCCGCAGAAGTAAGATTTCGGAAGCTAAACTAGCACCTGAAATTGGAGAATTGGAGAATTTGGAATTAGATTTGGTCTTGTTACAGTCATGGGGATACGATACAAGATTAAGATTGTTTTTTCATGTCTCTACTGGCTGTATGGATTATTGTCTGTACTGCTAAGCAATCTTTTTGTGCTTTTCATTCAGAGTGCCGTTCCATTATCTAGTATGGCTTGGCTTCACCTTCTACTTTCCTCACCCCTGTTATCTGCAGGTTTCAATTCTACATTACGTGAAGGGCTTGTCACCCGTCATGAATACATACAAGTTGGTAACGGAAGGGATGTGGGCCTTAACCAGATCTCAATGTTTGAGGCAAAGATAGCTAATGGGAATGGAGAGCAGACAATGAGTCGTGACATATATAGGCTTGGGCACCAGTTTGATTTCTTCTGGATGTTATCATGTTATTTCACCACCATTAGCTTCTATTTCAGTACCTTGGTATGCTTAGAACTTACAAGTTACACCTACTTCTTTTGTTATATTAGGATCTGTTATAACAACCTATTCTTCTTTTGACAGCTGACTGTCCTCATAGTTTATGTATTCCTTTATGGCCACCTCTATCTTGTCCTCAGTGGACTTGAAGAAGGGCTGAATAAACAGCGAGCTTTATGAGACAACAAGCCTCTTCAAGTGGCTCTTCCTTCTCAGTCTGTAGTGCAAATTGGATTTTTAATGGCCTTGCCTGATGGAAATTGGTTTAGAGAGGGGCTTTCGTCAGGTATTAATTGAATTTGTAATGATGCAACTACAGTTGGCCCCTGTATTTTTCACATTTTCTCTAGGAACAAAGACCCATTATTATGATAGGACATTGCTTCATGGGGGTGCAGAGTACAGAGGCACTGGTCGTGGTTTTGTTGTATTCCATGCCAAGTTTGCTGATAATTACAGGCTTTATTCTCGCAGCCATTGATTTAAAGGAATTGAATTGATGATTCTGCTTGTGGTCTACGACATATTTGGTCATTCATATAGAGACATGGTTGCCTAATTTTGATTACCATATCAATATGGTTCATGGTAGGGACATGGCATTTTGCACCCTTCCTTATCAATCCATCTGGCTTTGAATGGCAAAAGATTGTTGATGACTGGACAGATTGGAATAAATGGATAAGCAACCATGGAGGTATTGGTGTGAAAAAAGTTGGGAATCCTGGTGGGAGAAAGAACAAGAGCATCTACGCTACTCCGGCAAACGTGGTCTTACCACAGAGATAATACTAGCCCTCCGCTTCTTCATATATCAACAATCACTATTAGTAGTCAAAGTTTTCTGGTAAGTTCTTTTGTTTTCATGTATTTCTCCTTTGGAAGATTCAACACATGAAACGTTTTCTCCCGACTGCTTCCACACATGCAGACCCAGCTAGAATTGAAAATATTTCATACACATCTATAACAAGATTTAAGCATCAAAACTTGACTTGTGGAAGATTTTTGCTCCATCTGTGTATTTTACAAAAATTGAGACACTTATGTGGATGTTGGGTGCCATTGAATCTTATAAGGAAGAATGAAGTATTATAACCTGAACTGCATATAAAAATGGAAGTGGTGAAAAATCATCTATCAAATATTTACATTTTTTCTTTGACTGTGGGATTAGGTTGGGAGTATCAAGAGGTATATGCAACCTTCAATGAAGATACATTTGTGTTGAGCTTTTCTACTATAAAACTGTTGACAAAGTATTGTTCAGTTGTTAGTTATGATGAAATAGTTGACAGAAGACATTGTTTTTTAGCAATTATTCTAAATTTTTGCAGGGTGTGTCTGTTGGAAGGCGAAGCCTCAGTGCTGATTTCCAGCTTGTGTTTCGATTAATTAAGGGTTCCATTTTCCTAACATTCCTTTCCATCTTCATAGTATTAATAGTGGTTGCTAATATGACACTCCAGGACATCCTTGTCTGCATCCTAGCAGTCATGCCAACAGGCTGGGGATTGCTACTGGTAAGCAAATATTCTATTCCTTCACTCACAAGAAATTATCTCCACAAAATTTCTGCTCCAAAACCTGTTTAAATTTTACTCATAACTTCTTCTTTTTTCCTTTTTCCATTGATTACACAAGCTTGCAAGCCTCGGGCGCTTGCTCTTGGGTATGCGGTAATAATGGGTTTACTTTTGTTCACTCCAGTTACTTTCTTGGCATGGTTTTCCATTTGTTTCAGAGTTCCAAACTCGAATGCTGTTCAACCAAACATTCAGTAGAGGTTTACAGATTTCGCGTATCCTTGGCGGGCACAGAAGGGATCGCTCCTCCAACAAGAAAGGGTGAATGCAAACCAAGAAACATCTCAATATACATTTGTACACTCTCCAGCATATAGGGAAATGTGGATTTTGTAATTGATTCCACATGTCTGTACATAGCATGTGCATGCTATTGATGTCCATGTAGATGTTGTTTCGGTAGAGCAGAGCTTATTAGAATTATTACAGGTCAGCATAGCTAGTTAGCCAGCTCAGCACCAGCTCAGCACTAGGAAGTTACTTTTTCTGTTATTGCTGAAGCACATGTATTTCAGCTATGAGCTGCAATCTGTAAAATTTGCTAGCTTTTCTGTTGTGTACAAGGGCCTTTCAACAGCTTAGATCAGAAAACATGATACTAGGACAGTGATAATGTTGAAATTTAACTGTAATATAAGTGTGTATATATATGTTACCAGTTATGTATTATAGTCATGTCCTTTTATCAGCTTGTAACTTCTTTTTTTTTTTTCTGTTTTGCATTGGTTGTAAGTTGTTAAGAGATGCGTGCAAAAATGTGATATCATATCATGAAAACAGATCTTCTTTTTGTTCAACAACCAGGATATTTTTTGGTAAAAAAAATATAAACATGATTGTATCATTATTATTATAATAATAATAATGTACCTTAATGGAAGATTTCATAAAGCCTTGTTTGCATGTGCTTCCTTGGGAATCTTGCATTTGTAAATTGGCAATCTATTTGAGTTGAGATTATACTAATTGGGTATAACTTATGAGTGAATCCAAAGATAATATTTAATTATTCATTTTGTGCAATAAGGTATCTTAAAAGTCGTTGGCCTATTGTATAGATTTGTTTTAAAAGAGTGTGTAAAAAAGTAATTTTGATAATATTCATATTATTATAATTTTAAGTGTGTCTTGTAAAATATGGATAAAAAGGAAAGAGAAAAGCCAATGACCTATTAGTCTAGTGACACCTACTCTAGTCATAAGAATTAGAGGGTTTGATGTCGTAGATTTTATTCTCGCCATGTATTTTCTTTCTCTTTTTTTAGTGCATTGCGCTCCTACTAACCCCAAAAAAAAAAAAAAGGAAAGAGAAAAAAATAAGAAGAGGAAAAATTAAACAGAGATAGAAAAGACTTTTGATTTTTACATGCTAAAGGTAGGAAATGGGTTAATTATTTGTTTCCAACTTGTGATATTGTACCATTAGCCAAGCAAACAAAAAACATTTGATATTGTACTGTATCATTTTCACCCTAACTTAGGAATTAAAAAACACATATAGCGACTATCCACTTTTCTGCATTTTCACACCTACCACTTTCTTTTATCAAACTACTCTCCTCTCTCTCCTTTTCATTAAGATACCTAACTCAATATCTGTAATCGAATTTTTCTCCCTTTTGCCCACGTTCTCAAGTTAACTTTCTCACACTCTTTCCATATTTTCAAACTCCTGCCCAGTACTTTGTTCTCTCGGATCTTTCTTATACACCATTCCATGTGGGAAACAAAATAAGAGAAAATAAAATTAAAAATAAATCCAAACATAATACATTTATTGATATATTATCCAATGAAAATGAATTTAGCATATATATATATATATATACTACTTATACTAATACCTCTATATTCTTCCATAAGGTTTGTGCATGGATCTGAGGCAACCGTTGAGTTTTTTATTTTTATTTTTATTTTTAGGATAAGGACACCGAGGTTTAAATTTGGAAAAATTAAACTAAAAAGTGCAAAAAGCACTTGCTTTTCAAGGCGGTGTCTTTCACATTATGTAAAATGATTAAAATATTTTTTTTTTATTATATGATTATTATATATAGTTATTCTATTAATATTTAAACAAAAATAATTACATGCTAAATAAAATAATCATATAGCATCAAAGAATATTTTAGTTATTTCCTACAATATGAAAAGTAGCTATATACTTGGAAAACTAGTGCCTTTTTCACCATTTGATCTTTATTCCCTGGGTTGAGATCTTGAGAATAATTCTCTCTTTTTTTCATCCCTCTTATTAGCTAAGGTTATGAATAATGATAGGTAGACAAACTTTGTTTTTGACAAACTTGTTACTAGTTTGAGGTATATTTATAACCACTTTTGGATGAAACAAAGTGATAGAGAACACATATTCATCCAATGGTAGTTATAAATACACCTCAGTTTGACGGTAAGTTTATCAAAAAAAGTATAGTTATCTAGCATTTTTCTAAGGTTATTTATGCTAACACTATAGATATTTATGAAAAGAAAGATAGAAAACACCTCTCATTGGGAATTTGGGATATAACAAACTTTTGATTTTGGTATTATTATGAAAATCTTGAAAAACCAAATCAATTAGTATGTATTGGAACTATTATTTTGTTGTAAAATGCATAAATAGAGCAATATGAAAAATATGTCAAAAAACAATATATACATTAATAATTTTCTTTGGCCTTTTTAAACTCAAATTTTATTAACAATTTGAGAATATGACTCACATTAAGTAACTCAATATTTTAAGATTTTCATGATGGTACAAAAATAAAAGTTCATTATGTCTCGAAATCTCAATGGGAGATGTTTTCTGTTTTTACTCCTACCGTATAAGCAAGTTAGCTTAAATAGTATTATCAATTTTGGACTTGGCCTAATTAAAATTTGAACTTAGCCTAATATAAAATTGAGTAGTAATTCAATTTTAAGGCCTATTTAAAAATAGGGCTTGTTTTGCGAGCTTGATTCGGGCTTGTCCGTTTAATAATTGAGTTGACTTGATTTTAATTTTGGAGATTTTTTAGATACTTTTAGTATTTATATAATATGTTATACTACATAGAAATAATCAATAAATGAATGACATGTGTACAAATTAATTATTTTTAAGTTTGTTTAAAAAATTAAATAAATTATATTTTATATATAATAAAATATGAAAATTATGTATGCTTGCCACGTCAGTGTAGTATGATATACTTACGTAGTATCATAGAATTCCCGTTTAATTTTTCATTGAGTTTTTATTTTTTCAATTTTTAAAATAATATTTAATTTATAAATAATAAAATAATAATAATCAAACTGACCTATCTCGCAAGATTGGGCTCATTACCCTAAAAATTACGCTAAGTATCAAGTTTTTTCGATGAGTTAACTCATCAAGCCAACAACACAATCCTAAAACTCAAATCTGGCCGTTAATCTGACCTTCTCCGTCTCTCGAGTCTCGATCCCTCTTCCATCATTCCAATGGCCGACTATGTAAAGGACTATTAATTTCCTCTTCAGTTACAAATTCTCAGACAACTTTGGTTGCTTATTTTAACCGTAGTCCCCGCCAACAGAATTAAATAAAATCGCAAAATATTTTGTAATACACTGAAACTTTTCTCTCCAGGGTTTCTAGGGTTTCAAATTTTCAAAATTTCCAACCCTTTTCCCTGAATCTGGCGGTCTGATTTTTCGTTATCAATTTACACAGATCAAGGTCAGAACTTTCCTCCATTTTTTAGAAATTTCGACGATTTTCTGAACTTGGATTCGATGAACGACCAGTCCCAAATTATGGGTCAGTCTCATATCTTACTGCAGAATCAAAACTACATGGTTTGGCCCCAGCGTCCGCCACCGTTTTCGCCGGATAACCCCGTTCTGTTCCAGAACTCTCACTCTTACCTGCCGCCACTATCTAATGCTCCGGCGACGGCAAAGCCTCCAGGTCGGGTCAATTGGAAGGGTAACAAACCCGATAAGAGGAAAGAGTTTCGGCGGAATGACCAGCTGGGTCCTGTTCCGAGTCACGGGTTTAAACCCTCGAACCAGAACGATTCGCAGGCTCAGAACCGCTTGAAAGGTCGTCGATTTCACCCGAAGAAGAAATTCAATAACCGATTTGTCCCGTTTGCTCCTAGGAATACGACGTCTTTCCTAATTCGCGCCAAGAAATCGGGGGGCATCGCTTCGTTGGTTTCGCCTTGTCCCGTTACTCCGGCGATTCTGCCTACGCCGATCTTGTCACCGTCGAGGGAGGTTTTGGGTGATATGGCGAAGGAGGAGTGGGGGGTCAATGGGTACGGCTCGATGAAGGGTCTGATTCGGCTTCGTTCTGGGTCGCCTAAAGGGGATGAGGAATATGACACCGACGATGAGGAAGACGGCGGCGGAGGTGGGTCTAGTGATAGTGATGTGGAAGAGCGTGTGGAGGTTGAGAAAAGGTTGGACCATGATTTGAGCAGGTTCGAAATGATATACCCAAATTCCAGTGGTGGAGACGAGCAGAGTAGTGTTTTGGAGAACAGGGTTGATGCACAGGATACCCATATCGCCCATCTTGAAGAGGCGAATTTGACACTGAAAGAGAGGCTTTTTCTGATGGAGAGGGAGCTGAACGAGTTGAGAAGAAGGGTTCAGTGCTTGGAGACTGATGGTGGCTGGCGAGCTGGCGGGGACCGCATTGGCGAAACACCAAAGAATGCTTCAGAGAACAATGAAGACCTCGCCGGAGATGTGTGCTCGGAGAAGAGCGTCGGGAACGGTGACATTGACGGAGATGGCGATAGCGGTGTATGAGTGAACTAGTCTCTTATTCCATTCCCAGAAACACCACTTTGGGAAGTTTTCAGTTAATTGAGCTTTTACAGATGTAAAGACAGTTTAGTTTTCGTTGTTACTTTATTCGTCTTTTGTAATCTAACTCTAGGGCCTTGGGAGTAGGACTTGTAAGCTCCTGGGCAGTCTTCTGCTCAGATTCAGTTACCAGTAGAGAATTATGGAAAGTTGGAAACTGACCAATGAATATCTTTTGTATGATTTATTTGTTCATTTCTATCTGTGTTCAGGTTTGGGAGCTGTGTTTGCCAATTAGAGAATGGTTATGGCTCTGATTACAGTGTGATACATTTTATGTGTTAGATTTGGTTATGGACATGGAAAGCTCAGCATTCTGTACCAGTGGACGAACACTTGACACAGGAAATGTACCCCATCTGTACTATTATCCATTGCAGGCTACATAATCATCAAATCTTTTGTGCACTTCTATTTCTAATACAAGCTTTGTCAATATGTACAATGCAGCGTGTAGGACAGTTGAGAACTTTATGTTTCAATTAGGGCATCCGCGCCTGTTGTACCTTGAATGGCCTTGTACTGTATATGATCCGATCTCGTGGTATCCAAATAATGCTACTTTCACCTCATTTTCTCTCACAGCTTACAAGAAAAAATATTGTGCAAGTAATATTATGCTATAAGAAAGGTGTTCATCGGACGACTGGCACCACAAAACACCATGGCAGGTAGTGCTGGCGGGAGTTGCAGCTGTGGTCGTTAATTAGATGGTCTTTCTGTGGTCTTTGAAGAAGTTTCCAAAATTTAAGTTGGAGACTTTTGTGTTCTGTCAGAAGCTGTGTCCATTCCAATGTATTTTGCCTGGTTTATGTCAAATCAGGAGACTAGTTTTGTGGCTACTGGACAAAAATTGTTAGCTAACTCGCTGAAGTAAGATTTCAGAAGCTAAACTAGCAGCTGAATTGGGAATTTGGAATTTTATTTGGCCTTTTTACAGTCATGGGGGATACAATACTAGATTAGGATTGCTTTTTCATGTCTCGACTGGCTGTATTATTATTGTTTGTAGTGCTAAGCAATATTTTTGTACTATTCATTCAGAGTGCGGTTCCATTATGGCCATCCTGTTTTGTTTGACAGATTGTTCCACCTAACAAGAGGGGGTAAGCAAGGCTTCTAAAGTTATCAACTTAAGCGAGGATATATTTGCAGGTATGTGTGTTAAATATAAGTTTCTCCATGGGCATAACTTATTTTTATTTCACTGAGAAGTATCTAGTATGGCTTGGCTTCACCTTCTACTTTCGTCACCCCTGTTTTCTGCAGGTTTCAATTCTACATTACGTGAAAGGCCTGTCACTCATCAGGAATACATACAAGTTGGTAAGGGAAGTGATGTGGACCTTAACCAGATCTCATTCTTCGAGGCAAAGATAGTAAATGGGAATGGGGAGCAGACTATGGGTCGAGATATATATAGGCTTGGGCACCAGTTTGATTTCTATCGGATGTTATCATGTTATTTCACCACCATTAGCTTCTATTTCAGTACCTTGGTATGCTTAGAACTTACACTTCTTTTGTTATATAGGATCTGTTATAACAACTTATTCTTTTTTGACAGCTGACTGTTCTCATAGTTTATGTATTCCTTTATGGCTGCCTATCTTGTCCAGTGGACTTGAAGAAGGGCTGAATAAACAGCGAGCTATACGAGATAACAAGCCTCTTAAGTGGCTCTTGCTTCTCAGTCTGTAGTGCAAATTGGTTTAGAGAGGGGCTTTTGTCAGGCATTAAGTGAATTTGTAATGATTGAACTACAGTTGATCGCTGTACTTTTCACATTTTCTCTAGGAACAAAGACCCACTATTATTGTAGGACGTTGCTTCATGGGGGTGCAGAGTACAGAGGCACTGGTCGTGGTTTTGTTGTATTCTGCTTGTGGTCTACCACATATTTGGTCATTCATATAGAGACATGGTTGCCTATATTTTGATTACCATATCAATGTGATTCATGGTAGGGACATGGACTTTTGCACCCTTCCTTTTCGATTCATCAGGCTTTGAGTGGCAAAAGATTGTTGATGACTGGACAGATTGGAATAAATGGATAAGCAATCATGGAGGTATTGGTGTACCTCCTGAAAAAAGGTTGGGAATCCTGGTGGGAAAAGGAACAAGAGCATCTCCACTACTCCGGCAAATCTGGTCTTGCCACTGAGATAATACTAGCCCTCTGCTTCTTCATATATCAATATGGTCTTGTGTATTATTTACGGGTGGGGTGGCTCGTGGTGAAACCACTAAGCCCGAAGAGAGTCTTGGTGATAAAGGCATGGTGATGCCTTGGGTTGAACAATTGAAGGTTTTGTGCCACCCTGCCATAGGTGGGTTTTGGTCACGTTGTGGTTGGAATTCTAGTTTAGAATCTCCATTTTCTGGGGTCCTGTGCTTACTTACCCAATATTTTGGGACCAAGTGCCAAATAGTAAGAGAATTGTGGAGGATTAAAAGTGTGGGTGGAGGGTGAGGAAGAAGATTGGGTTGGAGAATTTTGTGACTAGAGAGGAAATTTGTGACCTTGTGAGGGGGTTCATGGATGCTGAGAATGATGAGATTAAGGAAATGAGGAAAAGGGCTAAAGGGCTTCGTGAGGCTTGTTTAAAGGCAATTGCTCCTGGGGGTTCTACTGAGACTAATCTTGATGATTTCATTGACCATGTTTCTAAACTCCAAGCCAAAAAAGCAGAGCATGCTTGAGTTTGCTGATTTGGAGCTTTAATTATATAACTTTTTGTTGATCCATGTTATCTTCATTTCATGGAATAAAACTACTTGAGAAATAAAAGGGTCAAATATGAAATTTCTAGCTTGTTGAGGACTTTGTACTAGTATTCTCTAGTTTTGCTCTGGATCTGGGTATAGTTGAATGAATATCAAGTTTGAGCAATATATGGATTAATTTAGTATTACTAATTCACTCTTTTGTTCTTTATGGTGCTGAGAGCCATATTTAAACTCTTGAAAGCCTGTCAGCACCGCATATGTAATTGTTTTGTTCTGTTCATAAGGCTTTTGGAGTGACACACGACATCATATTCAGTGAGGTTCTTTTTACTTTTTTTGGGCACCAGATGTTAGGTCTATACAGCTCTTTCCCAAAACTAGTGTTTCTAGCCATAGCAAAATGGCCTAATACAATGGTCCACCTACTAAATGCCAAGAATGTGACAATTACATTCAACTACTATTCTATAATGAAAGAAGAAAAGGAAAGTCAGTGTTTCTGATCATGAATGTGTAGTCATCCAAGTGCTACTTGTAAGCAACTTAGTGAAAGTTAATATTGGTTAGCCAAAAAAGTGTAGTGGTGTTGAGTTGTTGATGACAAGTAATAACCTTACTAATACTAATACATCCTTAGTTTTTCAGAGTTGGAAGCCACCGGAAACCCAGTCCAAAAAGATAAAGCAAAAACCAGGGGATACAACATGTAGAGTTCTTAAACGTGCAAGAGGTTATCTAAAGCTATATAGCAACCTTTGGACCCTTCAAGTGTTTATCCTTCATATGGAAAACTTCAACGCGATTGCAACTATAGGGTGCCATGTGGCGGTGGTGCCATACCCCGGGAGAGGCCATGTCAACCCCATGATGAACCAATGCAAGTCCTTAGTTTCTTCCTTCACAAATCCTGAGACTGTCATCACCTTCGTTGTCACAGAAGAGTGGAAGAGCTTGATTGGGTCAGATCATGACATGCCCGAAAATGTCCTATTCAGTACCATTCCAAATGTTTTCCCCATCTGAACTAGTCCGCGGCTCAGATTTCCCAGGGTTCTATGAAGCTGTGATGACAAAGATGGAAGCTCCCTTTGAAACTCTCCTTGATCAAGACAGGTGACTTTTATTATAGCTGACACTAAGCTGCCCTGGGTTGTTCCCGTTGCAAATCGCAGGAATATACCAGTGGCCTTGCTCTGGACCAGTTCTGCAGCAGCATTTTCAATGTTTCTTCATTCTGACCTGATTCATCAAAAAGGGCATCTCAGAGTTGACTTATTAGGTACTTCATATGTAAAAAGGCACCATAACATCATTTAACAAATTAAACAACAATTAATAGATTATTGTGCTCTTAGGAATATACTGAATATATTTGATATCTTTAAATGGTTCTGCTACATAGATATTAAATTTAAGGAAAGTAAAATAGCTGTGAAAATGTTTTCTCGTTTGTGTGACTAAGCATGGAGAAGAACGCATTGACTATATCCCTAGAGTTTCTTCAACGAGAATAGCAGATTTGCCCACTATGTTCCACAGAAATGATGAAAGAGTCTTGAAGCTAGTTTTGCAATATTACAACGTACCTGAAGGTCGCTACGACACGAATGACGAACTTAAAAAAAAAAAATTAGTTTTCGAAAAGAAAACTTGAAGTCGCTACTAATTGTATTAAAAAAAATGAGGGAACAATTGAAAAACTATTTTTTAATTAAAAAAAAAATAGTCTATGAACCAAAAAAGAGCTCGGGAGTCAGTTTGTGTAAGAGAAAAGTGTTAGACACCCTACAATATTTGTCTAAAATACGGTTATCTAAAATTAAGTATGCAAATTATAAAATGACCAAAAATGTATTTGAATTATCCCTATAAAAATATGATAATATTTACAAGTTTAAAACAAAGAGAAAAATAGAATATTTATAAAAATAGATTCACCCTATAATTATAGGTGTCCACATATCCATAAGTAAGAATCAGAGCTCTCGTAGTTCTTAAAAAAAATGGTTTAAAAGCAAAAAAATAAAAAACTTCATAACATGGGATTATTGAAGGCTTAGAGCCAAAATCAAGTAAAATGGAGTGACATAGAGCCAAGGCAAATAGAACTTGGCATTGAGCCAAAACAAAGAAAAAAAAAAAAAAAAAAAAAAAAAAAAAAAAAAAAAAAA
>QAOA01003202.1:5303-28094 GCA_003255065.1 Cercis canadensis | reverse complement strand
CGTGGGCCTCACGGCGTGTCCACGTGGAACACGCCGTGAGGCCCACGGCGTGTCCGGTGGGCCCCACGCGTCAGAAAACGTTTTTTTTTTTTATTTTTGAATTTTAAAAATGTGTAATATTTGTGTAAATAGTTTGAAAGTTGTTATATTTGTGTAAATAGTTTTGCTAATTGTAATAATTCGGTCAAAACGCCTGAGCATTGGGGTGTTTTATTATATACCAAAATAGAACATAATACAACATACACAATAGCCTCTAGAAGAAGCATTAATAGATTGACTTCATTCGACGACCTCGGTCCTTGTGTCCAATCAATAAGTCTTCTTTCAATCTTTTGTCGTCTTTCGCTTTGCTGAGGTTTCCGTGTTTTCTTTTGGCATGGGGACAGATAAGAGATGCTTTATGACTTCACCTTTTGGTAGTGTTTGGTATCAGTTATTTTTTAAGATTCTTGAGAAAGTAAGATGGGAATCAAACTTTCTCATGTTTGGTGCAAGAAATGTAAATTTATTCTCAAGAATAAAAGATACCCGAAAATAAAATTTACACACAAAATAGAAATAAAACTTACTCACTTTTTGAGGTAAGAATCTAACTTTGTTGGGAACGGACGTGCCAGCGCTCAGTAGAGGTGTCAAAATGGGTTGGGCCCGTTGGGTTGGCCCGCCCCGTTTTCCTGGGAACGGACGTGCTAGCGCACAACGCTGGGTTCGCAGCGCCTAGCGACGGGCATTCTTTTCTCTGCCTTGCTCGCTCGCGCACCCTTCTCTCCCTCCTCGCTTTCATTTCTGCTCTTCTTCCTCCAACCATGGCTTCATCTACTTCCTATTCTATAGCTTCTGCTCCATTTTCTCTGCCTTTGTGAGTATATATATATATATATATATTCTTACAAAAATTCTCCCTATAATTTTGGGAATGAGCATAGAGATGGCAAACCCGGCGAGGTTGGTCATAACCCCGACTGAAGCCATTGGATTTTTCCTCTCTAAAGCTTAAGATTCTTGGGAAAGTAAGATGGGAATCAAACTTTCCCATGTTTGGTGCAAGAAATACAAATTTATTCCCATGAATAAAAGATACCCGGGAATAAAACTTACCCACCTCTTGAGGTGGGAATCTAACTTTCCTGAGAACAGACATGCCAGCGCTCAACGCTGGGTACGCAACGCCCATCGCCGGACATTCTTTTTTTTGCCTTGCTCGCTCGCGCACCCTTCTCTCCCTCCTCGCTTTCATTTCTGCTCTTCTTCCTCCAACCATGGCTTCATCTACTTCCTATTCTACAGCTTCTGTTCCATTTTCTCTGCCTTTGTGAGTATCGAATATATATATATATATTCTTACAAAAATTCTCCCTATAATTTTGGGAATGAGCAGCGAGATGGCAAACCCGGCGAGGCTGGTCATAACCCCGACTGAAGCCATTGGATTTTTCCTCTCTAAAGCTTCAAAAGATGGAATTGATCCATTTGAACTACAGAATCAGGTGATGGCGGTGAAGACATTAGCAACTTCCTCTTTCCTGGTGATTACGGCTTTTGTCCTTCTTATTGCTGTCCTTTTCAGATACCCCTTCAGATACCCCTTCAAATTTGACCCTGGACAGGTCGGTATTCTCATTTTCTTTCCCTATACTCACACTCTGCCTTTTGGTTCCCGGGAAATCGTACTGGAAGTGAAGAAAAATTCTGGGTTTTTTTCCTCTTTGGTTGTTCTCGCAGATTTTTCCTATGCTGATTCATTTTGGGAGTTGAAATTTTTAATTTTCGGATAATATATGATCGATTGAAGTGATGAGTTTTCCAAATTGTAACTATTATGACCCTGTTCATTGTATTTCTAGAGATTGTTCAGTGCTGAAGAACTTGCCTTGTATAATGGAACTGATGAAGGGTTGCCGATTCTTCTAGGAATTCTTGGGTATTCCCCCCCCCCCCTCTCTCTCTCTCTCACTCACTAGAGTCTGTATGGTAGTTACCTGTACTATTAAGACAGATTATAATGTTGACAGTAATCTTGAATTTTGTTTACTGATTTTCTTCCTTAGTTATCATGCAATTGAAGCTATTGTTTGTGGCATGGCTGGTTCTACCACAATTCAAAGGGGCAGGGGCAGTGGCTGAGAGAGAGAGAGAGAGAGGGAGGGAGAGAAAGTGAGAGAGGATATTATTCTCAGAAAGTTGAGTGTTAACCAAACATGGGAATATTAACTTTCCTAGTAATCTCATTCCTATGAATAGGATTCCCAAGAAAGTAAGGATTCCCAATAAATAGGATAGCAGCTACCAAACAACACCTTTGGGTAAACACCACCTTTGTAACTCAGTAGTGCTAGTACGAGGATTCTTGCATGGTATTTCTTTTCCTATTACCCTCTTTTCCTTTCAAGTTAAGGAATCATTTTGCTACTTTACCTGTTGACGACTCTATAATTTTATGGGTCAAGATGGAGTTGAATATAGAGGACAAGTAGAGAGAACAAATGCATATTAGAGAAAATGAATAGCATCATTTTCAGATAAAAGAAAAAAAAATAAGTGAGAATCATATATAATTTTTTTTTTTGGCGTCAAAGGAGGACATTTATTTATAATTGTCACTTATATTCTTAGAAGTATACAGGAAACAGTCGATAAGTAGGGGATGTATCTATTATTTTGATAATCCAAATTAAAAATACAACTAACTCTAAAGGTACTGATGTGGAGTATGAGAATGAATTCAGAAAATGAAGAAATTTTGTATGTTCAGAGATTAATATATTACCAGTTGAACCATGAAATGAGCTTACCATTATATGGTGTTATAATTATTACTTGTTTGACAGTGGGGTTGACAATGACATAAATCGACCATTCTGAATTGTGAGGAAGATGTGAAGAAAAAGGAAAAGGACAATCCCTATAATTAATTCTTTCCAAACCAATAGTTTCAAAGAAATTCAAAAAAAATAACAAATGGAAAGAAAAGAAACTAGAAAGATAATGAGTAGAGCATTTAAAGTTAAAACCTAAGAAATAGTGGGTGAATTAATTCTTTTTTTTTTTTCTCTCTCTCTCTTTCTCTTTCCAAGTGAATGATGCCGCGTGCCCTTAAGGACTTGTTATATCGTAAACAAGCGAGTCCTTTCATTTCTCATGCACTATAGCCTTTTTGATGACTAGGATCCGTTACTTTGATCTAGCGGATTTTAAATGAAAAGTGAAACCCCTTTTTGGTCTCTGAAAAATTAAACAATTGACAAGTTAGTCCCCCAAAAATGTTCGTTAACAATTTCATCCTTGAATTATGGTCAATTGTTTTTGGGGGTTTAGGATTTAGGGTTCGTCCTCGAATTATGGTCAATTGACAAGTCAGCGAACATTTTTGGAGGGCTAACTTGTCAATTGTTTAATTTTTCAAGAACCAAAAAATGGTTTCACTCTTAAATGAAAATGCTACATCTAAAGTAGCGTGTCTTATTTTGTCTAATAATACATTATTAAAATATTCAAAAGAAACTCATTTTAGTAAATACTTTTAATAGTAACCCCTTTTTTTGGTGCATTATTATGGTCATTTTGCCCCATGGATATCTTGTAGAACAATTCCTAATTTGGGTTTATCATGATATCTTCGTTGAACAACTTCTTCCCACCTTAATTCCAATGTCAATTGAGCACATCATCTATGAGAGAGGAAGGTCATGGTTTTTTTTTTTTTTTGGCATACTCTGTCGACAAAGCATACAGGTGCCACACCAACTAAGGGTCAAGGTAAATTGAGTCCATTAATTGTTATTTTAAAACTTTTAGTGGTTGGGAAAAATTAAATAGACTAGATGCAAAATTTTGTATTTAATGTTTACAAGAGGCATTTGCATCCTTCTAATGTGATTCTCGAATATGTATAAGTAGATTGGATGAATTTCAATGATAGCTCACCCATGCTAACCCTTCAACTTCTCCTCCTCTTACATCTCATTAATTTGTTGCCTCTGTAATTTCATTTATTCCTATCATATATAATTTTTTGTGGCTCCCAAAATTCTTGGAATGCCCACTCCCACTATCCCTTTTATATATCATTATTACTATAAGAAGAATGAGTTTAATCTATTTTCTTCATTCAAATCTATGTTAAAATAGAATTTCTTATTGTCGTTAATAAATTATACCTAGAGAAAGAGATAAATTTTTATATATAACCATGGTGCCTATGATTTTTGGTAATAGAAATAAAAACATGGCTTGAACACATGATAAATGTCATAACTAATAGGACCTTGATTCAGTCATGTGACATGAGTCATGTTGCAAATATCTGGGTCATACATTCTATTAAAGCTCATCTGAACCATTAAAACACATTAAACTTTAATGGTTCAAATGAGCTTTAATGAAATGTATGACTCAGATCTTTACAACATGATTCATGTCACATAACCGGATCTAAATCCTAATACATTGCTTCAACACATGACAAGTGTCCAAGAGTTAGTTAATCAATTCCATGATAGAAGGAAACTATAAAAAATACTTATATAATAGAGTCCCTAACTTAGAAATAAGCTTGTAATATTTTATCTGTGTAAAGCTAATAGAGAGGCATAAGATAAAAAATATACTATCAATTTCTAGACACTTTTGTAAGTCTTGAAGAACTGATGTATGACTATGGTTGGAGGTTAGTTTATTTTGCTGTTTATTTTTATTTTGTACACATATTTTATATTGTAAATATTATTTAGTATAGGATTTCCATGCAACAAGTTGTTATCATGCAATAACTGATAGGTGACACTTGGCAAAAAACAATTGGATGATTGAATTACTGACTTTCACCTCTAATTGGCTGGTACCATTTTCCTTGTAATTGCATTAAAATTATAAAGTATTATGTTATTCTATACGGGGATTTTATGATACTACGTAAGTATGTCATACTATACTGACGTGGCAAGCATACATAATTTTTATATTTTATTATATATAAAATATAATTTATTTAATTTTTTAAACAAACTTAAAAACAGTTAATTTGTACACATGTCATTCATTTATTGGTTATTCCTATGTAGTATGACATACTACATAAATACTAAAAGTATCTAAGAAACCTCCTATTCTATAATATGTCATGTACTTTGATTAATTACAATCAAATGCCCCACAATTCATTTAAGACACAAAATGAAAGAGAGAACTGCGTGATTTGTGACTTGAAGACAAAGGTGGGTGATGAAAAAATATTGCTGTTTTACACATAGAATCCTACATTAATTCCCATAGATCAAGATATATATATATATATATATATATATATATATATATATATAGGAGATTCTATGATACTATATTTATATGTCATATTATACTGACGTGATAAATATACATATTTTTTATATTTTATTTGATATAAAATTAATTTATTTTATTTTCTTAAATAAATTCAAAAATAATTAATTTGTACACATGTTATTTACACATTGACTATTCTTATATAGTATAACATACAACAAAGTATCTAATAAACGTCCTCTATATATATATATATATATATATATATATATATATATATATATATATATATATATATATATATATTGCTTCTATACCTGTTTTGTTCATTTCTTGTAAATTTTGAACACAAAGCAAGAAGGATCAAATAAACATGGCTGGATGAACTTATCATACCCCTGCTAAAACCAGATAATCTTACAATACCCTTCTGGGTTTTAATTGCTACAACAACTAAAATTACATATGATCATTTTGTCGGTGAAATTAAATTCTGCATTTGTTTCAGCTACATCATTTGATGGATGAAGTCCAAATATTAGTTCTGCCATGTTGACTACAAAGGATTCCAAAAAAAAAAACAAAAACAAAAAAAAGGATATTGGATTTCATTCTTGGCATAATCAGAGCCTTTCTCCATAGAATTTTTGGCAGCTTTCAAGTAAATCTTTCCATATATAACATGTAAAAACGAAAGTCACATCTAGCTTCACAAGGATGTTACTTTGACTTAAATGAATTGTAGGATATCTAATTGTAATTAATCAAAGTACATAGTATATTTTATAATAACATAATTCTTTATGGCTTTAATGCAAATACAAAGAAACCCATAGCAGCCAGTTAGAAGTAAAACTCAGCAATTCAGTCATCCAATTATTTTCTGCCAAGTGTCACCTTTCAGTTGTTGCATAGTAACAACTTGTGGTATATTAGTTGTTTCCTATTATTTAACATATAAAATAGGAGATTTCTTATATACTTTTCGTATTTATATAGTATGTCATACTTCATGAGATTAATCAACATGTGAATGACATGTATACAAATTAATTATTTTTAAATTTATTTGAGAAAATAAAATTAATTATATTTATATTCAATAAAATATAAAAATTACGTATACTTGCCACGTCAGTGTAGTATGACATACTCATATAGTATCATAAAATTCTTGTATAAATTATTATATAGTTTTATCCACGCATTATGTGGGAATAGAGATTAGTTATCCTAAATATTAAGTAATACTATTTAATCAGATATAATTTAATGTAAATTTTATGAAAGTTTAATAATAATTATTAAATAAAAAAGTAATAGAAATCATATATCAATTTAAATTAGTTATAATTACATCTTATTGTGGTTAATTGACAAAAAAAAAAATTCTTCTATAAATTATTTTTGTAAATGAAATTATTTTCAACTATTTACAAAACATTGAAATTAATTTTATTTTTTATAAAATTATATTTTAATCAAAACGATCTCATTTATTTAAATAAATTTTAAACATCTAATTTGCATAAATAATTTATAAAACAACATTTATTTCGTTAATTATCCCCTTATTATAACAAACAATATTGAAAAAAAATCAAATAAAAATTATAAAAAAATTATTACTTAAAATTAAAACTAATTTTAAATGATAATAAAAGTACTAAAAACTCAGTACCACAAAATTTTTTTTTTTCCGTAAATATCATTTTTCAAAAATATTCCACTGTTTTTCTTTTTCTTTTTCCACCGTAAATAGGTAGCTTCCCGTGGAAGCATCAAAGTCAATATATAAATATAATGGAGAAGAAATCGATCAACCTCGGTCTTTTGTCCAAGACTCCAAAAGACTATTTTCAAAGCTACTTTTCCTCTTTAGCTATACTCAAGTTTCTCTGGTTTCTTTTGAGATACGAAATAAGTTTATCTTTTGGGTAAAAGCCATTAATGCATACTCTTTCTAGTTAACAAGTCATTCTCTTTTACTTTCCCTCAAAAGTCTATGGGTTTTATTGGTCTTGGTCAAAATGGATTTTTGATGAAACCATTTGTTTTTCATGTGCATCCATTTTAGGATTCTTCACGTGAAGGAAGCTTAGGAAAGGAGAAATGATGGCAAGTGAAAATTCAAGCCAGAAAAAGGTGACAAGCCGTGATTTTGGGTTCACGGACATCATATTTTCATGGTCCCTTGAAGACATTTTCAATGATAATTTGTACAAGTACCTGGTGGGTACTATTCCTCCATGCCCATTTATGTTTCTCCGTTTATTTGTGATGATTTTGTCTCTCAATGGGTTACATTTGTAATTGGGTCATGTTTTCTGGTTAAAATGGGAACTTTTTGGTCCCCCGTATCTCCAAGGGTTCATGTTTACTTACTTACCTTACCCACCAAGGAAGAGGACCTGGTGGGTACTATTCCTCCATGCCCATTTGTGTTTATCCATTTGCTTTTTATGATTTTTGTTTCTCACTTGGTAACGTTTCAAAAATGGGTCGGATTTTCTGATAAAAATGAGAACTTTTTGATCCGCCATAGCTCCATCAGTTGATGTTTACTTAGCTACCTTATCTACCAAGGAGTGAGTACTTTTTCCATTTATTTCTGGTTATTTTTGTTTCTCAATGGGTCACGTTTTTAACTGGGTCAGATTTTCTGATAAAAATAGGAACTTTTTGCTCTGCCATAGCTCTAGGGAGTTCATGTTTACTTACTTGCCTTACGTACCAAGGAATGCCTATTGCTTCACGGTTGAGTATAGTTTATTGTGGGGTGGCTGCTAAGCTACCACCACCTCAAGTTGATGGTAGTGCTGCCTCCAGCTCCACCTCCCATTTATGGGGTTCTGGTGGGACCCACATTCCTAATTTGATGTTATTATGAAGATCTCAAAAAATCGAGTTAACCAATCCATGTTAGATTCCTACACAATTAGCAAAATTTGTGTTTAAATACCTAAAAAAAAAAAATCACTATTAACACAGTAAAAAAAAAAATATAAAAAACCTATTTTTCTTAAGTGACTTAATTTTTGGAGATTTTTGTAATGACACCAAATTCGGGATGTGGCCCCACCAGAATCCCCCAAATGGGAAGTAGAGGTAGTGCTAGTGATGGTAGTTTAGCAGCCACCTTATTGTGGGCCTGACTCTTATAGGTCCAAACCCATATATCTTTTGATGGCGCTGTGTTCCTTGACAAACCATTTCCAGAATTCTGATATATTGGACGGTGGACACAATGAATAAGTTGATAGATGATTTAGCATCATTAATTTGCTTGGTGTTTCTTTTATGTAGTCTACTGGTATGTTGTATACTTGTGGACCAGTGGTTCATATATTCAGCTGCTTCGTGTCTGCGACTAACCTACTTAAGTTCTTATGCTCTAAGTATTTATATGAGGATATGACGTAGCAGCTCTTTTGTCTTAAGTAATGTAATTAATTATTTCCAGTCATGCTATGTTTCTGTGGAGTGATGTTTATTAGAAAATGTTATAGCTAGATGATTTGTGCGAATTTTCAGCCAGAGATGATGTGGGTTTATAAATACCACTGGATAAGTATGTCTTGTCACCACTTTGTTTCATCCAACAATCACCTTTGCATTGTGACAAATACAAATCTCGGTCAAAATTTCTCGGCTAAATATCAGTTCTCTGTTTATTAATCATTTTATCGGGCAAGAATGATGTTTCAATAGTGTCAAATCCTTTGCATAACAAGACTTTAGTAATCCTCATATAATACATTGTATGTGTAATGCAGTTCTTTTAATTATTTTATTCTTCTCAATCCTCCCCCTCCTTCAAAATGTATTCTCTCCCTTACCCAGAAGAAATAGAATAGAAATGCTGCATAAAGAGTGAAACTAGTTTTGTCTTGTCTGCATGAATGCTTGCATTCACACATTTTGTAACATTTTTAGTAGACACCACAGAAAATATACTAAATCTGGAATTTTGAAACTGGTACAAAAATTACTGATAAGATATGTAATCCATTTGGTAAGCATATTATTGTAAATGTAGTTCATGGCTACTTTGCAATTTGAAGGGCTATATTTAAGATTTTACATCATATACACATTTACAGATAATTTGATGAAAATTTTTGATGTGGTTTTTATGAAATAGGGATCATCTACCAATGACATTCCATATAAACACCAGTTATTTAATATTATAATAGCAATTGGGCCTTACTTGGTTCAAGTATATTGGGTGTAAAATTATCCCTAGTGATGGAGTGTCTCTCAGCTTTCCAATGTGAACACTCTGGTTAGTTGAATCCTGTTTTGCCAAAGGTGGCATCTACAAATGTATCTGTGATCTTCTTCATCCATTTGTCAAAGTAATGGATCCCACATTATATGCAATGGTTGATAATCTCTTGTTCACATTTACTGCACCTAGCACTTAGTATTTACTTAATGAGTTTGATCTTATTAATAGCTTTAATTCCACAAGACTTAAGCTTGATCCTTGGTTCAAACTCATCTCTTATTCTTTTCAGGTGGGAGAGATTGAACTATCATTTGAGTCAGTTGACCGTTATTTTGGATCTTATGTGTACCCATTGTTGGAAGAAACTCGTGTGCGGCTATGTTCAAGTATGGAAATCTTATCCAGTGCCCCTTTTGCAAAAGTAACTGCTCTTGAGGAAGCTAAACCTTACGGATCAAACTTGTATGACGTGAAAATTGATAGCTGGAAAAACAGGTTCTCTGATCGTGGAAAGGAACCATACAAAACATTGCCTGGAGATGTTTTTGTTTTGGCTGATGGGAAACCAGAAATTGTCAATGATTTACAAAGAATGGGAAGGTTCTGGACTTTTGTATCAGTAACTAATATCCCAGAGGACAAGAATGAGGATGATTGTATGACTACTTATTTTAAAGTGAAGGTGTCAAAAGACATTGACTTTGATGAAGTAAGGCAGAAATCTCTCTTTGTCCTTTTTTTGACTAATGTAACCTCCTACAGAAGAATATGGAATGCGTTGCACATGTCTGGAAATTTGAAGCTTATCAAGGAAACTTTATGCACTGGTGATTTGGTAAGAAACTATGCTCTGGGTTGAATGCATAGATTTGTAGTTATAATTGCTATTGTAGGCATATATAGTGCTGAGATTATATGTTGGTGCCATTAAGTCTTCATATTGTGTCAAGAACCATTTCAGCCTAAAAGCTTAAGTTGTTAGGTGAAGGGCTAAGAATAATTTAATATCTAATACTCCCTAACATGTGAAACCCTTTGGACTTGAAGAGTGTATAAAGCACTGGCCCATTCATACTTTGTGCTGAAATTAATTTAATTAAGAGAAACGGGGGCAGCACCCAATCAACCTAAAAGTGTGAAGACCATAACTAACTATGTTACCTAATACAAAGCGGAACACTGTGATATATGTTAGGGTATATGCAAATTTGGTGCTAATATATATGTGTTATTTCTTATTAGGGGACATACCAATGAGTGGAGTGGTTCATTTCATTGTGAAAGAGGAGAGAAGTAAATCTTAACCATTGGATCTTGCATTGATGCTCAGAATTAAAAGTCAGATGACTATCGCATGATTGCTTAAAAAAGTCAAGAGATGAGATCTTTTAATATTATCCACTCATGGAAGATCCAATGGTCAAGCTTCACTCCTCTCATTTGAAATATATGTATGTAACTTTTTACCTAGTGTAACTGGAACACTATTTGGTTTTTTATCTGTCTGTATTGTTTTCAACTTTTATTATTATGTGGTGCCATTAGTGTACTAGAAAAATTGAAACCAATTAACTTATTTGCTGCTTGAATTGTAAAAGACATTTTATGTTTGTAGGGATGGAGACTATTTGCCATCTATAAATAACTGAGACAAATGGATCTGTGCTTGCACAGGTTGAAAAGTGTTGTGATTACTCTTCTTCAGAGACTGATGCTGCAATGGATCAAAAGTCATATCAAGTATTGTCGTCTAAATTGAATGAATCCCAAAATAAGGCCATTCTTGCATGTATTTCTAGCATTCATTGCAATCACAAGCCTACTGTGGATCTGTTAGGATACCAGAAAGTAAACTAGTAATTCCAGAGTTAGAGAACCAGAGAATCAAATAAAAGACTTAGGAGTATTATTCAATTCAATAACTTCCCTACAATGGCCCAGAGCAATAGCTCCTCAGAGAAAGGATTCTCTGCCCAAGTCTNTTTTCCCCCCCCCCCCCCCCTCTCAAACAGAAATGTCCCCAATATAACTACCAGAACCGTACCCTCTCTTTCCTCTAACCATAAAAAACTTGCTACATTAAATGAAGATAATTTAACTTATATCATATTTAAATATTAAATAAGATATGATATTAATAAAATAAAATATGAAAAATAACAACTTATTATTATTTTTTTTTTTGGTAATCATCCCCAACAATTAAAGTTGCAGAACTTATCACGTGAAGGTAACAAATAGATATGACGAAGACCTGCCTAACAAAAAATAAACATGTCTATATCAAAGATTTGTTACGTTGGTTTGATGACAACAAAATCTTCTCTGTCTCACCAAAAACACAAAAAAAGAATAAAAAGAAAACAATACAAAATCTTCTCCATGGTAGTGGCATTGCCATAATCATGTAAGCTTAGCTCATCCACTTTCCTGCTTTCACTGCAATTTTCCAAATCGCTTTAACAACAAATTCTTAAATATAGAAACTTAATTACAGCATTCTTAATGATGAGATTCTGCTGGTTAAGAAAGAAATAATCAAAATTAAAACTGAGATTAAAGAGTTTATGGATTAATCAAAATTAAAATAAATATCATAAGTTTGTAAGTGATGAATGGACAGCTTTAACCTGCGCACCTTATGGTAGTGTTTGGTATCAGTTATTTTTTAAGATTTCTGGGAAAGTAAGATGGGAATCAAACTTTCCCATGTTTGGTGCAAGAAATGCAAATTTATTTCCAGGAATAAAAGATACCCGAGAATAAAATTTACACACAAAATAGAAATAAAACTTACCCACCTCATGAGGTGGGAATCTAACTTTCTTGGGAATGGACGTGCCAGCGCTCAGCGCTGGGTTCGCAATGCCCAGCGTCGGGCATTCTTTTCTCTGCCTTGCTCGCTTGCGCACCCTTCTCTCCCTCTTCGCTTACATTTATGCTCTTCTTCCTCCAACCATGGCTTCATCTACTGCCTATTCTACAGCTTCTGCTCCATTTTCTCTGCCTTTGTGAGTATTGAATATATATATATATATATTCTTACAAAAATTCTCCCTATAATTTTGGGAATGAGTAGTGAGATGGCAAACCCGGCGAGGCTGGTCATAACCCCGACTGAAGCCATTGGATTTTTCCTCTCTAAAGCTTCAAACGACCCTCATCTCTCTCACCAACTCCGACAATCCGCTAATGATCTTTTCTGGGTTTCTAATGTACCCTACGCGCCACTTCGCGCTATCTTGATGGCATCTGATCCTTCCACTAGACCACATTTAATTCGGCTCTTCTCTGGAACCCACTTTGTCTTCAACAGCCCCAAACCCAAGGAGAAGGTAAAAATTCTTTTTTGATGTCCTTCCAATTTACTCATACTCCTTTTAGCTGTTTGATTTGAGAATGCTTCTTACTTCTTAGGCACACACAATTAGTTGAAATTCGCATTTCAAAGTATAATCTAGGCACTAAATTTTGTATCTGGGATTATGCTCTGGGTTTCAGAGTGAAGAATTGAAGGCAAAGCTGAAAAAGCTTGAAGATTTAGCAGAGAGGAAAGCATATAAAGAGCTTGTGAAGGATATTACACCAACGAAGGATGTTAATGAGCCATTCTCTTCCTATAAGAATCAATGGCTGATAGAGAGAGAGAGAGAGAGGGAGGGAGAGAAAGTGAGAGAGGATATTATTCTCAGGAAAGTTGAGTGTTAATCAAACATGGGAATATCAACTTTTCTAGTAATCTCATTCCTGGGAATAAGATTCCCAAGAAAGTAAGGATTCCCAAGAAATAGGATAGCAGCTACCAAACACTACCTATTAGTAAACATTATGAGCTTTAACCTTCTCTGTCTCACCAAAGAGTTTATCCATTTTGGTATCTTGTGTTGGTTGGTTGGTCACTTAAGACACTCACGAGCTTTGTATTATACGAAACGAATATGATAAACTTCTGTTAAAAGAAAATTTGATAATTTTTTTTTTTATTATTATAGCGCAAGAGGAATGAGCTTTCACTGTTTTTTTTTTCAATAATTTTAAGGATACATTCTCATATATTTAAATTAATTTTTTTTAAATAATTTTAAAAGCGCATCTTCACATTAACTTAATGATTCAATGAAAAAGATATTAATTCTAAGATTCAAACTTATACAAATTTAAATAAATTTATTACATTTATACAAGCCACTAAACTCTTGAGATGAAATACGATAAAGTTCAATAAAAAATAAAAAATAAAATGTAGTGAGTGAGGAAATGGACATCGTACAAATAGAGGTGTCCGTCACAAGCTACCTAACAAAGCAATCTCCGTCCCGGGAAAAGCGGGAAACAGTACCATAATCAAGTGTTAATTGCCCATTTTGCCCACACATTTCACGGGAATATTCTGTTGTGTTGAGTTTCACCTAAACAAACGTAGTTATATATACTCACGCTCATGCGCGCGCACATCCAGCAACGACTTGAACGCACACATACGGAGTGGGATCGTTTACCACATGTGGTCATGTGGGCCCAAAATTTCTGTTCCTCATATCGGGCTGTATCTGAACGAGTCCCTCTGGGCTCAGGCCATTTCTCATGAGTATGTCTGTATCTAAATGAGTCCATAAATAATCAGTCATAAATGACGTCATTACATTTGATGCATTTTCAATTCATTCAAAATAAAATAATTACCAATTAAATTGCACTACTTTCGTTTGTTTTCACATTTTTAAGTTTTGATTGTATTAAAAAAATTAATATTATTGTATATCTCAACTAAATTATATAATTAAGTTAATTTTTTAGTTATATCATAATATAAGTAACTATTATTTGTGAGTCCACCATCGTAATGTTTAACTATTAATTAATACTCTAAAACTAATACAATGTTTTAATATAAAATTTGTAATTAATTCATATTCCTTTTAACAAATCAATAGCATGCTTGATACACAAAATGAAGTTTTTGTTAATTAAAAAGGAAATAAAAATGAGATTTGAATGTATTGACCATTTTTATTTAAATATTTAGTTCCATGGCAACAATTTGTTCCTATATATAGCCAATACCATGATTGGGTGGAGTAAAACAGAAAGTGGAGGTCCCAAGATTTATCTAGTAGAATTCTAACATCTAGTCTATCATCTTATTCTATACTTGGCCTTGAACTAATATAGGCTTAATCACTCTCTAAAATCAATTAACCACATAATAGCAAATAAATGAAATGAGACATCACATTACTATAGTAATAAAGAGAATACAATTCTACTTCAAATCTCAAACAAGAACAAGGCATTTCAATAGATGCTCGAATCATGAACCATTCAAACAAATAAATAAGGTTGGAAACCATCTCAGAGCATGAAAGGAGAAGGGAGCATGGAGATGATTAATAGCAAGGGAGTAAAGAAGGTGATTGAGCTGAGCAACCATCTCAGAGCATTTCTAAAATTTAATTACCCTTTTACAAACCATGATTGTCCTGTGATGGGATTGCCTGTCCCACTAATTTACTCATCGATTTTGGAGGTCATTGTGATTCAATGCTAATGAGGGATTTTGTGGAATCGAAATCAAGGATTTGAATTTTCAGCTGCTTTTGCTAAACAGGATTTTTGTTTTCACGTTTTGGCCAAACAGACCAAACAGGATTAATTAGACGTTATTTTACACATTTACACAACAGTTGCCTCTCTTGAATCATACTCTGAAAACATGACAATATATGATAGAGGAATATTGTTTACACACCACTTGACTAGTAAACTATATCACTATATCAAACATTGACATTGGCATGTAACCAAAAAAGAAAAAAAAGAAAAAAACAATGGCACTGATTGGTATAGTATAAGTTTCAATGAATTCACTTAAACTTTTTTCGTTTTGTACAGCAATCAGCATGCCTCAACCAATATGATATAGTATGTCATTAACTAATGAGTAAAAAACATAGCCAAAAATAAAAATAAAAATTTAACATGTAAAAAACATTTCTTCATATGATGTTAACAAAAAAAGTAGTGTTATATCCATCATTATTTTTCTCATATTTTTTCAGAATTTCTTAAATTTAAATAAGGCCTACATTTATGCAAATTTTTATGAGAAAAGTGTAACCTCTAATTTATGCGAATTTTGTTAACTATAATATAATCATGTTTTCCACGTTGTCTTGCCCATATGATAAGCGCTTATCTTTAAGAAAACGTTATTTCCTTCCGATTTCAGATTAGGTGAATCCTATTGGTTGTTAATCAGTGTAAAAACTACATAATGAATGGAAAGGGAAAAGCATTGATAGTATTTCCAATATGATGTATTTATAGTGTTACAATACGGAGGATAAGAGTTATAGATTTACAATAGGACTTTTGGATCCACAATCCCACAATTGGAGCCCTTAACGACATTAGGACACCAACCTTGTCTTGTAATCGTGAATGTTGGGTAGAAGGATTTGTTTGAAGATCAGCAAAATGTGAGGAGAAAGGGATACGAGAAACACCACCATAGATTTGGCTTGCACTTGTACTTGTTGAAAGAAAAAAAAAATATTTATTTATTATTACACAAATAATTAAATATACAACAAAATAGAAAGTTAATCTCAATGTATGATGTATGTGTTATAGAAACAGCAACAAATCAAGCCATTTGTAGCTTTATAGAATACTAGTACTATTCCCGCGCCGATGCGCGGGCCATTGGGCGGTGGGACGCATAACCAGGCAATGGGATGTGGGATAGAATTTANTTCTAGTCATGTATTCATTTCTTCTTTTACTAGCACATTATGCTTCCTAGTAACCCAAAAATCAAAAGTAAATTAATTAGCATATTTGTCATGTGCCAAAAAAAGTTTTGCATATTTGTCATTTTGTGAATCATTAGGATATACATCATATTTCACTTGTGCCTGATTTGCTGATGGTTGTTTTATTCCTATATCATAATGATAGTCAACTTACATGTCAATATTTTTCATAAATAGCTTTGTCAAATTTAATTAGGATCATCTTGCTCGTTTTGTTCCATTGTGCAAAGATAAATAAGTTGTAATTTCTTTGATGCTGAAACACTATTCTTTTTTTAGTTAAGTTCTCATCCATAATGAATGTACATAATTAGATGGTAAATTTTCTTCAAGTGCTTGTTCCATAGGCATTGGTTGAATTGTTGATTCTTTTAAACATGAATTCCTACGGCAAGTCTTTGAAATAAGACTATGGTTTCTTGGCCAAAGGAAAAAAAACAAGAATGTGGCTGAGTAAAGTCGGCACACAAATGATGCAGTTTAACTATTACGTATGTTGGTAAAAGAAAAATAAAAGAAAGAAAGAAAGAAACTACTACCTATATTCATGGAAGAATGAACAGAAAATATCAAATCAGTGTATGAAATATAAATATTTTCTCAATACCACTCACAAATTCAATTCTCAATTACACTAGAAAATATCCCTGAATGCAACCAAGAAAGCTATCCTCATAAAGTACCAATGTGCTAGGGATCTCAAGTTAAAATTTCAAGATTCAACCAACAATATAAGACCAAACCATCTAGTTACAAAAGCCTTTCATACTTGAGGTGGATTTCTAGCTGCAGTGCAGTCCTGCTCAAATTGGCTGCACAGAGCATACCATTCATAATTCACTTTAATTAATTCTTGCTGAGCTTTCCTTTGATCTTCCCACATTTGTGACTTGTCTTCTGTCACAACCTCAAATTCTTTTTGAAACTCTACAGCGTCTGCAAGAAGCTTCTTCTTTCGCTCTTGAAGAGATGATAGGTTAACCTCACAATTATTGATTTCTTTTTCCGTGCTCTCTAGTTCCAGTTGCAACTGAGAGATTTGCTCCTTCAAACCTGCTTCCTTCTGTTGAGCCTTAGACATCGACTTTGCAGTCTTTGAAATATCGGATATAAGAGTGATGGCCGCCTTTTCTCGTTGAGGGAGTTCTTCCTTGATAGACTTCTCATTTTTCTCAAGTGCTGTAAATTTGTCAATGGTGGCAGTGGCTTTCTTGAAGGAAGATAGAATAGATGGCAAGTTTTGGTGCAGAGAGTCTATTGTTGCTTTAACTCTAGCCAGCAACGCTCCATCTTCAGAAGAACAATGTGATAAGACACTGAGAGCATTCTCAAGGCAAAGTTTGTTGCTCTTTGAGCAAGCTATGTCTTTAAGAGGACTCTTCAAAGAGGCTTCAAGGTCATTAAAAGCCTTAGCTGTCAGGTCATCATCAAGAGTAGAAAGCTCTTCAGGAAATGCAGAAACAAAAGGGATGGATTCTTTGACATTAGCACGTTCCTTGATTGTTTGAAATACTTTAAGGAGATCATCTTCTTCAAAGTCTTTAAGGTTTATAGGATTGGCCTTGGTGTCACTACTGGCGTAGGTTTCAGTTTGGCCAACAATGATTTCACCCTGGAATGAATAAGAAGAAAGAAATAAGAAAATGACATTAGTATTAATTAGTCGTATTATGATCAGCAATAAAACTTTATTCTATATATATATATATATATATATATTTTGGATAGAAATGTAAGCAATAAAGCTTTTAATTTTAATAAAAAAAAATACCTGTTAATTTTATAGCACAAAGGCATGAATTAATGAATAACCACAAAAGCATTGGCCATAATGTGATTTCATATACTCCTATGCGAAAGAGAAGAGTTTCAGCACAGTAAACTTACAAGTAAAGTGCTTGGAGATGGCCTTCTAAGCTCTGACTCAGTTGATGAAGTTGCCAGTGCTGGTTTGGCAGGCATAGGACATTTTTGAACTATTTCCTTTGCTGTTTTTTTAATAATACTCTGAAGAAAGCCAAAAAAATATGAACAAGCTTCCCAACAAGTCCGCTCCTTTATTATAATGTAAGGACTAATGAATGTTACCTGTGGAGATGTTTCATGCAGAGGAGTAACGAATGAGACAGGGAATGAGCTCCCTGGTTCTGAATCAGTTGATGAACTTGCTATCTTATCTTTCTCTGATGTATGAAAATCTTCAACACTTCTATCAACACTCTGCACGGCACAGAAAGTTATCTAAGTTGGACTTATCCTTGATACTAAACCTTAACGTTTTAGTGAATCATATGAATAAAAAATTAGAAATTGTTTCTTTCAATGCCTGTTTATCCGTCATCATTGTTTCATTTCTTGATTCTTCCCACACTGACTCCTATAAGAATATAGAAAAAACCAAAAAGAGTGTAAATGTGTCCATGTAAAATTATATGATGAAGAGGAGCAGTTAACTGGTATTGGGGATGACCTCCCCTACTTTGAGTCCGAAGAGAATGTTATGAAATTACCTGTGGCATGCTTATTGGTTCTGAATAAGTAAATGAAATTACTATTTCAGATTTCTCTGAGATAGCGCCTCCTTCAACACTTTCAGTAACACACTGCACAAAACCAAAAGATGAGTTGTAGCTTTCTTGATACTGAACCTTGAGAAACAGTACGTTGTAGATCTCTTGACACAATGAACGTACCTGTGGGAATGCCTTTAGTATAGGAATACCTAATGATCCTGCGGATGATTTCTGTGGTTCTGAATCAATTGGTGGAGTAACTATTATAGCTTCTTCAGATATAGAACTCTCCTGAACATCTTGTTGAACTTTCCCTTCTATATTCTGTTGGGGACAGAAAAGATAAATCAGTTGCTGTTTCTTTCATATTTTCAATTCAGAAACAATGTGCATTCTTCACAGGTTTCTATAACAATATATACTTCATTAGAAGCTGTATTAGCAATTCTCTGAGGAATTTCAGTGGTAATTTGAGTTTCTGCATGTGCGTTCTGTTGTTGTTCCATCAAAATTGGTACACTGAGTAATTGTTCATCCACCAACTCCTATGTGAAACAATGAATGTGCACAAAAGGCATTAGTATTGAGCCATTTCATATACTCCTATGCATAAAAGATCTCAATTAGTAAAGTTACATGTGAAGCATTCTTTTGTTGAGGAAAAGCTAAAGTGGGAGATGGCCTTCCCTGTTCCAACTCAGTTGATGAAGTTACCATTCCCGGTTTCTCTGATGCAGACCTTTTCTGAACAATTTCCTTTTCTCTTTCTCAAACACTTCTTTTGACTCTCTGCACAGCACCAAAAGATATTTGAGTTTAACTTTTCGTTGATAGTGATACTAAATCTTATATACATTTAGCAAGAATAATTAGAATGTTTATTAGATATTGTTTCTCAATGCCTGTTGATCAGTCATGATTGTTTCATTGCTTGATTCTTTGCCCTCAAACTCCTGTATGAATATAGCCAAAAAGGAACTAGTTTAAGACATGTAGCATATTGGGTTCTATCCTATATCAAAAAGGACAATAAACTTACTTGTGAAGATGCTTTCTGTATGGAAATAACTGCTGGTTCTACCACTTTCTTTTCTTATTTTGAATCAGTTGACACTGTTACTCTTATTGTTTTATCTGATTTAGGATCCTCATGCGCACTTCGTTTATCTGTTTCTTTTAATACATGTTAAATTGTATTAGAAGGCATAGGTAAAGTCATTTAAATCAAAAAATATAGAAGTATTTGATATGCTAAAATATAAATAATGCAGAATAGAGCTTTATTTAGTGATAAATCATTGCTAATAAATGAGAGAAAAATATATATTATATATAATATTTATGACAATAAATTATCGCAAGTAAAATTGAATTAGTAAAAAGTTTTAAAATTATGCCTGAATTGCCGCTTGTAAAGTCTCTTGAAGGAGGAACTGGAAGAGGATTGTCATTGCTCCCATGAATATTTTCATTCATATTGATAGGTTGGTTTGTGGAAGTTTGAGGATCAGCATCTCTACTTTCCACAAAGGCTGTGAACTGCTCAATTACCACTTCTTTTCCCTTTCTTTCTTCTATAGGAGTCACATGATATTGTGTAGCTGAAGCAGACAACTCTTTTCGAGCATCACCAATGGGAACGCCTTCTGCAGTTTGAATTGCATTGATTTTGGCTGAGCCTGGAGATGTGACAGTTAGTAAACATGTATCATCTTTTCTGTCACCCACTCTGACCTCTTCTTCAATGATTTCTTCCACTCTTTCTTCCTGTTCTGTAAAGGCACTCAAAAGGATTAGAACTAGATTTAGGCTATAACATATCAACATTGGGAAGAGACCTATGCTTCATAAAAATAAAAATAAAAATTCTGATGCATGCAGCTATCCTCATTCTATTAAGAATGTATTATCTAAGGGCCATAATCTGGAAAAGGTATTGTATACCTGCATTTTTTACCTCTAGCCTATAGAGGTCCAAACACCTTAAGCACTATATTGTCTATTTTTATGAGCAGAAGCACCAGCTCTCTATTTTATATCAGAATAAATATAGCTTAGTGTTTGCTCTTCCAACCAAAGCAATACTTTTGCTTAATCTAGCAGATCTATATATAATAAAAGATAACAGATTAAGGAGTCTTTATCCTATAGATATTATACTAGAACTATAAAATTCCCTTAAATTATAACTACTATGACCTATTATTAATTCCGTTACATAATCAGTGCAACAGTAACATATCTAAACAACATCACGTATACTTACATTATTGTATTCATGAGGATTCAATGAAGTTATTAACGGTAATGGTATTGAAATAGGCAATTGTATTGAGAGTAATCGAGAGAGAAAAATGAGAAGAAGAGAATCTCATATATTGAATTAATTCAATAGATACAATGAGTGGAAGCTATATATACAGCATCCAAAGATGAAAAACTATCTAACAGAATTCTAACTTACTGAATGCACAGAATTCTAACTAACTGAATACTAACTAAATGATTGACTAGCTGTCAACTGCCACGTAGGATTGCCTATCTGGTATTGAAAAAGCGGAATGAACTATTTTTACTTTTAAGCATCTGAAACTCTGTCTTCGTTTTAACAGGAGACAGGTTCTTCCAGCCGTTCCACATCTCTTGCATACTGTACAGGTATGATTGATATTTGATAGTCAATCTCTTCTATGATTTGCCAATAACCAATAAGTACTATCACGGATGGTTTTTTGTGAATTAATTGAAGTCAGTAAATCAGTTAATTGGTTAGTTGTTACTATGGGGATGTTCAAATATATTTTTTCCAAATTTATTTATAAAAACACTTTCCTTTTGTCATTGTAATTCAACCAATAGATCATATCTTAACCCAGTAATCCAGTACATTTGGGGGCAGGTTATATTTCATCGTTTTCAATATTTCTTAATTCATTGTGATTCCTATTCAAATTGCGCTATGCTTTAGACTCCTTTTACTATTGAATACAAATGAGGAAAGAGAGAAAGAAAGGAAGATTCTTCACATTCTTCTTCTCTTTGAACCCCTTTTAATTTATCCTTTCTCTCTGTCTCTCTCTCTCTCTCTTCCCCAAATAGTATATCATTGTATTTTCTTGTCAAGGCACTTGATTCTAAATTCTTTTCCGTTTCATTTGTTGTTGTGGTTGATTATGATTGGTGCTCCTTTTGTTCTTATCGATAGTCTTGGAAGGAGACCCTTATTACTTGGAGGGGTTTCAAGGATAGTAAGTATCTTTTTGTCTTTGACTGTTCCTTTGTTTTTGTGGGGATTACCTTAGAAGGAGAAGGCTTTCTATTATTTATTACATCAAGAGGCCTATCTGCAATATTTTATTCCCCTATATATTCTTTCTTGAAATTATCTATCTTTTAAATATTTCTTTTTTTATTTCATTTTAAATACTACTATGAGTTTTTATTTCAAAAGTTGTGCTCATCTCTGATTTACTTGGGATCGTATAATTATCTCTTTTTAGTTTGTCATATGATAAATTCAGATTGTAGAATGTTGCATAGAAAATGTGTGTTCACGTTGAGGACTCTAAGAATCTTTGTGATTATTTTCACTTTGCATAAAAAATTTCACACATGTTCATGCTATTTTCAGCAAACTATATTATTAGTTGGATTTTTTCTTTTTTGAGTGAAGTTTCATTTTTGTTGAGCAAGTTTTTGTTGTTCCTTTGTTCTTAGCTTTAGTAGACCATTTCAATTTCTATTAAATTTTCTGCCACTTGCACAAAAACAATATTTCTTTGGTTTGCATAAATGTTCTTTCAACTATATTAGAGCATTTATAATATATTTACAGTACTAAATGTCCAAGTGCAATAGTGGATTGGGCCACTTCCTCCCTCAATATTGGTTTAGAGATTTGCACCTAAGCTCATGTGTTCAAGCTTAAATACAAATTTGATCCTGG
>QAOA01003201.1:82924-110152 GCA_003255065.1 Cercis canadensis | reverse complement strand
GAAGAATTAGAAGTACTTGAGTGCTGTGAACTGAAATACATAACAAGAGATGAAAGTGATTGGGAAAAAAATCACAAGATATTCCCAAAACTAAAATCTCTGGAAATTGGTGAATGTGACAGTTTGGACTTCATATTCCCAGTCCGTCTTGTTGGAGGACTTGTGCAACTAGAAAAAGTCAAAATAAGTGGTGCAGCTAAGCTGAAACACATATTTGGTGTATATCAAGATGAAGATAAGCCTTTGCATCAGAATGACAAGCAAATCATGCTTCCATCATTGCAGACAATACAATTGCAAAGAATACCAAATTTCATTAGCATTTTTCCTATATACAGTAATCTAAAAGACTGTCCCCAAGTGGAGGCCACAAGCTTGGACGCTGCAACCTCAACGGTACCACTCTTCAACTTATATACCGTTTTATTCTACTTTTTTACTTACATATTTGTTTTATACTAAAAATTATCCAATACCTCAAACTAGAATTTTCTTTTGTTTCAAAATTTTGAAAGCATTGAATGGTATGTTTGCTTTCATTGAAAATTAGTGTTGGTATAAATAATGACTTGCAAGAACTAAGAAATTAAAATTACATTGACAAAAACAAACAAGATAAACTTTTTTTTAAAATGGTTTATGTATGTGTATTTATGTGACGGCAAATAAATGTTTTGAAAATTTCCAACTTAAACTTAATTGAAAACATATCCTTTTGATATGCTACTTCATGTTATATGAAGATACTAAATGTATTTTAGAAAATATGTTTCTGCCCTAATGCTATAACCTGAATATAAAGGACTTTGAATGAAAATTACAAAATAGTTTTTAAATCTTGATTTATACAAAGAAAAAGCTTATATGAAGTAATACTATTTTTACAGGAATTACATGCTTCACAAAATAAGGACACAATATGCCTTCCATGTGTATCTACAGTTCAATATTATCTTTCAAGGCAATTATTAAACCTACGCCATATCAGAGAGATGGATCTAGTATCTCTTCCAACAACAGTGGTTTCACTATTTACAAGGTCTACTGCTCAAAAGATGCTATTGAAAAAACTGACAATTCATAGATGTGAGGGATTGAAGCACATAATAACAGATGGGGATGGAGTTGATTTTGATCACAAGGACTATGCGTCTATATTCCCAGAATTACAAGATCTCGGGGTGCATGGTTGCAACCTACTAAAATTTATATTCCCTGCTTGTTTTGCTCAAGGTCTCGCTAAACTGAAGTCTTTGGATATCCAAGAAGCTCCAGAGTTGAAATATGTATTTGGACAGTGCATTCACAATGATCATTTATCTCATCATAATCAAAATGTGATCCATATAGAGCTCCTTGCCTTGGAAGATCTGAAACTTGAAAGTCTACCAAAAATCGTTGGTATGTGTCACAGGACATACCACCCAATATGGCCTTGTTTGAAGAAGTTATATATGAAGGAATGTCCTCAGTTACCAACCAAGCCCATAATTGATTTCATGATTTGTTCTGAAGCAAGGGAACCAGATTGCATAACCACAAAGGTACAGTATAATTCTTTTCAATATAATGATAAAGTAATCAAATTAATGGGTTTTGAATTAGAGAAATTTTCTGCCTACATACTGTTAATATTAGCTGTTTGAAATATGTGCCTTCCTTTTATTAGTTGTACTGAAAGTGCGCATGTAAAACTTAGAGTTCAACTAATTTCCTTAAGCAGTTGTTCCTCTAGTACTACTCGGATCATGTTTTCCCTTGAATCATTGTTGAGGTGGTTTCAATTTTCTTTTGATTAGAAAGTACTTTAGTAACTAATTGGTTACGATGCAAATTACAAAATAGTTTCAACTACGAGAGTCTTTATGTTATTTAGCAGAATTTTCATTGGGTTTTCTTTACTTTATTTTATATTTAAGTATTAGTTTAACAACATATCTAATTATAGATGATAACTCTTTATAACCGAAGTTTGACTTACAAAACCTATCTATCATCAAATTTTAATGAAATTATATAGATATATATTATCAAAATTGACTGGCTGTTTGTTATTATAGGCAATTCTAAGGCATGATAATATGCTAAATATGGAAGAACTTTTTTTTGAAAGTTACGGAATAGAAGCCATTTTTCTGATGGAAGGACTTCTTATGAATGGACAACAAGATCCACTGACCTCAAGGTTAGAGTGGTTGCTCTTAATTAATCTACCTGAGCTGAGGTATATATGTATGGGTCCCCTGCAATGCCTAAGCTTCCAAAATCTTTATGAGCTAATGGTAAGTGGATGTGGAAAATTGAGTTGTATCTTCTCTATCTCTGTCCTGAGAAGCTTACCTCAGTTGAATCGGTTAACCATTGAAAACTGCAACGAACTGGAGCAAATCATTGAAGATGAAGAAGAGGATCAAGTCTTGATGAAGCATTATTCTCATAATGTCTGTTTCCCAAATATGCGGTCAATTACGATCCAGCAATGCAACAAGTTGAAGTGTCTGTTTTCTATCTCCCAATCCAACGAGTTTCCAAAACTGACTACTCTGACTATAAAAGAAGCCTCCCAGCTAGAGGAAGTTTTTAGATGGAGACTGGGTGAGACTCAAGATAGGGAGAACACTGTGCTTCCAAATTTGAGCTATCTAACCCTCATAAAACTGCCATGTCTCACTAATGTCTGCCAAGGGTTTAAGTTGCAAACTAATCTCAGACTTAGAGTGGAGGGTTGTCCTAAACTCCCACCTGAATACCGAAATGGAGGTATACATTACTTTTCCAAGCTTATGAATCCCTTTCTGCTTTTATTGTTGTGCTCACTCACATCTAAATAGATAAACATTTATATGTTGATTACACAGACACAGAGACACACACATTCTNTTTTTTCTTTCCCCTATCAAACACAGAAAATGAGAAAGTCATCTAAAATTCCCATTTTGCCATCCCCCCTTTCTCCCTCTTCCTCCAATGCCTCCATCACATAGCCAAGTCCCAAGTACTCCCTGTTTACAAAATAGTTTCAATTAGGAGAGTTTTTTTTTTTATTATTATTATTTAGCAGAGTTTTCATTGTGTTTTCTTTACTTTATTTGATATTATTAAATATCTAATTAAAGATTATAACTCTTTATAACCGAAATTTGACTTACAAAACCTATCTATCATCAAATTTATATGAAATTATAATATATAGATATATATTATCAAAATTGACTGGCAGTTTGTTATTACAGGCAATTCTAAGGCATGATAATATGCTAAATATGGAAGCACTTTATTTTGAAAGTTATGGAATAGAAGGCATTTTTCTGATGAAAGGACTTCTTATGAATGGACAACAAGATCCACTGACCTCAAGGTTAGAGTGGTTGGTCTTAATTAATCTACCTGAGCTGAGGTATATATGTATGGGTCCCCTGCAATGCCTAAGTTTCCAAAATCTTAGTGGCCTCCGGGTAAGTGGATGTGGAAAATTGAGTTGTATCTTCTCTGTCTCTGTCCTGAGAAGCTTACCTCAGTTGAAGTGGTTAATCATTGAAAACTGCAACGAACTGGAGCAAATCATTGAAGATGAAAAAGAGGATCAAGTCTTGTTGAAGCATTATTCTCATAATGTCTGTTTCCCAAATATGCGTTCAATTACGATCCAGCTATGCAACAAGTTGAAGTGTCTGTTTTCTATCTCCCAATCCAACGAGTTTCCAAAACTGAAAGATCTGTCAATAGAAGAAGCCTCCCAGCTAGAGGAAGTTTTTAGATGGAGACTGGGTGAGACTCAAGATAGGGAGAATACTGTGCTTCCAAATTTGAACAAACTACGCCTCGTAAAACTGCCATGTCTCACTAATGTCTGCCAAGGGTTTAAGTTGACGACTGATCTCGAACTTGAAGTGAGGGGTTGTCCTANCGTTAGGTGAAGTTCTGCCACAGTTGTCTACTTCAGTACCATTACTGCCAATAGCTCCATCTAATCCTCATGAATGCCAAAATGCAGGTATACACTATGTTGTCTAAAATGTTACTGTTGCATTGACATGTTTAGAATTATTGTTGTCTTAATAGTTGAACATTTATATGCAGAATTAATATTTTTATAGTACATTGAAAGATATGTCTGTAGTTCCATTTCTAATACCTTTAGGTTAAAGATTCATTCATGTTATTAATTTTATCCATTGTTTTGTTTGGAAGAGAAAATACTAACCTAGATTTATTCCGATATAAATTAGAGAATTTTGTGCTTCACTGATAAAAATAGAGAATTCGGTGTTTTAGATGTTAAGAATTTTTCTCCAAATGAACAAAACCCTTCTGTAATATCAGAAAGGGAAAACTGTAGGAAGATGTCATTTTTGCAGTAACTGAATTTGAAATATTGGAAGAAATTAGATTATATAGAATTACATGAGGACAAGAAAGAAGACTTATACTATTTCTATGAAGGAAAGGTCAATTCCCCAAGTTTATTTTCTTTTTTTCTTTTAATTAAAAATTGGGTTTACATGTACTCCATGCAGTGGAAGGCAAAGAAGCAAAGCAGGAAGAGGCAGAACATGAAGAAGGAAAGAAGGGAGAAGAAGTGGTAACTGAGCAGCCCACAACCTCTGCAGACAACAAAAAACCACACATGGCAGTGGTACAGACTACAACTCCCTTCATGGTTGATACTGCTTTACCAACTATTGCAGATTCAGACTCAGCTGAAAGCAATACAATTGATGAGAACGAAAGCAGAGATGCTGCTCCTCAAATTTCAAGCAACTTTTCAAGTGGCACTTCAGGCATAATTTCAAACTTTTTACAATTCAATTTCATATGCAATCATGTCTTGTGATATATATTATATAAGTCTCATTCACTAACATTGATCTATCATTAGGTGAGGCACCAAAAGAATTGTATCCTTCAGCTGCACCTCAAACTTGCACAACCCAAGCTATCAGTATGAATGAAAAGATTGAAGAGAGCAGTAGCAACCCCCTTGTAGTTCCTCCTTCAAGCAACTTTCCAAGCAGCACTTCAGGCACAATTTTCAACCCTTTTACTAATTCCAAATTTCACTTCAAATACTTGATGTCTCGTGTAATGACATTGATTTATCATTAGGTGATGCTCGAAAAGAATTGTCTACTTCAGCTACACAATATAATGTGACTCCTATAGAAGAAGCAGAGGGAGAAGAAGTGGTAATTGAGCAGTTCACAGCCTCTGTGGAAAGTAGAGATGCTGCTCCTCAAACTTCCACAGACCAAGCAATCAATATGAATGAAAATGTTCATGGGAGCAGTGGCAATCCTCTTGCAGTTCCTCCTTCAAGGGACTTTACAAGCTGCACTTCAGGCATAATTTGAAACCTTTTACTAATTCAATTTTACTTGCAATAATTTCTTGTATACTAAATGTCTCAGTTATTGACATTGATTTATCATTAGGTGAAGCCCCAAAAGAGTTGTCTACTTCAGTAGCTGTACCTCCAATAGCTCCATCCACTTCATTACTTTCATCAATTTCACTTCCTCCTATACATGATGAGCCACTGAGTTCTTCTGCTGCACAACATATGATGATTCCTGTAGAAGAATATGCTGCTTTCAGAGATATTGGTGTAATCAAGAAGAAGCATATCCCTCTTTTAGAACAAGCCATGGCAAATTACCCTTCTCTATGGGCTTGGCGCGAGAGATACAAGCGTTCACAAATGAGGCAATTGGGATACACCATTTTAGGTGATATGTTGGAATTTCTTGCATCAACAAAGTGGAGAGACCTTACTCAAGAGAAGAAAGCTGAGTTCGAGTCTTTAGTGGATGAAATGGAGACTTTGCGCTTTGATATTCAATGGCTGGATGGTACTCGAGCTATGATTAAGCAAAGCAAGATAGATGAAGAAACCTTTAATCAAATGAAGACCCTTGAAGTGAAGGAGACAGAACAAGAGATTGAAATGGAGGATTTAGAGGCTCGCCTTCAGAAGGTTAAGGTGGAACTAGCCATTACCAAGTCAAAACTGCACACCATAAGATCTGAGCTTGGGAACTTGAATGACTTCCTAGGATTTTGACCTTTTGTCTATTTTCTTCACCATGGATGTGTCTACCTACTTTTGTTATGTCTTTATTCTAGGCCACCCATTTGATTATGTTTATCAACAATTTACAAAAAGTACTCTCAAAAACAAAAAAGTTGCTGCCAAAGCTAAGAATGGCTTGACTTGTTGATTTGTTGTTGTTTCTATAAAAATTTATTATCACCTTTGTCTGCTTAATAAAAATTTATTATCACCTTTGCCTGCTTATGTTAACATGCTATATAACAAATACACCATGTAAATTTAGACTCAAAAATAAGATAACAAGTAGTTATGACTATACTTAGCTGAGTTTCAAATATAATTCCTTATTTTATTTGGGTCACGGGTGCACATGCTTTGTTGGCTAATCATTTGGGACCACATTTTAGAATCATTCTTTAACTCTACTATACAATTATGTACAGTCCCAAAAAGCAGAGCCAAAAGTAAGTAACCCTTAGTGAATGTGTACCGGTGCCTATTTTGTCTTCGCCTTTGATATGATAAGAGACAACTTCTGTTCACATCTTTTATGGGCATTAAACAGTTCTAGTTTATTTACATACTAAGCAAAAGTAACACTAAAGTGAAACTATATATTTTTTTTTTCTTTTGTACAATCAAAAAACGCAAAATTTTAACTCGAGAAAATTTCTTAGTTTATGTTGCATATAGCTTTGGTCCAATTAGAAGGAAAAANAAAAAAAAAAAAAAAAAAAAAAGCATAGATTGTTATAAGTCATAACTTCTTAAAGCAAAGCTCAATTAAAAAAAAAAAAATGAGAAGGGGAAGCCCAATTAGAAAAAAAAAATGGTATACACGAATTATTACTCTTAGAGTATAAACCATATTTGTTTCTTTCATAATCTAATACAAGGACAATTTAGAATTTAGATAATTTAGTAGGCTTGAAATGGAGAAATTATAATGCTATTATACTTTTTTCATATATAAATTTTCATAAATATATGCCGTAGTTAAATTTGAGTAATTTTTAAAAAGTTTAATTGGATAAAATTAAAATGGCAAAGTATAAATTAAACTTAGATCTCACATAAAAAAAAAAAAAAAAAAATCTTAGATCAACAACATGTAAGAAAAATTATGGTAAATAAAGCACTACTCCTCTTGAATGTGTTTTTTATACGTTTATTTAATGTCACACTAATTGAGGTATGCCATATAAAAAATCATGTAAGTAAATTTAATGAAACTCAAACTATACCAGCTATTTCAATAAGTTAGTATAGTGACTCTTAAAAAAAAAAAAAGAGTACATTTTAGTGCAACTCAAGACTATACCAATTATTTCACTATGATATAGTGTAATATACTAGTATTAACAAATACTGCTTGAATTTGGTTCAATTGATAAGATAGAGATAGAGCTGCATGTTAAGCAGACATGCCACGTGGACTTAGTGGACAAAGGCTAGCTTAGCTGGTGACTATTAGTTAGATAGTTAGTTAGGTTAGCTGGTATTGTTAAGCAAGTTAGTTATGCCACGTCAGCATTATTAGTGCTGGAATGTAATTATCATGTGTGATCATTCTGTTATAAGAGGGATGATGATGTACTTGATTCATTTAATCAGAGAAAATATTATTCTGACTTTCCTTTCTTCTCTATTCTCTCTCTCTCTCTCTCTTCCCGTCTTCTCTTCTTGGTTTCTGGTTTGATCTGATACACGTTCTGCTTCATTGCTCCTGTGTGTTCTTCATTCTGGAAACTATACACACATCTTTCACTGCATCCATAAAAAAAATTCAATTCAAATTTTGGTATTCATAGTCATTCACTAGTTAAGGTGTGCCAGTCATAGAATTGAGGTAATTTATTTACCTCTTTCTCCTACCAAGAAAGTAAAAAAAAAAATCAAACAGACACTCTACATATACTCTTTCCAAAGCTAATTTATTTAATGTCACACTAAAGCTCAGGATTTGCTGCTGCTAGTGTTGTGTTAGATTACTACCTGCATTCAACAATTCCATGGATTCTGAGTACGTTAGCAAAGTTCGCTATATTTCCTGCAAAAAGTTCCTCAGGTACAGCCCAGTTGATGAATTTCAGCCATTTTTTAAAAGTTTGGGTCTAAGCCCTTCTGAGCTCCCTCTGCTTCTCCCCTGTGGAATGATGTTTTTGAGTGGTGTTTATGTTATGCTTGAAAAATTTGCATGCTTTATGCAATTATGGTATTCTGCTAAAGAGAATGGGAAAAATGTCTTAACAGTATAAGAAAGGAAACAAAAGAAAATTTTGGATACCTTATTCGATTAGGACAATTATTCAATAAAGTGATGTATATGAAATATGAATACCACAAGCAGAATCGACCGGAGGGATAATTTCTACTATGCATTTTATTTGGGCCACATTACCCAACAAGGTAAAGTAATAGGATATAAATTTATCTCAATTGAATAATTGGCAGTAGAATTTTGGTCTTTGCTTATGGTTATGGAAATTTGTTAGTAGTTCAACATTCATCAACTTAATGGCTTGTGGCGGAGTGGAACTGACCATGTTCAAACTCAAGAGTCGAAGATAAAAGTACTAAAAAAAAAATACTAGTAGTAAATTTGCCATAATTTTTGAGTGATTGAATGAAATAAGGATGGAAAATGATTAGATTAGGAATTTACTTGTCATGTACAAGAACATATAATTGGAAAAGCATGCTTGATAGTTGATACTATGGAAGTTCTTCACAGTATATTAACAGTATACAACCAACATTGGTTTAGTCAACACTCAATAGGTTCTATACTGTAAGTATCTCCAGCATTGGGTCCTTACTTGTAAGTCCTCTGAAGTTTAGTGATCCATGAAGGGCATGATTGGTATTTCAATCAAAATATTTCTTAGCTTTTCCTTGTTTGACTCTTCGGCCCTTCAGTTTTTCTTACTTTATCTTCTCCTCACCAAATCTTCAGCTCTACCCCTTGTTTTGACATTCTTCTAAACTGTCTCTCTCTCTCTCTCTCTCTATTCTTATGCTTCATTCTGAGGATCTGCAATTGTTTTCATATCTCAGCCTTTGCCTTCTCCTAACTTGTGTTTCAGTGGTTTAAAGCTGGATTTATAAATACAAGATCACTTGAAGACAGTTAGTGGGTAAGCTTCAAATGTTGCTATTTTCTTTTTATTATTTACACAGCATGGCTCTTGTTCTATGACTTTGGTCATTTGAATGCTATTTTGTTTCCTTTTTCTTTTTTCCTTCTTCTTAGAACCGCGGATCTTTCTTTATTTTACCACTATCGATGGCATTATTACTCTATTGCAATGCAAATATATTGTAATTTTAAATATTTTAGTTTAAAATAAACTCTATTAATTGTAATGTTATTCAATAGTTTTTTTCAGGCTAACATAAATATTCAACAATAAAAATTATTTTGAGATGAATTACTATAATGAAATTTATTTATTTATAAGGAAATAAGTTATTTCTTCATATATGATTTTTTATTTGACTACCCATGATTATTGATATTGATATTTTCAACAAAGTGCCTTCATAAAAAAAAGAAAAAGAAAATTTATAAACTTTTACCGCATTAATTCACTAAAATATAAGGATATATGTTTTATTACATTTATTGCCTGAAAAATTTTAAATTATACTTTGTTACTAAGATACCTTACTGGTATATATATCGATCTTGTTACATATAAAAAAAGTGGCAATCTCCTTTACTTTAGTTTTTTTTTGAGTTTTTAATATATTTATTAGATGACTTGATTAATGAGGAGTATTATTAAATTTTTTTAAAAAAAAAGGTACAGAAATAAGACATGCGTTTAGATTAGATTAGATTATTTATGTGTTTTCCATCCTTATGATTTTACTGAATTAATTAAACACAATCAGTTTTTATATATGATATTGCATTAAGCGATGCAATCATGTTGTTAAGCCATTAGTATTTACAGGATACAAGAAACAAAAGGCATTCAAACTGTGAGGAAGTCACAGAATTTATGTCAGAGTGAGACTCATTCTGTTCAGTCTTTAGTACATCATGTGCAGGCTACTAGGAGTTGTGGAAGTTGGCTGCACAACCAAGTTTTGTCGTTTCAAATGTTCACCTATATATCTTGTTGCTTCATGTACTATTGATATCCTAACTTCCACTTCTATGCTTTTATGGTTTTATTATTAATTAGTGTGATTGACTCTTCTACTGCAGCTGCTGCTTGTAGTGGTGTTGATGGATGCTCTTGTCTCTATTGTGGTTGAGGGTGCAAAAGAATTGTTAATCACAGCAAAAAGTGAAGCTCGCTATTTTTTTTGTTTCAACAACGTTGTTGAAGACCTTGGAACTAAAAAGGGGAATTTGGCATTAACGCGGGAAGTTTTGCTAAAATGTGCTGAAAAAGCAAAAAATAATACTGAACAGATTTGTGATGATGTCCAGAAGTGGTTGAATGATGCAAAGGATCTCATAGATGAGGCAGAGAAGCTAGAGGAGGAGGCAAAAATAAAGAGGAAGTTTCTTATTGGAAGGTGTCCTTATTGCATTTGGCAATATCGTTTAGGAAGGAAGGTAGCAATCAAGACAAAAAAAGTGACAAATCTCAGTAGAAATAGTGAATTCAAGCGTATGTCACGTCTTCCTACTCTTCCAAGCATGGATTACCATTCTTCAAAAGATTTCATTTATTTTGAGAGTACAAAATTGGCCTATCATAAAATTTTGGAGGCACTGAGGGATGGTCAGAACCTTAGGATTGGACTATATGCAATGGGGGGCTCTGGAAAAACCACCTTGGTAACAGAAGTGGGTGTGGAAGCAGAGAAATCAAAGCTTTTTGATAAAGTTGTATTTGTTGTTGTTTCCAATCCTCCAAATGTCAAAAAAATTCAAGACAACATTGCAAGCTCATTGGGGTTACACTTTATAGAGCATGATGAATCTGACAGAGCCAAAAGACTGTGGTTGAGACTAACAAATGGGGAGAAGATTCTTATAATCCTAGATGATGTATGGGAAAAACTTGATTTTAAAGCTGTGGGGATTCCCTTCGACGATAATCACAAGGGTTGCAGAGTTCTCTTAACCACAAGAAGTTTACAGGTATGTGCTTCTGTAAAATGCCACTCAAGGATTCCACTGTCACTCTTATCCGTGGAGGATGCATGGATCCTATTTCAAAAACATGCGTGCATAACTAATTTTCCCTCCAAGTACTTGGAGGATGTGGCACTGGAAATCACATGTCAATGCAAAGGGTTACCAGTTGCAATTGCAGCGGTGGCAAGCACTTTAAAGGACAAGCCTCTACAAGATTGGGAGGCAGCTTTGACAACCTTGAAGAAGTCACAACCAATGGATGATATTGATGAGGATCTGATAGAAATTCATAAATGTCTGAGGTTAAGCTACGATAACCTGAAGAGTGAAGTAGCCAAGAGACTTTTCTTGATATGTTCATTATTTCCAGAAGATTATGAAATTGCCATGGAAGATTTAACTAGATATTCTATAGGACTGGGACTATTTGGGGATGCTGACTCCTATGAAACGTTAAGGAGCCGGGTGGATGCAGCTAAAAGTAAACTCTTAGATTCTTGTTTGTTGCTGAATGCCAATGAAGGAGAATGTGTGAGGATGCATGACTTAGTTCGTGATGCAGCACATTATATAGCAAAGAAAGAGATTCAGGTGATTATGGGGTCCCAAAGAGATCTAAAGGCAATGGTAGAGGAACTGTCATTTGAACATATGACAAGATTCTTATGGTTCCATAACATTGATGAATTTCCTGATCAGTTGGATTGTCCTAAATTGGAGATTCTAGTGGTGATTCTATCAGAAATAACAAGATATGTTAGTTCCATAGAAGTGAAGGAGACATTTTTCAAAGGGATGAAAAACCTTCAGGTTTTGAGTCTAACAAATAATACTGTTTGGGATATCTCAATGCCAATCCCTTTATCAATCCGGTGGTTAATTAATCTTCGAGCTCTGCGTTTGAATAGGTGGATATTGGGTGACATCTCTGTTCTAGGAGGCCTAAAGCGACTTGAGACTCTTGAATTAAACAGATGCACAATCAATCAGTTGCCAAATGGTATTTTGGAGCTAAAGAAACTGAGGTTGTTAGACTTGTCATATTGTGTTGTTGAACAGAATCCTTTCAAAGTGATGGGAAGATTTTCACAACTAGAAGAACTGTATTTTATTAAAAACAGTGGTAAAAAACAATGGAAGGTTAATGGTGAGAATATCTCTGACTTCTTTGACGAAAATTGCCAGTTGACAAGATTGAAAAGGTATCATATAGAAATTGGAGAGTGTTTTGAGCTACATAAATCATTGAATAATTTGATCACCACAGGTTTATCTATTGAATGTTTTGATCCTTCCTCTTTGAATGCAACAATTCAGAATTTGGTGCAAAGAGCAGAGATTCTGTATTTCCAGAATGTTCAAGGTGGTTATCGAAGTATTGCGCCAGATGTAGTTCAAGCAGTCGGGGGGATAAATGAGTTGATTCATCTTAGGCTTGATTCTTGTTCCGGGATAGAGTGCCTCACTGATGCTTCCAATTTTTCATCTCAGGTAGGATCTATCTTCTCCAAGTTGGTTAAGCTAAAACTTAAGAGCATGCATCACTTAAAAGAACTATGCCATGGTCCACCTCCTTCTGATTTTTTACAGAAATTGGCAAAGTTACATGTAAGCGAATGTAGCAAACTTCAGAAGATATTATTTGTGGACAATCTAAACCTCTGCAGTCTCAAGGTCATGAGAGTGAAACACTGTCCATCATTGACCTCTCTCTTCACACTGTCCATAGCTCACAGTTTGGTGCTACTAGAAGAATTGCACATTGTTGAATGCGAAGGAGTTAAATACATCATAGCAGATCAGAGACAGAGGGAAAATCAAGATAATATAGTTGAGGAAAAAGATGATTACGATGGAAAGATAATTTTTGGCTCAATGTTCCCAAAACTAAAATATCTTGAGATTGATGATTGCAACAGCTTAGAATATGTATTCCCAGTTTCTCTAGCTGGAGGCCTTGTGCAACTAGAATCCATTGTAATATATGGAGCTACTAAGCTGAAACACATATTTGGCCAATATGAAGATGAGGATCAGCCTTTATCTCAAAACAGCGAGATCACACTCCAGTCATTAGGGAAAATAGAACTTTGTAAAATACCAAAATTCATTAGCATTTTTCCTATATACTGTCGTCCGGAATATCAATCTTTGCAGAGCTTATCTTGGAAAGACTATCCCCAAGTGGAGACCACCAGTTTGGCCTCAAAGGTATCACTCTCTGACTTATTGTAATCGAAGAACTGTTTTAAAATTTCTAACTTGAGATATGAAGACAAGTACTTTTGATTAGCTACTCTATGTTAAGTGAATTTTTAAATACATTTTAGATAACAGATTTTCTTCCCTATTATGATTAACTTAAAGAGTTACAATGGCCAAAGAATTTTATAAAATTGTGTTATGCAAAGAAAAAGATACATGGTGTTTGTGTCTGTACTTATGTGATCTGTACTTTTGGCTTACAGGAAATACATGCATCACAATACAAGTACTCAAGATGGCTTCAACATGTATCTGCAGCTCAATGTCTTTCGTGGCAATTATTAAACCTGTGCTATCTCAGAAAGATTAAATTAACTTCTGCTCTGAGAGTGGTTTCGCTATTCACACCATCCACTGCAGAAAAGATGTTGCTAGAAGAACTAATAGTTGAAAAATGTCATGGATTGAAGAACATAATAGCAAATGAGGAATGTGATCAGGATCACAAGGGCTATGGCTCAATGTTTCCAAAATTGAAAGCTCTTTCTGTGGAACAGTGCAACCTATTGGAATGTATATTCCCTGTCTGTTTTGCTCAAGGCCTTGTACAATTGGAATCTTTGAAAATCAAAGAAGCTCCTGAATTGAAGTATGTATTTGGGCATTACCATCACATTAATTGGAATGAGAATGAGATCCATATAGAGATCCCAGCCTTGGAAATGCTTGTGCTTACAGGTCTACCAAAGATCTTTAGCATTTGTCCCATGAATTGTCACCTTGAATGGCCATCTTTGAAGAAGTTACATATGCTGCAATGTCCTCCAGTGACAACCATGTCCATCATTGATTTCACAATTTCTTCAGATGCAAGGGAGTTAGATCACATGCCCACAAAGGTACACACCAGTCTTTCTAATTAATTCTTTTGAAAGATTGTAAACTGTTTGGTAAAATCATCAAAGGAGAAGGCTTAGCATTTAAAGTCTCAAACACTCCAGGCCTTACTTACTTTTTACATTGGGCCTGATTTGGTATCAGTTTTTTCAAAGTTGCACCTCTTTTTATTAATTATTCCTGAAGTACTCGTGTTAGACTGTGCGTTGGCAAGAATCTCTATTAAGTTATGCGTGGTATTCCTTTCATGAAATCTTTTATGCTTAAATTATAGTTCAACTAATTATCACCTAATAAGTTGCTCAAGTAGTACTAGTTCTTGGGGCATTCAGCAGAATGCAACTTGAAAAAATAGATGTTCTTAAATTCCTGTTGAGTTGAAATCACTAAGGTAAGTATTGGTTACAATTAAAAATAATTTCAATTGGTAAAGGTCTTTCCTTTTAAAGGCATGCATAGTCAAAATAGAATATGAGGGAACATTTATTGAACAATAACACCAAGCTCTGTTCTATTCCTACACACATCTTATTTAGCCGATTCTTCTTTGTCTTATCTCTACCTTCTTGTTATTAGTATTATCTTATTATTAGTTTCAGATATCCACACAAATCTCTCTTTAAATGATAACTCAGTAACAGAAGTTTTAATATATAAAACTCCATCTAAATATACAGTGCTAGTGATTTTCAAATTTGAATGAAATTATGAAATATAGATATTTATCATTGAAATTGACTGGCATTTTTCTGCTACAGGAGACACAGGCTGTTCTGTCCCAGGACAATCAACCTAGAATTGATGTTCAAGCTCCACAAAATATGCAAAATATAAAAGGTACTTTTCAGCCTGAAGGGCTTCCTATGAGTGGACGACAATATTCAGTGACCTCAAGCTTGGAGTACTTGAAGTTGGGCAATTTGCCTGAACTGAGGTATATAAGTATGGGTCACCAGAAATTTGTCAGCTTCCTAAATCTTGAGGAATTAGAGGTCTACGGATGTGAAAAACTGAGGTCTATCTTCTCATTCTCTGTCTTGAGAAGCTTTCCACAGTTGCAAAAGTTAATCATAATCAGCTGCAATCAACTGGAGAAAATCATTGACGATAAAGAAGAAGTCTTGTTGAACCATGATTCTCATAAAGTGTGTTTCCCAAATCTGACCATGATTAAGATCAAGCAGTGCAACAAGTTGCATTGTCTTTTTACAATCTACAAATTGAATGAGTTTCCACAACTGAAGCGACTAAGCATAAAAGAAGCCTCTCAGCTAGAGGAAGTCTTCAGACACAAACTAAGTGAGCCTGGAGACAGGGCGAAGACTGTGCTTCCAACTCTGAAACGCTTAAAGCTTGTAAACCTGCCATGCCTCAGTAATGTCTGCCAAGGGTTTAAGTTGCAGACTGTAGATGAACATATAGTTGAAGATTGTCCTAAACTCCCTATCTCAGCTGCAATTGCCAAGGACTTTCCACATGAATTCCCAAATGCAGGTATATGATATCCTTTTCAAGGTTATGGTCCTTATTGATCCCTTCTTATATTGTTACAATTATGTGTTCAGTATTCTTATTGACTTAACTGAATTTAGTGCTTTAGCATCCTGCATCTATACATATGTACATTTGCGTTTTAAGCAAAAATATTGTTTTGATTGGAAAACGAAATTTAATTAAATATTATTATTGTATTTGCATAATTTAGTGCCTTAGATGTTCAGAAGTCTCCTCCAAAGAGGGAGAGAGGGGGCGGGGGGAGAGCACACTAAACTTCATGAAGAAGTGGTTTGCAATGACTGGATTGAAATAGTGTAAGAGTTGTGTGTAGAAACTAAATTACATGGGATTACGTTAGGATCAGGAAGAAAACATCTATCTTTTATGCAATGGATGTCAAAAAGATTTATATCAGTTAGGCAACCACATTGAAATATATTCACTTAATTCTATGAAGGATTGGTCTGCTTTCTAAGTTGATTCTTTTAAATCTAAAAATGAGTTCGGATCTCCTCCTTTTGTTGGGGTTTTCAGTGGAGGAAGGCAAAGAAGCAGAAAAAAAGAGGAAGAGGAAGAAGCCAAAGAAGGAAAAGGTAAGAACTGTGGAGGGCAGAAACAGAGAAGCACGTATGGCTGTCGCAGGGAATAGAAAAGCAAGAGCACCTTTCATGGATGATACTGCAGCTTCAGGCTCAGCTAAATTCAATGAAGTTCACCAAGACAGAATAAAATTCACATCAGAGATACTATTGACTGATTTGAAGGAAAGGGACGCCACTTCTAAAACTTCCACAGATCAAGAAACCAATATGACTGAAAAGGATCATAGTGGCTGTAGCAACCCTATTGCAGTTCCTCCTTTAGGTGAAGTTTCCTCAGACATAATTTTCAAACTTTCTACTTATACTATTTTACCTACATTTATTTCTAGCGTTCTCTTGCTCTCTCTCTCTTTCTATATCTATATATATTGCTTACAGCGTCATTTATTGACAATGACTTATCACTAGGTGAAGGTCCGTCACCAAAAGTTGACCCATTGAGTTCTTCAGCTGAGCAACTTGTGATGAGTCCAGTAGAAGAATATGCTGCCTTTTTCAGAGACATTGGGGGAATCAAGAAGAAGCATATCCCACTTCTTGAACAAGCCATGGTGAACCACCCTTCTCTATGGGCTTGGCATGAGAAATATAAACGTCCAAAGATGAAGCAATTTGGGTACAGCGTTTTAGGTGATATGTTGGAATTTCTTGAAACTACAAGGTGGAGGGACCTTACCGAAGAAAAGAAAGCTGAATTTCAGTCTTTAATAATTGAGTTGGAGACCTTTGGCTTTGATATTCAATGGTTGAGGAAGACAGAAGTAATGATTAAGCAAAGTAACATAGACGAGGAAATCATTAATCGCATGAAGACACTTGAATTGCAGGAGATGAAACAAAAGATTGTAGTGGAGGATTTAGAGACTCACCTTCAAAAGGCTAAAACGGAGCTAGCCGACACTACATTTGAACTGGACGCAATAAAATTTGAGCTTGGAGACTTGGATAACGTAATAGGATCTTGAGCTTTGTTTTTCTATGTAAACATGTTTTGAGCTTAAGCGAACACATGAAGCTTGTAGAACTAACTTGCTAAAGAAGCTATACAAGTACTGGATTGGTCAATACCTATTTCTTATAAATTTAGATTAGTTTTTTACATCGTTGTATGTTGATTTCAACTTCATATTTCCTGAACTCATGTTCCTCATCAAATTGAAACTGAATAGTAGATGAGAAATTCTTAATAAATAAATTATGTACAAAGTCATGAACTATGCACATAGTCAATAAATACAAGTAAAATATACATTTTGATGATTTTATATTATAAGACAAGATCTACAAGTCAATTTCATTCATTTATATTTGTTAGATGCAATGCATGGATACCTAAGAATCTCTCATGGTAGATATAGTATATCACCTTAAAAAGGGAAAGAAAAAAAGGCAAGAAAGGTCTCTTTGCCATCCTTTCAACCGTTACACAACAAAATCATTTATTATTTTACTCACAAAATAACGAAACTCCATTGAACTGTGTTTATAAATTATAACCAAATTTAATTACTTCCTAATCAACATTCTTGACAACATTTGAATATGAGAAAACATATGATATATAGCTTGGCATTTTTGAATATGCTTCCACAGAAAATAATCCATATGAACCAAAGGAAAATAGTGGATCATCGAAAAGTTTCGGCCATTTTTTGAAGTATATAATCTGTGACTATGCGATTTGTCTTCTCAGTAGGATGGAAGGCATCCCAAAACACATATTTGCTGGCGTCTGTGCATGTAAGTGGATTCTTATCACTGCACAGGTAGCTCATCTCAAATGTCCCTGTGGAGCAACATGCTTTCTCCACAACCTCGAATCCTGCAATATTTTCAAGGTCAGCTTTACAAACTTTTATATAATATTTCACAAACTGGGTTGTACAACAGAATCTGAATTAAATTAACCCGACTTAAATTTTTTTCTATCATACTCAAACTATGACATACCAAAGTTACATTATTTTACTCTTTCCCTTCTTTTAGAGTGGGTAATACTATCTTCCACTCATATAGGTGGTTTGGATGAAACCCATTCAATGATTTTGTTGTCATTAAGAAGATATCAAAAAATTGAGTTATTATGTATGTGCTAGAACAATTAGTTATTTGTAAAATTCATAAACGGTATGATATAAGAAAACATGCTATGAAGCATCTGTTTTCAAATATACTTTTTAGCATGTTTTTCTATATCATGACCTTTATGAATTTTACAAAGAACTAACAATTTTTGTACATATTAAATGATTCAATTTTTTAAAATTTTTGCAATGACAATTAAATCATATTGAAAGTCTCACTGTGACTCTTCCAAAACCCCACCAAAAAAAGAATGAGGGTAGCTTACCGCTCTTCTTATTTTGGCTTTGGGCCAAAATGTTTGTATAAACTTTGGGAATTGGGGTGGGGACACAAAATAAATTCATTCGTGTCATTCAAATTCATATATGCAACAGTAACTACTTCTTGTGCTTCTACTTGCTGCTGGCACAGCCATGCAGGTCTAGAAAGTTGTTGACATGTCAACAAAATTAATGATGGAAAGTTGCAAGAAAATGTTGTAAGGTGGAATCCCTGGTTCTAAAAGTGTGATTTGTATCCTTATCTAATGATTTCTTAATATATTACATATTATATTTAACTTTATTACAATTGATGTCTAAGTGCATAAGCTAAGATAGTACCTTCCATAACAAAAGAAAAGGCTTACAAGCCAATGCTTGGTTTGGTATTGCTAAGTGGCAGTGGCTCATCACACTATTACTTTCAGATCATTGTTTATAAAAAATTACAAGCACTCCTAATAAGTAATACATCAAACCTACCCTAAGACATAACTATCTTAATGGAAGGTTAAAAATACAAATTTTAATACTTGATGGTTGTAATTAATTCAATTGGTAAAGGTTGTTGATTTGACCACATTGCCCCCTAATCTTTTTTGTATCACTTGAAATGTTTGCTCTGATAGCCAAAGAACAATTAAAGAAACCAAAACTATGTACAAACTAGACAAGATAGAATAGCAAAAGCTAATAAATTACTCAAAGGAAGCTTAGTCATCCTTATAGCTTAGATAGCTTAAAAATTGTCATAAATTTGCATGAAATTAGTCCAATAAAAACACACATGCATAATATCCCTATTTAGACATAATTAAGTTACATAACATGATCATACACGAAATTTTAGACATATAAATGTCACATTATAAGTACTATTGTTGAAACTATCCTTAGATTTCTATGATTGAGATTTTTTTTTTTTTTTTGCCACAATGACATTCTTCTTTATATCTAACGTGTTATAGGTGTTCTTTTGGTAGATACATTGTGCCTTGGGTGTTAGAAACCTCTATAAATTAGCATTAATGGTAACAGATAAGAAGTAAAAGCAAACCTAAAAGTTGTGAACTAGCAAAATGAACTAATCATCAATAGCTATTATTATGAATTCCAACTAGCTACTTAAATACAACACCAGTCTTCTGACGCTATAAAAAACAGCCAACAGGGCTTGATAGGTGGTTGGTAGCATGTACGAGCCATATAAATAGCCTACCAATGTGAACTACTAAGAAAAATCATAACTCTGAAGCAGAGTTAAAAATCTCTAAATTATTTTTTAAATATTATTTTAATTTTTAATTTATTTTTAGTATTATTTTAATTTTTAAATTATTATTTTTTGTATTACGGATAATTAATTTGATAAGTAATGTAATTATTTAAAAATTAAAATAAATTAAAAATAAATTAAAAATTAAAATGATATTTTAGAAATAATTTAAGAAAAAAAATATTTTACTTTATTAATAAAGCAGTTGAAATTTCTTTTGCTGAACTTGAATTTTTCTACATTTTATTTTATGTACAATTGTAAAAAAATTGTGCATTGATAATTAATAGGTAAATCTTAAAGAATGATCAACTGAGTGATGGTAAAAAAAAAAAATCATCCACAAAATCAGAGAAAGAAAAATTAATGAATTAGGTAAAATTTACCAACAAATTTCTAAAGTGAAGATATATATTGCTGAAATTTTCAGTAGTGGAGTACTGAAATATTAAGAAATTTGTGCTACTAATTAATAGGTAAAACGTGTTAGGTGTTCTGTTGGTAGATATATTGAGCCTTGGGTGTTAGAAACCTATATAAATTAGCATTAATGGTAACAAGTAAGAAGTAAAAGCAAACCTAAAAGTTGTGTACTAACAAAATCAACCAATCCTGAATAGGTATTATTATGAATTCCAGCTAACTACTTAAATGCAACACCAGCCTTCAGACACCATAAAAAAACCCCAGCCAACAGGGCTTGATAGGTAGTTGGTATCTCTTGCAGCATGTACGAGCCATATAAATAGCCTACCAATGTGAACTGGTCAGAAAAATCATAACTCCGAACCAGCCTTGGAGCCTTTATTAATAAGAGTTAAATGTTTTTTTTATAAATGATTTTTTAAATATTATTTTAATTTTTTTAAAATTATTTTAATATTCAAATAATTACTCTATTCATCAAATTAATTATTTAAGTGATTATTTTTTGTGCTACAAAAGACTAATTTAGTGAGCAATATAATTATTCAAATATTAAAATAATACAAAAAATAAATTAAAGACTAAAATGATATTTAAAAATAATTTATGGATAAAAAATATATTTTACTTTATTAATAAAGAAATGAAAATTTTCTTTTTCCAAACTTGAATTCTTCTACATTTTATTTTATGTACAATTGTAAAAAAATTGTGCATTGATAATTAATAGGTAAAACTTAAAAGAATGATCAACTGAATGATGAAAAAAAAAAAAAAATTCATGCACAAAATCAGAGAGAAAAAAATTAATGAATTAGTTGAAATTTATTAACAAATTTCTGGAGTGAAGATATATATTGCTGGAATTTTCAGTAGTGGAATACTGAAATATTAAGAAACTTGTGCTACTAACAGTGAGATCAGAATTGTTAAAAGAAGAAAAGCTGGTAACAGAATAAAAAAAATTATACAGGATTAATNTTAAGAAACTTGTGCTACTAACAGTGAGATCATAATTGTTAAAAGAAGAAAAGCTGGTAACAGAAAAAAAAAAATTATACAGGATTAATCTCAATTAATACGATTTTCATCGTGGTTAGCTTAATTTTATTCATCAGGTATTTAGGGTGGGTAAAGGTTCTAGGTCTAATTTCTAGATGTACAATTAATTGGCAGTTTCTTCACCTTGTTTTTGCCATAAGTCAATATGTTTGGTTGGGGTGATACGAAGAGGAAAGGTCAACAATTTTTCAAATACATATTATTTTGTACTTATTATATAATATAGGGAAACTGAGGGATTAACAGCGATATATTTTGCCCTTTATGTTAAGAATCAAGCCTAAAATTAGAAACTTTCTATTTTTTGATTTTTGCTTACCCCACCCCAAACAAGGACATGCTAATTGAAATGTCCAGCCACACAGCAAACTACAATTAATGCGATTAGGCATATTTCCCGATCAAGAACCAGTGTTATATATCTCATTTGGCTGTGATGTTTATGAATGTTGAGAGCTAGATTTGGGTCCGAATGCACATTATCTGGACAGTGGACCACATCCACATGTTCTGTCAAATAATTAAGATTGACAAATCCATAAGGAAAAAATTATATTTGAGAAAGAAAGATATGCAGACAGCTTTTACTCAGCTTCGAAGATCTAACTTAAAAGGAAAAATATTTAATGCATTTTGTTCATACCTAGTTGCAAGTAAAAGTGTTGTTCTGCTAGCTAAATCTCCCCTAGTCTATATACTTTGAGGCATCATTCTCCAATAAATTGGTCTTGTTTCTAAACAAAGAAAAGCAGTGTCAAAGTAATATGATGATGATGATACTGTTGATAAATCAACCCTATATAGCTTGATGTTCTAAATTTTCTAAGACTATATATATATATATATATATTCTTTTCTTTCACAATTCAAAACCTAGGTTGTAGAAGATTACTTAAAATATTCATTTTGTCACATCTAAAAGTTTGAAACATCTACATCTACAACAATAACTTTTTATTTTTTAGAAAATAATTATGGAAAGTAGATAAAAACTTAAGAAGATATATAAATCATTAGGTATGGCTTAATTGATAAATTGAACTTAATGTGGGGGCAAATTCTAAGGTAATATTAAGAGTTTGAACTCTCCTAAAAGCATTAGTGACCAGAGCATTATCGAAACTTGAGTAAGGATTAATCTCATAAAAAAATGTGAACCACCTCGTGAGAAAAAAATATATATTTGTGTTCTTTTTTTTTGGTTACCCACCGGTGTCCAGGCTTCACCCGACTAATCCGGTTTCGAGCTAACAAGGACCACAGGGGCGATAAAGTTCTTCTAACAAACGCAGCTGCATTCCCAAGGGCTTAAACCCGAGACCCTTGGTTAAGCTAGAACAGCTCATTACCAGCTGATCTACACNGTTCTTTTTTTTTGGTTACCCACCGGTGTCCAGGTTTCACCCGACTAATCCGGTTTCGAGCTAACAAGGACCACAAGGGCGATAAAGTTCTTCTAACAAACGCAGCTGTATTTCCAATGGCTCAAACCCAAGACCCTTGGTTAAGCTAGAACAGCCCATTACCAGCTGATCTACACGTTTGTTGGTATATATTTGTGTTCTTAATTGCAAATATGTGAGCCAATTTGCAATTAGGGTTATCAACATATATAAGTCAAAGAGCAATTTAATAAGGAAAAGAAAAGTAAAACGACCAATAAAAAAAAAGTGATTGCAAAATTATAAACTTACCATATTTGGAAGGGTTTTTGATAAGGTCATTGACGATTTCATAAGCTTTTGTGGTATATAGGGTAATTTGTGGAAGCTCTCTGTTTAGCCTGCGCACCATCTTGTCCAGCTTCTTATTGAACGCCAAAGCCACATTGTTGTATTCTTCATTACAGGCATGGTGGCCAAAGATGTTTGTCAATCTTTCCAGTGGCAGACACCCAATTGGAACAAGGCCAGTTAGGGATAGTTTCCGAGCTCCAAGTGCATACAATTCCCTAATGAAGTTCTCAGCAATACCCACAAGAAAATCCTCATACTGCGCCACCGTGAATTGCGACCGCCGCCCGGCCGGAAACAAATAATAATTCTCAAGAAAGTCATTGGTTCCTAAGCTCACCAAATACATTGCCTCACGTATGATCTCATTTGCCTTCTCTACACCAAGGTAGCCTCTCAATCTGCCTTGGTATTCCTTATAGTACTCTACTTCCTTCCATAGTGGTATCACATTCTGTGTTATATAATTGAAAACCCACATCAGTTTTGGTAGCAAAAAATGTGTAATATCAAACATTGAACAAATAAAAATAGAAATTACGTTCAAGGGAACACCTAATAGTTAAGTAGAGAGTATTTCAATTAAAACGTAGAGTGAGATTTATAAAAACAAGATACGCTAACACAATGAACAGCCCATATCCAATTAATGGCTGAAAATAAACAAAAATAGAAAAGATAAATAATTAATACATACACAAACATGCTTTACGTACCTATATGACACAACTTGAGTTAGACAGAAAATTAATGAAGTGGAAAAATTTGCATTCAGGTTCTTCCACACAAAACAATTTATAGCACTACTATGCATAGCTCAAGTGGTAAGGGAGGGATCGAAATAGGGTTAAGATTTTAAATTGGATTCTCAAATAAACTAAAGTGTGATAGAAAAAGTTTTCAAGTTCATACGTAGCCAACAGATTTTGGAGTTGAGACTTACTAATACAGCAGCAGTTGCATTATCATACCCAGTTCCTGCAGAGGCAAAGCAAACTCCAGTTGCAAAATCTTTTATAGTATACATAGGATCCAAGTAGGCAGGTATATTCGATTTAAGGCCCAAAGCCTCAGAGATGAAGTCCGGCGGAACACGGCCGTTGCAAAACCGCCCCGTAGGGCGGCCACCATCAAAATCGCGGCCATAAGGCCTAAAGTTGCTCTTGAGAAGGGTGGCAATCTTGTTGTTGTTTCCAGAATCCACAGAGGAATCTCCAAACACTATAACAGCAGGGACTTTAGCTAGTGGCGACTGAGAAACCGCTACTAGAAATTTTGTTAACAACAAAACCCATAATGCTATGTATGTGTATCCCATATTCATTTGCGTTTCCTTTTTTGTGTCTGACTATCATGAAGCTTGAATCCAACATAGACTATTATATGCTATATTATGATTCTGGACTGTTAGATTGGAGAAATTAATTCGATTAATGAGCAGAGAAAGGTTGTTAGGTTGGTGGGGATTTTAATGAGTTGGTTTGCTTATGACCAATGTGTATGTGTGTGTAGGAATTTGCCAACAAAGACAGCAAGTATGAATTTAATATAGAAAGTAGCAGAAGCTGGAAAGAGCGAGGCTGTAACCTGTAACAGTGAAAAGGAAGTCAAACTGGAAAAAGGAAAATAAACTGCATTCAACATAACAGAAGCAATAATAAAACCGTGGCTTAAACAAATTTAAGAATTTTTTTTTCCATTCGATATAAAGAGTTGGATTTTTTAGATGGGGATATGAGTTTGAGGATTCAATCTCAATATTTTTAAGAGATCCCTAAAAATTAAACTATATTTACTTTGTGCGTTTACTAATTTAAAAATTAAGTAATGTTATTTGCATATTTGATTATATAGTTATTTTGTTAATATATTTGATTATCATATTTATAAAGAATATGATTATTATATTTAAATATATGATTATCTAATTATCATATTTAATATTTCGTAAACATAATAACCATATATTTTCTATAGTTACTAAATTTACGTAGTTTATAATCGCCACATATTATATAGGTCAAGTGATTGAGGAGAGAATTTCGATAAAAGTCCTAAATTTAAGTTGTAATTCATTTCAATTCTTGACAAATATTCTTAACTGGACATGTCCCAACTAAAATGTGGCCAAATTCCCATATTAAGTCACAGATCCATAAGCAAACCACTTTGTCGTATCTTGTACCTTAAGACCAGCTCTAACTCGAGCAAACACATCCGCACCACAACCAAAATCCCTCTATTAATAGTAACCCAACACATGCTTTAAATTAATCTCCAACCTTCTCTCCGCACAACACTATCAAATCCCTAACCCTTCTCTCTTCTCCCAAAAATCCTTAGCAATGGCCAATTCAAGAATGATTGTCTTTGGCCTTGGAATCCTTCTGGTTTGCTTTTGCTTCATCAAACCCACCGAGGCCAGCGACGATGACCTAGACGGCACCACTATTCATGCAGTCAGGCGTAACCATGATGAAGCTTGCGGCACCAAAGAATCCGATTTACGCGAAGAATGCCGGGAACATGATGAAGATCTTAGATTGTATGATGATGTTGATGACACTTACAAGATTGTAAGTGACGCAGCTGTCAAGGTTAATACCCCTGAAACACCAACGGATCTTGATGATGATGATTCACCAGATTTTTCACACAACAATGTTGTTGTGTTGGGACATTGAAGAGATATGCAGAGTCTTTTGTCTACAATTTTATGTGGGGTTTACTGAAACTAATTGCTATTGCTCAATTATAAGGGTGTAAGGTGTTGTTTCTTGCCCTAGAGCCTGCAAGTCATCCCCTTAGTTTATGTCATTTTAATTTCTTAATGATGATAAGGGCGGAACACATTTGTAATTAATTGAATTTCTCAATTTTTTCTCTTTTTTATTTTACACCTGGGGAGAGAACACATACTCTTTGGGACAGGGACTAGGGATGGACCAATCCTTTGAACTGGGGCAAGGTCTAATTAATTGAACTTCTTAATTATGTATTTTATAGTTAGAAATGCATGCAAATAAAATTGAGTAAAACCCCTATTTGGTCCTCGAAAGATAAGTTCGGTGACAGTTTAGTCCTCCAAAGATTTTTACCGACACTTTAGTCCTTGGAAGATTTTTCCGTCAGCCATTTTCGTCCTCTGCTTATGTCCGTTAATTGGACTTAACAGAAAAGGCTACGTGGCACGTTAAGTGCTGACGTGGCCGTTAAATGCTGACGTGGCACCTTAAAAAAAATTTTAAAAAAAAATTCTCTCTCATCTCTCTCTCTCTCTCTCTCTCTCTCTCTCTCTTTCTCTCTCTCTCTCTCATTCTCATCTTTCTCTTCCTCAATCTCTCTCTCCGCCAATCTCTTTCTCTCTCTGCCATCTCTCTCTCAAGCTCATCTCTCTCTCTGCCATCTCTCTTTTACTGAGTTTCTCTGCCATCTCTCTCCCTAAATGATGGATATATATCCATAATTGGTTGGTTGATGTTGGTAGTGGTCCCAATCAAAGCCTTAGTAAAATAACAAGAACAACACTCTCTTTGGGTGAAAGTTGAACCACAATTTGAATAATTACTTCGATGATATTATTGATAGAAATTTGGTTCCTTAAATAGGTAGTAGCCTAGTGAAACCAAGAGTACAAGACTGAACTCGAGCTAACAGAATTGACTAAGTAAACAAACACGTTAAGCAACATAAATGGAAAATAAACTCCTAAACTTTCTCCAACAACTAGCTGACTGAGCACTTGTATGTTAAACGTGGCCATCGTGCACCAAGGAGCTGATAGAAAGCAAAAAACTAGTAAAGAACCTGTGCCCTGAGTTGAACCAACAAAGAACCTATGCCCCAGGACTGAGTCACATGTGCCCCGAGTTGCATGCATGGCTTCATGCAAACTGTCTCCAACTTCGGTAATGGAGGTCCGGCAAAGTCTACTTCATCGATCACTGGCGAAAATTCTAAAGCCAGGGAAACGCCCAACGGAAGAGGGGGAGGGGCGACAAGCGGATGACAGCTCGGGCCATCGCAAGGCCC
>QAOA01003201.1:12818-75051 GCA_003255065.1 Cercis canadensis | reverse complement strand
TTTTTTTTTTTAGTGAATAAACTCATTAATATTAAAAGATTACCATAAATTTATATTTTGAGAAAAAACTCATGACTCGAATAATGCTATCTAGTTAGTGGAGATAGCATCTGTTAAAGTAAATGTGAAATAAGCATTTTTCCCCACTTTATAATATATATGCTTACCTTACCTTAACTATTTTTGGGTGCATGAGCGCATCTCTTTCTAGATTCTTCCACGTGGTCCCGCCCACGCCAGCGCTTACGAAAGATCGCCTACCTCCGGCGTAACGTAGCTCCACGCCACAATAAAATACTAATACGCGCCTATTTAAGAATCTGTTAATTTGTAAAACATTGCTCTGTTTTCAATTCAACCTAATATAATATTATCTAAGACTTGCACTTGGTGATTATCAGAAACATTGATTCTTCATTCATCTCTCTTCGGCTATCTTTCACTTTCTGGCGTTTCCTCTTTGGTTAAATTAAAGGTAATTCAATTATTTTGTTCAATTTTCGATGCCATAATTTGGTGTGTTGGATTTGAATTGTGTTCGACTTGGTTTAGTCGATTCATGAGCAAATTAGTATATTTAATTCTTGTTACCTTGACCTATTCTTGTTCATAATTTCATCAGGAATTTATGTGGGTTTTGCATTTTCTTTGTTTTTTGTGTTTCAATCATATGGGTTTAGTTTTTCCCCCAAAAAGATTTAATTTTGTCGAGAATTTCATATATTTTTTCTCTTAATTGTGAGTTTCACGATCTCATTTAATTACTCTTGTACTTGTTCATTATGAATGAGTTTGATTTGCTGGATGCTCGTTTAAATTTGTGAAAATTTGCCTCTTTATGGGTGTGTGATTATTTGTGTCGATGAGAAGAAGTTATCTCTTCTTGTGGTATCTTATGAAGTTGAGCAATTTTAGTGGTTCTTATGTTTCTTGGAACCTAGCCTAGTTTACTTGAACGGTTGAACCATAGTGGCTTTAGCATGGGTGTCTGTCTGCCATTTCACAAAGGAACTCTGCCCTCTCGTCACGCTTGCCGACAACCCGCTTTCTATCCCCCGAGCTCTCAGTGGAAGAAGAGGAATCAAGTTATGCAGTCTCCAATCCAATCCTTGCTCCCGCAGTCAGTCCTTGGGATTTATTTTCTATCTAATTATTTAGTTGTGAAGCTTTGGCACAACTGCTGAAGGGAAGAAATGGTGCTGGAGAAAGGCTTAATGTTTTTATGGAGCAAGATTTGGGGGATGGGGTTGGGAAACATGTTCTTAATTAATTCACATGAAAATACCACCATAAGCCTTTTCCCTCTTATTATATATGTTTCTGATTATCTTTTAGCGGCACTATATATAACCCAAGAACATATTCATAGATTGGATATGTTTGGTTCTTGCAGCTGAAATATGGAATCTTCACTAAGCCTATATACAATCTCTGTCACATGGAGGGGAAAGAAGTTCATCGTGGAAATGGATTCAGGTGCCACTGTCAAGGAGCTTGGGCAGGAATTGCAAAAATTGACAAATATTCAAGAAGATACCATGCGGTTCATTGTTCCACAAATTTCTGAGAAAACATCAAAATTGCTGTCTCCCTTTTCCGCTGAACATGCTTTTCTAAGTTTGCAAGAAACTTCCATTACTGAGGTACTATGTTCTACTTTTGCTGTATCACTTACGTTTAAGTGTTAGGGCATGGAAAATGCTCCTTTTGGTGTGGATCATGTTAGTTTTTATTGTTCTTTAACCTTTTTTTTTTTTTTNTTTTTTTTTTTTTTGTTCTTGTTTTGATAGAATTGTTCTTTAACATTTGGATTATGTGACTTGGTGTTACCTAATAAATTCCAGAAGTGTACTTTTTTACCTGTGAAAAGCACCTTAGGTGATGGATGCAGGCAGTTTTGAACAGATCCAAAGAATGGGAATCAAGTATATTTTCTTTTAACACAAGTTTGATTGTCTATGCCCTTTTTAACCAAATGTTTCATGACTGTACTTAGAAAAGGCACCCTCTGTTCCTGTGAGAGGCAATTAATTTATGGACACAAGTTTATCAGTGAAGATTTGAGTGGAAGCATGGGGTCTCTCTAATGTGATAGTTATATCATTAGTGTTCCTTCTGAGAAGGCATTCAGTAATTCTGCTAACACTTGCAGATTCAGTCAAATTTTTAACTGTGGCATGCAAGCAACAGTCATGCGTTGTTATGTTGTTAGATCATTTAAATTATGGTTTTTTGCATATTCTTCCGATCAGCCTATCTGATTGGTAGTTAGAGAATGAGATGACAGTGGTCCTTGAGTAATCATCCACATTGTTTATTCTTCATTGGACTTTTTTTTTTTTTTTGAAAAATCAGAAGTCCTCTTGTTGATTCCTTTCATTTTTAATGTGGCACACCAGTCAAATTGTGGGTTTGTCAACTTAATATTTGGCTCATTGCTCACCTAGTCACCTACATTTCCTCTTCAGACCAGGTCAATCAAAATGATGGGTGTGTCAACAAATGAGGTTGAGCAAGTTCTACAAGATGCAAAGGCAAATTTAAGAATAGTTGGATTTGATGATGAGGAAAAGAGACTAAAACAGCGAATTTCTAATGCCCCCTATTATTCATTGAAACTTCCACAAGGACCTTATATCTTTTGCAATTTTCGCACGCTTGAAATTCCAGGAGTGGAGGTATGATTTTATGCTAATTTCTAATGTGCCATTAAGCTAAATCCAATTATGATCTTTTCAAGTGCTTGCATGTCAGAAATTTATCCCTTATATCGCTTTACCCTCCTGCATCCACTTTGTTACTATTGGTAAGGAGTTTGGAGGAGCAAGGGATCATGCATTTGCTTGTGAATTGAGAAAATTGTAGGATATCTGATGATTTAAAGTTCATAATTGAGGGTTTGTCAGCTGATCATGTATGAACATTCTTCCATATTTGCAGCTGAACCCTCCCCCTTCTGAGGCATTAAAAAGAATGCACATGCTTGCTGCAGATCCTGGAATTGTTGCTATCATGAACAAGGTGCACTTTAATGTAGTTTCCTGTAGTGGATGTGTGATTGTGCCATCATGTGATTGTGCTGCAAGTTCTGAAAATGTTTTATTTTTGTCTTATAGCATCGTTGGCGTGTAGGAATTATGACTGAGATGGCTCCTGTTGGCTATGTTGGTGTGAGCCCCAAATGCATTCTTGGTTTCAACAAGGTAATAGCTGTACCAGGAGGTGGGAACTTCATATCTTAAATATCCCTATTTATCTTATCATTGATTTCTCTTGTTTTTCAATTCTTATTGACAGAATCATGGAGAGGAAATATCCTTGCGACTTCGTACAGATGACCTCAAGGGTTTTAGAAAATATGAAAGTATCAAGAAAACTCTCCTGCATGAACTTGTAAGCAAAGTTATAGAAATAACTGTTCTTCTTATAATGGACAGGGTATCACATGTCATGTGTTGTTTAACAGATCTTTGACGGAAAACTATTGTTGTCCTTCTTTAATAACCAAGTATTTTTTTTATTAAATAAATAAAACTCTAGTTTAGTTGTTTATTGGGACATGAATAACTATGAAACTGACTTATGTCTTGTATTTATTCCAGGCTCACATGGTATACTCTGAACATGATGCAAACTTTTATGCTCTGGATAAACAGGTGCATACATCTTTTTGTATTTTACTGTCAAAGTTATTATTGCTTCAACTAAGTTGGCTTATATTGATTTGATTTGTTTTCTGGGCAGTTAAATGAAGAAGCTGCTAGTTTAGATTGGACTAGATCCTCAAGCCACACTTTGAGTGGCGTTAGAAATTTTGAATCCTATGAGGAAGATTTTATAAGAGAAAATAGCAATGTTCCTCAGAAGCTTGGAGGTAATAGATCAGATCAGCTAGTAAGTGCTCGTGCATCTTCAGTTGCTGCTGCTTACCGTCGGGTGACAAATGTTTCTTCCAACAATTTGGGAGGGTTTGAAGTAAGTGAAGAGCCAGACCCAGATGATTCTGGTTTTAGTACGAGTGAACAATCTGATCATGTGAAATCCACAGCAAAAGATATCATAAATATTGACATCCCATTCCATGCTGAGAAAGGACCTGGTATTGAGCTTAACTATGAGGATCATTTCATCAATGTAATGAAGCATGAGCCTGATCCAGACGATTCTCACCATGGTAAAGCTTTGGATTCTGACATTTCTTCAGGAATTGCTGATAGCAAAACCGAAAGAAAACCAAGTGATTTTGAAGTAGCACAAACTTTGCATACATGGACTAGCAACGTGGATGCTACAAACATATCAAAAGAACCCGATCCTGATGATTCAGAAACTTCTTTTAAGTCCTTTGCTCCAGCGGAACCTGATACGGCTGACTTGGAAGCAGGAAAGAACAATTTAAAACATGGAAACAGTATGGTGCCTGATTCAGTAGGTTCCATAATGACCATAAATGTTGGACATCAAGCTAATGAGACCAGGATTTACAAAGAACCTTCTTGGGAAGAATCTTGTGCAAAAGTCAATGTGCTGGCAGAACCTGATCCTGATGATGTTGTGGCTTCCCCACCAGAATTATCTACAATGCAAATTGATGAGCCATATCCTGATGATCAAGAATTACAGAGGATCCATGACCCTGTGACTGTTGTTTGTAACCGTCTGCAGAAGACCCTAGAAATGCTGAGAGCTGAAGTTAGTCCCTTGCAAACTGCTTCAGTCCTCCAAACTCTCTTCAAAATAATTAGGTAGGTTTATATATGAAGACATTAGTGCTCACTGTTACTCTGTGTTGAATTTGCATCCTCTTGCTTTAAGGCTTTGGGAAATTCCAGGTGGTATTTTTTGTTATTCCTTATCTAAGTCTTTAAGCATTCAGTCCGTGATGTTAAATTGTTGATGGCAGGAATGTGATCGAACATCCTGAGGAGACAAAATACAGAAGACTGCGGAAGGTACAATCCATATTTACTTTGTCTTACTTCCTGAGACGTTGCTTTATTCCTAGACTTTCTTTAAAAGGTACTAGCTAACACATGTTCTGTTTGCAGGCCAATCCCGTCATTGAGAGGAATATTGTACATAATAAAGGTTTGCAACTTTACACACATTAGATTTTAATTTTATTAAGTACTTACTGTGTAGAGCTACTAGATTGGTCCTACGGCAAAGTGATTGGAGATCCCTACTATTGAATGGTTTAAACTGCTTATACATTGGAGCTAGATGATAATATAGATTTGTGGAACTTTACCCAATTTTAGAAGCAGGAACTTAGGACATCAAGCACAATTCTACTCATCCCCAAACATGCTATGAATCTAACTTTATATCTGCTCTAACTTGTGCTTCTATCTTTCCTATTTTCAATGCCACAGCTGCAATGGAAATTCTCAGTTTGGTTGGCTTCAATGAAGATGTTATGTTGGATGAACTTGGGAAGGCAGAAGCTTACATAGTGTTGAAGCGGAATGATCCTGGCTTATTATGGCTAGCTAAGTCCTCCCTTGAATCATATGCTACTTGCTAGCCATGAAAACTATATGTAAGAGAGACAAAGCAAAATAGTGAAGGAACTCATGCTGTATAAAAGATGTCCATTGTGTTGTGTCCAAGTAATTACTGATGGACAATTTATAGTCGTATGTCAAGTCAACGATGGTTGTAAATAAAAGGATATTATTATTTCCAGTGATTATTACTAATGTCACATCTTATTTATTGAAAAAGTATCATATAGACAAAATTATTCCTCACCTAATAAAAAAAGATTCAATTTTAATAAATAGTGATATCAATTATCTTATCTAATTCTACCTTCCAGCTATTAATTGTGACTAAAACTTTTTTCTTTGCTAATTAAGAATATTTTCCCTTTTCTTTTCCTTCAATTTAGAATTGTATCAATGTGGCACAAGAATTTTAATCAAAAAATAAAATTGATTTTTATCAACAATTATTGAATCAAATTTCATAATTCATTCTCAAACCGAAATAGATGGTGAATTTAATGATGTGTCTTGGATTACTGGAGTGTTAAAGGTAACCTGTTTTTTTTAACCTTTTTTAAAGGAGAATGCTAGGGCTAAGCTTGGTGTGAGATAATTAATAATTAAAAATCTCAGCAAATAAGGATATTTTTTAGCAAAATTCATGATGCTTCTTACCTAAAGAAATTCAAATGAGGCACAATAAAAAAAATCTAAAAGTTTATGACCTATTGGTCAGAGGTAACAATACTAAGTTGGGTGAAAATGAATTTATCAATTTTTGATATTTTACTATGGAGGATAGGTAAATCAAGGTAAAAGGATTTTTTTTTTCCCAATTAATAAGACGCCAAGAAGGCAAGAAGCCTTGTAATGGGACCTACATAGGTTTAATATGTATTTTTTTTATTTTTTAATTAATAAGAAGTCAAGAAGTATATATTATGGTGAACCAATTAATGTAGCAAAACTAATTAAGGGACAAATTTGTCAAATAAAATATTAAATATTTACTAAATCTATACTTTACAAATTTAACTAAACTCGCTTAATTTTTTAGAGGGCCATACCTTTGTTTGTGGAAAAAGTAAGAGATTCATGTAATATTTAACAACATAATAGTCACACATTTTATAGTAGGGAGGGCGATTTTATATTTTGAATGGGGCAACTTTGTTAAATNACCTTTGTTTGTGGAAAAAGTAAGAGATTCATGTAATATTTAACAACATAATAGTCACACATTTTATACTAGGGAGGGCGATTTTATATTTTGAATGGGGCAACTTTGTTAAATAATATATATAATCATAGAAAATTTCTTCAGAGTAAATGTCCTTACATTCTAATACATGGATCAGTAACAGGCATCCTATTAGTTCCTTCCAGTAGAAGCAAACAATAGGGAGGCATTTGTTCCTCCAAAGCCAAAAGAATTTGACATAGCTGCCCTTATTGGCATCTCTTTTGAAGCAGTCAATGGGATGAAGCCATCATCAAATACAGGATCTGGCTTAGTTAGATTAAGAGTTAATGGAGCAATTCCCTGCAATGAAACATCACAGGAACCATCTGATTAAATTTAGCATACATAACTGGCTTAGATGAAGCGCATAAGCAACAATGTGTATCAAGAATGCTTCTCCACAACTTATAGAATGCAAGTGATCAGAAAAAAAATGCCAAAAATTACTTACATGTTTTATAGCCAAAACTGCAAAAATCGCTTCAACAGCTCCAGCAGCCCCTAACAGATGACCAACAGCCCCCTGGAATTTTCATTGACTAGATTGATCATGCTTTCAAATAAAAAACTAATAATTGCTCAAACATTCATTTAAATATGGTGATTGCTATGCTACCTCCCCTTCAAAAGGGGGTAGCGCTACACCACCTCCCCTATTGAGGGGGTTCTGGTAAGACTCATCTTGAAATTGGTGTCATTGCAAAGATCTCGAAAAAACAAGTCATTCTCATTTTCCGCAATACAGAAAAAGTGCCAAATTTTCTTTGACACCATTAAACTCAAATTCTATCAACTATTTTGGAATTTGACCAACACTGCGTAACTCAATTTTTCGAGATCTTTGTAACAATACCAATTTCAAAATGTGGGTCCCACCAAAACCCAGCAGAGTAACGCTACCCCCTTGAGTAGCTTTGCGATCACCGTTAAATATAATAGAAAATCTGTACAAATTAGCATCTCCACCCCCTATTGATAAGAAAGTTTTCATCCAAGGAGACAACACTCTAGTTACTTTGTCAATCAGATAAGCATGTAACTTGTTTAGGTCATGCGGCAGAAGAAAAACTAAGTCCCATTATTTGTCAAAAATATATCAGGCTTGAATTCTCTTTTACCTTCGTGGAGGAGAAGGCCAAAGCACCTGAGGTTGCATGGTCAGAGAATATGGCTTTGATAGCATTAGCTTCTATTGCATCACCTGTATAATGGATTCTGGTGAGAGAATTTATGACACAAGCACCAACAGCCAGAGACAAAAGTTCTCCAAAACAACACATATTTAAGATCAAATTGCAGCAATTTGTATCCACTGTAGTTACCCAGAGGTGTAGATGTAGCGTGCGCATTTATGTAATCCACTTCAGAAGGATGAAGACCTGACTGTGATTCATCAAAAAGCAATTATTGAAAATGATGATCTATTCTAGAATATGCCTGAGCCACAAATGCAGAGAGTAAACAACAATGCATTCTGGCAGAAGAGTTTAGTTACTAATCACTATGCCTTATTTCAGTCAAATAAACATCTGAATGCTTTCAACTCATATTCCCTCCATCCCAAATGGGGTATCTCGTTGTAGATGCCAAAAACTTCAATATATTAATTTTTAACATAATTCAGTTCAAACATACCTTAACATCTAATCAACACCAATTCCAACAATGACTCATCTTATGCCAGAAAAAAGAATGTAGAAAGTCATTATTGTAACATAGCATAAAAGAGAAATTTTGTCTCTAAGAAACAACAAAGGGGGATAAAGGGAGTATATCTCTATATTTATATGTACAGATCTTGAAAAAAAAAAAAAAACAAAGAAAGAAGGCATGGGATATTGTGAAAAATTGGCATGTCAAAGACTCTGGACATGCAGTATCACCAGACACCTACGTTTTTATAGNAACAACAAAGGGGGATAAAGGGAGTATATCTCTATATTTATATGTACAGATCTTGAAAAAAAAAAAAACAAAGAAAGAAGGCATGGGATATTGTGAAAAATTGGCATGTCAAAGACTCTGGACATGCAGTATCACCAGACACCTATGTTTTTATAGAGTTGGCTACTCAGCCAACAGACAACCTTAAATGCTGGATAACAAAGTGAAAATTATTATAGATGATAAAGGAAACCTGTCTTAAAGCACGTGTCATGGCCAAAATGCCCCCCCTCCCATCACTAGGTGGTTGAGTAATATGATACGCATCACCTAGACAATATCATTATCAAAAGAAGTCAACCACTTGTGAAAGCAATACCAGGGAGTAATTTATGAATACTTTGTAACAAGTTACCTGACATCCCATAGCCACGAACCTCTGCATAAACTTTGGCTCCTCGGCTTTTGGCATGCTCAAATTCCTTTCGATTGGGGCCAGAATGCATATCCAACAGCAAAGATCAAAGGCTATACACAATAGATTAACGGAAACTAGGGTACTAAAGGATAGTTAACAAAATTTTAACCAACCTCCAAGACCAAAACACCAGAACCTTCACCTATCCTGAGTAAATGTATTAACTTAGATCATGATAAGCACCACAAAAATCAAACCAATAAAAAAATTTGAGGCCAGAAAACGAATACATAAACAAACACAAATGATAAATATAAAAATGATCTACAAAATGTTTACACTTACACAAACCCATCTCGACCACTGTCAAAAGGTCGCGAAGCTTCTTGTGGGGCTGAATTATATTTCGTAGTCAGAGCTCGAGACCTGAAAGTCTCCAATATAAGATTATAAAAATAGCAGTGGTCCAAAGGAAAAATGAATTAGCAGAGGTGGTTGAGCACACGAGTATTCACTCAGAATTTGATACAATGATTACCTGCAGAATCCTGCTATTGATAATGCATCAATGCTGGACTCTGTGCCTCCAGCCACCATAACATCTGCATCCCCAAATTGTATCATCCTCACCGCATCACCTACAGAATGTGCCCCAGTAGCACATGCAGTGACTGACGCATGATTTGGTCCCTATCTCAAGAAAGAAGCAACCATGTCCATCACTACTGACGAAGATTGATTAGAAAGGTAGTAGCAGAGTACAATATGCTAATAATTCTACAACAACAATCAGTTTTACTTCATGATTTTGCCAAAACTCTAGTTAATATATCTTATATTTGTTCAAACAGTAGATGTCTTGTTTAACCTGTCATGAAGGGATGTTTTATCTTAATTTCAAAAGGTCTATTACTTCTCATTGGATTATAATGTTAACTTAAGCATTAAAAGATAAAGAACCATGGAATCAGTAAAATCTATATTCCAATTCAGTTCCAGAGTAGGTCAATATAACCAGCAATCAATTGATAAGAGGAATATGTGTTTATCCTTGAAATTCATATATCTATACTCTAGAGAAGCTAGTACAAGAAAATGCGATTGTCTGTCCAGCATCCTTAAGAGCGCATTCCTATTTGCAGTCAAGAAATCATTCAATTCAATTATTGAAAATAGTCTAAACACCTGGAACCCATATTTCATGCTCACGTGACCCGATGCCATGTTGATCAATATCCGTGGAATGAAAAATGGACTAAGCCGACGGAGACGCTGTATCAAGAAAACAAAAAAAAAAGTAAATATGAACCTGACTTTATTTTGAGCCACCAGGTTATTTCACTCTCATAATTCAAAGTACTTGGAGAGAATCTTGAATAAGGAACTTGATCTTCAAACTTTTTCAATACCAGTAAATTCTGAAAAACTTACCTTCTCACAAATCATCTGTGCAGCATCCAAGACATCACTAATGCTTCCAGTTCCCCCACCAATGGAGACCCCCTGGCATTTTCAAGTTCACAAAAGATCAATTACCAGTATTTAGCAAAAAAGATTAGGTATTACCCACATTAAAAGAATGCTTACCGTTCTTTCCTTCTGTTCTTGCTCGGTGGGAAACCAATTTGAATCTCTGAGAGCTTCATCAGCAGCGCATAGTGCATAGGCTATAAACCTTGCAATTGATCGATGCTCCTAAGGGAAAAGTACCAATACTACAATGGCATCAACAAGCACACTAGAATTTCAGATCCAGCATCTATTGGCAAAAGCATGGCAATGTCAGATGACATAAGAAAGACAAAGAGACTAAGTGACTTGTAATTCTTCAATGAACTTATCTATTTTCCTTTGGCACCACAGATCACTTTTCAAGTTAAGAAGGATGGAATATTCTCCTTTCAATTTACAGAGAATATTACCAAGGGGTCTACAGGGTTTCATAATTTTATCTAAAAATAACATGACTTTTCTTTCTACCAGGAAAAAGAATTGCTTTTCTCAACTCTTAATTAACTAGAAAGAACAAATTGCTGCAGTTTATATTGTTTTAACGCTGATTTGTAAATATAGCTGCATGTATACACAATCCTGTCTCTGTATGGATATAAATGGACAGTCATGTTTACTATCCATACATATACTTTTTAAAACGCTAGTACTGGCATTGGCTTCAAAATTGTAGAAATACTATATAGCAAATAATGCTTAATCTGTTAAATGCCATATGTGCCTTTGAAATGCTATGAGAATTATGCTAAGCTTATATTATTTCATTAAATTCATAGTTCTATTCTCGCATTTCTTTACATTTATTGCAAGAACATCTAAATTGCAGATTAGACAAAGAAAAATTCAAATTCCGTCAAATAAATCCTAGTCCTAACTACAGACACCAATAATTCAATAATCATAATACATGCTGAGTCAGTTGAATAAGAGAAGCACTAGAAAAAAGAGTCTGGGACATCTACCCATAAGCAAATTAAAAAATGGGGATACCTTGGAATTAAACCACACTTCCTCATTGAATTCACCTGGGTTGGTGCCAGTTGGCACAATTGCAGCAACTTTTGATGTCAATTGATCAAATGTATTTGATTGGGTTTCTCTATCGAAAGCATTCATCTTGAGATCCTCCAAACATAATGCCCTTATCCCACATTTTCCATCAATTAGGTGTTTCCATGTTGTTTCCACTCCACAACCAAGTGGGGTCACCATGCCTAAACCTGAAAATTAGACCATGAAATTTCAGCACTACAGCATAAGATCAATATACATTTGAGCTACAAAAGTAGCTGAATTTGAGAACAAACTGAAGGAGAGTGAGTGATCCAGTGAATGAGGGTGAAAGAAAGAGAAGGAAATATGAAAATACAAAAGTGAAACTTGAATTAATATGTGATGTATATGAAAATATATGAATACGTGCACTCAAGCCACACACGTAAAATTAAGCTCAAGTTACCAGTTCAAGCTACAAATTCCAAAGAGAAGTAAGTGACTTAGAGTTTTATACACTCCAGAAATGTAGCAAAAGCAGTAAATAAACCTTCAAGGAAAATTGAAACTGAAGTTGACAGATGAATGCATCTATAGGTAGAAAGAGACAAAGAATTACCAGTAACAACTACTCTTCGAGAAGCAACAGTAGGAGGAGGTGCAAAAGCTCCACTACTAGCAGAAGATGAAGAAATGCTTCGACAAAGCCGGAGGCCCGAGGAAATGAAAACTTTACGTGAAGCATGCATTGCCATGACTGTCCAACCCCAGTTATTTGTAGCTAATCTTTCACAAACTGTATTACTGAGCCAATTACACAAAACAGTCCAACAATTAAAAATTATCAGCAAAATATACACTACTTGAACAAGCAAAAGCAACCAGAATTATCCTTGTAATCATTTTATCAAACAGTTTCCCTTCAAAACAAAACCAGCCCACTCCCTCCATTTATCCAGAACAGCACCATACAAACATATGGAGAGCTCATGGATTTACTGAGCCTTAAATCTACAATATAAATTTTGCAAAACAAGCAATACAGATAAAAGAAAGAAAATTTTCACTAACCAAATTGGGAAAACTTCAAAACACTCAGATTTATGAATTGGTGCAGGAACTAATGCTGTTTCCTCAACAAGTTCTGTTTTTTCGGCGTTTAATGCTTTGTTTGGGTTCAGCTGGATAGACTCAACACAAAGGAACCAAAACCCAATTAAGCCAAGGCAAAATCCCAGTTAAAAGAACCCAACTTTTGCGTCTACTGCGCTCTGCAAGTGCGAAGATTTGAGAGTTTCAGTGGGTTCAAATCAAATCCCCAAGTCTCTTGAAGAGGGTTCCCTATAAAGAGAGCACGAAGCTTCTGCCTTGCTGTGTTTAGAATTAGAGAGATGCTTTGCTCTTGTTCGCTGCGCACGAGAGGCCGCAGAGAGAGCAGTCACTGTGAATGTCACTGTTAGGCCACAGCGCGCCTAACCGTTTAGAATTTAAGAAGGGGAAGCTCACCTTCGCCTTTGGTTCGTTTTCTCATGTGTACTGTGTAGGGCAATTTCTTTTTTATTTTTCTTTTTATGATAGTAGGAAAGTTTGAATCTTCGATGATACTGAGATTTGAATTTGCAAACTACCTAAATTTATTATCACTATATTATATCTTGGGTTGAACTAGGTCAATTTCAAAGCAAAAATACAAATAATATGTTATTTCTACCTTAGGCAAATAAGTGAAAGCAATTAATATTTTTTTGGGAAATGATATGGAGAATTTGAATTTTAAGTTAATCTAATAAAATTTAGATTTTACATATATAAATGTTAAACGAGTGTATATTTATATGGAAAAACATAACTTATTTATAAAGAAATTGATAGGCTAAAAAATAGAGTAATAATAATAATAAATTTTAAATTATGTCATAGAAAAAATTTAAACTTAAANAGAGTTTTTTTTTTCTTTAAATAATAGTGTGCAAAATATTGGTAGCTAGGTGCTAAGTCTACAAAACTCATCTAGATGAGTATCAAAACTCTATGGAAAATCATGTATATTTCTCTTTTTTGACATGGGCAAAGTCAAGATTTTTCTCAGAAGGGGGCATTATAAAAGTTCTAAGACAAGAAAAATGTTCATACCACCAAACAATATTTGCTACTATATAAAATAGAGCTAATTAATACTTAAAATGATATGAAGAGGTATTTTTGGCACGTGATAAATTAGTAGGTGAGGTAAAATATTAAATATATTTGGAGGCCATGTATAATAACTCTAAAATTTAGGATGTCAAAAGCAAAATTTTACAACTTTTACTTATTGAAGCTTAATATTTAAAAATTTTGGGGAGGGGCTACTCCTGACCTATGATTGACTCTGTCCTTGTAACTTGAGACAGAACATAATTTTTTACAAAGTCATCTCTCTCTTTGAAAGAGACATGGTCTGGTAAATTTGACATTTAAAAAACATTTAGGTAAATTTGACATTTAAAAAACATTTATGAGAGTTTTAGCTCTGACTTTTGTACAATTATTTTCTCTTATTATTTCACTTCCTTGAGAAGTTTATTTATAACATTATCGTGTAATACAAAACTAAACTCAATATTCAAATTCTCTAAAATAAAAATAAAAAAAGAGTTTGATGGCATATTTACTATAATTTCATAGTTTATTTAGATAGGTAAGTTCTATATATGCAATTATATGATTTAAACATATTTAAAACATTTATACTTTTTTCTATCTCAAAACCTTTTTTACATGTGCACATAAAAAAAAAAAAAAAAAACCCCTATTTAGATGTGGCTATAATGTAAACATATCTTCTAAAATCTAGTACAACACAAATTATTACAACTATATAATAGATATAAGACTTTCAAGTATCACACCGAAAAAGAAAAAAGAAAAAAAAAAAAAGACTTTGTGTAATAGATTTCAATACTATTATAAAATCTTTGACGATGGTATCATAATGCTAACTCATCACACAAGCAATCCAGGCTATGGGCCACAAAAAAAGTTTTGAAAGCTGGACTTATATTATATTACCTATTATTATTAATTATCAACATCTAAAAGAGAAAAGAAGAAGGGGGAGAAGGAGAGAAAGCTGCCCTTATCAAAATATTCAATAGGGACAAACATGATTTATCCATAATGAGGTTGTAAGTAAAAGGAAGAGGTGGGGTGTGTGGCAAGTTCAATGACTTACGAGATCTAGAAGAAAGAGAAACCTGGATTATTCACCTCACCATCACGTGCCTGTCAAAAATCTCAAAGATTGCACTCGTAAGTCCTGATATAAGAAAGCATTATATAAATACAGCGCCAATCTGGTGGCACTATATTACTACAACCTCGAGGAGTTTGATTATTCCAGTGAGAGAGTGCTACTGATTCAATCAGATAGCAACAAAGAAGCTTCCTTTTGTGATAGCCCCTGTTTCTGGGTTGTCGGAACAGCGTCTAAAGCTCTGATCTTTAGACTTCGTTGCTGCTTCTTAGTCTCGAATCCCTGTAAATTCTGCTTCTTTTGCTGTTTTCTTGATCTGAGTCTTCGTTGATTTGAATTTAGAGCCTTTTTTCTCTTCTGGGTCTGAAGGAAATCGCCTAATGAGGAAAAGGGAGAGGGAGAATCCTTGTGGGGTGTGTGGCCACTATCACAAGTATGAAGAAGGGGAAGTCTGTTCGATTTGCGGCCACCGGATTCCAGTCCCATCGGAGAAAACTTCAATTCAAGTTAGTGCCTTTCCGTCAGTGATTTTACCGGAATTTCTTTACTTGGGCAGCTACGATAACGCATCACGCTCGGAACTTCTGAAAACTCAGGGAATCTCTCGTATCCTCAATGTAAGCTCTTTTGTGTGATTTCTCAATGGAATTTATTCTTATTAAGGTCTGGGATCGTAACTTTGATAGTCCATTAATGTCAATCAAATGATGATGCTTGTTTTATTGTGAAATTTGAGTATATTGTAATTGAAAGTGAGATGTTGAATGGCTTTCGATCGTTTGGATTCTGATGTTTTTTTGATCCTAGCTTGTGATGTTTGAGATTTCAGTATGATGATGTGCTGGGTTTAGAATAGATAGGACTTAAGTAAATCGCCTTTTATTTTTTTTAATTAATCGAGTAATTGGAAGTCTGTAGCTGTTGTAGTATGATTTCAGTTATTCTGAAACTTGTGTGATTGGTGAGGTGCAAGGACTTTGAAATATCAAACGTGTAGTCTCTAGGTTGTAGTACCGAAAGGCCATATGGCTATGTATGATAGAGCTGGTTCAAAAGTAAAAGTTGTTTGGTAAACTCAAAATTAAAAAGATTGTTCTCTTTTAAACTAGTTTATATTCACAAGTTGCAAATTTTAATTGGTTTTAGATATCAGGTTTGTTTTAGACTTGTCTGGGCCACATTACAGATTTGCCAAACACCTTTCGAATTTCAAACAGGCCTATATATGGGGATGATGCAGAGTTAAATGTTTCTTGGTTGATATATTGAGGATATAAATTGGTTGGGCAGATTGGGAGGTTACTTTGGATTATTGTGGAAACTCAAGAAACTGTTGTAAATGCTGCATGTGTTGATTGCTTAGTGCAAAGAACTAAAAGTTCAAAAGTTGGAATATTGCTAAGTGATTAATAGCAGAATATAGGACAACATAGGGGATAGGCAAGGTGCTTCCAAGTTGCATGCTTTGCATCTGTAAGTAATAGAGCTCAGAATAATAGTACCAAGGCAATAGGATAGTACTTTATTCCTTTCTTGTGTGGACAGTAATGCCATTTTCATTGTTTCTTTAGTTTGATAATTCAGCATACAAAAATAAAATTTGTTTAGTTGTTCATTAATGTTCATTAATGCAATGAATATAATGGAATGATGAATATGATGATAATTATGATTATCCAGCTTGTAGATGAAATAGTTAAATTTGTGGGGGCAACAAATCTTCATGCATTTTTAAGAGGAATCATGATTACACAGCCTATCTGCTATGAACAGCCCATGTCTAATCTTTGCAACTTGTGAACTTCTTTAATTGACCATCATCATTTAATTATTATTGCATCTCAGTATGGAAAACTGTATAATATCAGGTTCTATTTTTAACAATCAATCAAGTTAAATTTGCTAATGCTTAACTTCTTTGGATTTAGCATAGGTGATTGGTTATAATTGTTCATAATTCACATTTGAAACTACTTGGTTGTGTTAAATTCTACTGCACATGATGGCTATAATTGGATCTTCTTCTAATAGGACAAGTATAAAAGGTTGGAAACCTACTTATCTGAAGCCTTTTAGAAGTTTACATTCTTATACTGCCTTCATATTTTCTGCCTATATATGCACAGACGGTTCCTTCTTGTCAAAATCTCTACAAAAACTCGTTTACATATCACTGCCTCTCAGATGACAAAGCTTTGCCATTTGATGATGCAATTGAGTTTCTAGGTATGCTCCTTCTTGTCCGTGTGGAATTTGTATATCTTGTTCCCTTCATTGGTTAAAATGCTTCAGCATTTTTGCTTTACTTGTGGAGTTCTTTTAACTTATTGTTGGCACACTTTTGTTGTTTTTTTTTTGAAATGTTTTAGGTCTGAGCATACATGATGCTTACTTACTTTTTCTTTTAAACAAAACTATTTTCAGTCAATATTATATCAGTTATACATTTACATTCACCAAATGCATGCATTATCATTCAGTCAATTTTTAAGAACCATTTATACTTGGCTTAGACTCATCCCATTTATCTGATAGCACATGCTCTCTATATCATAATTTCTTTTAGCCATTACTCATTTAAGCATGATATACATATTTTTGATCTTTCTCCTATCACTTTAAGCTTATATTTAGACCTCAGGGCTTAGTTGAAGTTTAAATGTGAGGCATTAACAATTGTGCATTACAATCAGAAAGCTTCTGCTTTAAAAGGAGAGGTAAACAACTAGGATAGCATGCTTTGTACACTTATTCTTCCATAGTTTTTGCTAAATAGCTCTGTTCCCACTTGCTTCCTCAAGCTGCTTCTTAAATATATTATAGCATGACAGATCTTTTATCAGTCTGCATTCTTGAGGAAATGAGAAGCTAATTATGTTCTGGTTTGTGAAGAAGTGTATGTCTTCACTTGAGAGACAAAACGAGTATCATAATAACAGAAAATATTTCATCATAGTTTTCTAGAAAATTTAAGTTCCAGGAAATACCAGATAGTCTCAATGCTGCCTGGCCAATTATTTACCCCATATAGAATTCGAAACAATGATAAAAGAATGAAGAGAAATGGTAGGCAAAATAAGCATCAATCAGTGTAATCCTACCTCCTATAGAGAAAAAAAAGCTCCCTTTCCTCCATCTGTCCACTTGGAAATCTTCTGTGCCACAGGATCCTCAGAAGCCACTGAGCATGAATTATGCCAAAAGGAACATCTAGAGGGTACTAGTGAATCTAATAGCCTCCTAAGGAAGCAGAAATAAAAATTCAAATAATCTATTCTTACCTGCTAAACTACAACCACAGAGCTTCACTCTCAACTCGGACACTTTCTCATTGACCTTAACTACTAATGCAATCCTCTCTTAGAAGCTAATATTTTTCCCTACTAACAGAAGAGAGAGAGAGAGAGAGAGGGGGGGGGGGAGAAAAAGGTAAATAAAAGAGGTGATGATTGAATAATAGATGCCCTTTATGTATTCCCATAGATCCTCCAAAGTAGGTTTCCAGTTTTCTATTATACTGATTGGAGAGATGGTAGATGCTCACAATTATGGCTACCGGTCTTGGCCTACAAAAGGAACCCGATGAGCACTAGGCTTATTAAATGTGATCTTCATCATGTTTTTTGAACACTGCAGACAAGAATGATGGCTTGAAACGTAAGAATTTGATCTTAGCAAGCTATCCTACATAATAAATGTCTATTTCATGCTAACCCCTGCCTACCATAAGTGTCACTAGGCTTATTAAATGTCATCTTCATCATGTTTTTTGAACACTGCAAACAAGAATGATGGCTTGAAACATAAGTATTTGATCTCAGCAAGGAATCTTACATAATAAATGTCTATTTCATGCTAACCCCTGCCTACCATGTGTCACTAGAAAACAAAAATACCAGAAGTCCTTTGAGAAAAAAAGTGAGAAGAGGGAAAGCTATTATAAAGCCATTGGACCTAGAGGATTTATCCCAAAATGTTCTCTCCTTAGCTCATCAACCTCAAAAGGTATCCCTTACCTTTTAGCACTGTTCTCAGCCATAGGAATTTAACCCCTCAAAGAAAGTATCTTCTTTGGAGAAAAGATTACTGTATTTACCTTCAATCACCTCTATAATGGAATTAGAATCCTTAATGATTGCAGAACTCACCCCCTTAAACTGTGTAGTTGAAGCTCCCGCTAGCAACATGGTAAAAGCGTAGAAGGCTAGAACTATAATCTCCTTTTCTTAACCACTTTGACCTAGCTGGAAGAAAGGATCATAGGGAGAGAAAGATCAACCTTGAACAATGTCTAATAATTTCAAAAAATAATACAGATATTAGCTTTTTCGTACATTACTTGAATATCATCAATGTTAATATAACTATAGATAAATGAAAGACTACCCCCACATTTACCATCTAGAAATTCTGCACTATCCTTAATATCTGCGCAATAGTTATGTGAATAAATTTTGGAAGAACCTGAATATTTTACAGTGCCATATTACCTACATCTCCAACCATTCCACACTATTCTGTTCTAACATTCAAAATGGTCCCTAATCATTGTCATGCAAGCACTTTCATGTGTTGGGAGTCCCTGGATTACAAGTTATCACTTGTGTATGGTTAAGTAAGTTTGATGTTGAGTTCTTACTGACAGGTTGTTTCTTTGTTTTCTCTGGAGAGGCAGATCTGAAATTTTGTAGTAGATATTCTTGAGAAACTTCCGTTACAAATTTTTTTTATGATAATTAATTCTCAGTTTTTTTTTTTTTTCCTCCTGGAGCCTTGAGTGCTTTCTAGGTTCTAGTGTTTCTATATGCATGTCATAGTACTTGAATCAATTTAGTTATCAATTGACAATGAAGGATTGATGGCTTAAATGCAAGGCAATTTTTGCCAAAAGTGTGCCTTTTCCAGTTTCTTCCTTTTCTTTTGTGCAGATTACAGAACCTTAATATGTTTATTGAATTTACATTCCAAAATATATCCAATCTTCTCTTCTCCAGTTTTGTTCTCAGAGATTGGCGAGATGTCCTTACACCCTAAGATTGTAGGCCTATGTATGGTTCATGCAGAGACACATGCAACTTATCTTTAGATACTAGATCCTTAATTTCCAAATTAATCTGACTATCTCTAATTACTTTTGGTTGCAACTTTCTATAACTTCTCTTTCACATTTGGTTCAGTTCGAATGACTGTCGCCCACAACTCATAAGCACTTCTCACTCAAATGTGCTTTTTTTTTCTTTTTTCTTGGTCTTATATTTGTCATCCTTTGTACTCAACAAATTTACCACAATATAAAATGCAAGCAATTCTGTTTGAAGGTTATAAGTCATATCCTGTGGTAAGGTATAAGATTTGAATCATAGTTCATAGGCTCATTAAGACTAATAAAGTTGCAATGTCTGTTGATATGTTTTTAATTCTAGTAGCAGTTTGCAATGCATTCACTTTGCTATTTTTTTTATGATTGCTAATACAGTGAAATCAACGCTACTTGTTTTACAGAACAATGTGAGAGGGACAAGGCGCGTGTTCTGGTTCATTGCATGTCAGGAAAGAATAGGTGAGCCATTGCTGCTATGTGCTAAAAGCATGACAGTGGAATTTTTTACCAATTAGGTTACATCAGTCTACTGATAGCCCAAATAAAAAGAGAAAAAAGTACAATGGTTTTTTATACTCCAGCCTTACTATTTCTCTGAATCATATATGTTGTTTGGCAGGTCTCCAGCTATTGTGATTGCATATCTGATGAAGTCCAAGGGATGGAGATTGGCACAGAGTTACCACTGGGTAAAAGAGCGGAGACCTTCCATTGAATTAACTCAAGGTATGCTTACTTTTCCTCATCTAGCATTGGTTCCCTTCATAAGTCATCTGTTTAAAGCTCGTTTTCTTCATTATACATGCTTAAAAAATGTTGGGAGTTTGAAATCTTGATTCCTTTTATGAATAGAATGTTTGTTATGCGGAGTCCAGGAAATGCCTGCTGTGCATACTCTTCACCTTAAAAATATTTTAATTCAACATTTCATAAAGTCAAAAACTGACTTCAGTAATCAACTCCCTTTATCTCTAAAACATAACAATGAGAACTGATCCATTGATTCTTTATCTCTTTGATACATACTGCAATGACAAACTTGATATCATGTGTCAAAATGCCGTTTAGAGAGGCTGTCCAAACAGACAGTACTACTTTTAATGGAATCTGAGTATGCCAAGTACCCTTCTAAGGAGAAGTAACTGTCCCTGGTATGTTATGTAGAAGGGTTGTTCTGTCCTACCCGAAGAAATGTGATTGATGTGCTTTTTATACATTATTTAGATTCACATTATGTTACATTGGCACAGCTAATAGAATTTAAATTTTACTGAATTCTCTTAGATTTTTTTTCTATATAGCTCATACGTGAATCTAGTAAAATTCAAGCTATGTCAACTGTACCAATGTGACACAGCACGAGTCAAAACTGTGTATAAAATTGATTGAAAGTGACATGCATCATTCTCAACCAAGGGTGACATAGCAAAACCATATAGAAAATAAATGCTTTTCAGTAGTAAAGTCTCCATCTTGTTGGGATCATAGTGTCAAATTGTTTCCTTGCAGTTCATACAGGCTTTTTTGTATCTCAATTTTGGTTATGGGGTTACATAATTACAGGGTTTTGTGCATTTTCCAGAACGCAAGGGTATATCAATTATGTTACGCAATTATCATCTCTCTGACATGCATTCTTCCTTACTTTCATAATGTAGGTGTCTATCAGCAACTGCAGGAGTACGAGCACAAGATCTATGGATCGATTGACGGTGGCAGCTCTCTGCTGCCTGCGTTCCCACCTGCCGTGCCTCCTTCAATTAGCTTTGGCTTCCCAAAGATCAATGACTCAGCTGCTCCTCTTCCTGCCTTCAGCAATGCTGGAGCTACATCGATTTTTGCACGATCTACCCTAGACATCCCTCCGACCGAGTTTACATTTGGAGCTGGTCAGGCTCAGAAGAGCGTAACTGGAAACCCGTTTAATGCCAATGCGAGTAATCCAAACAGCAGTGATATCCAAATGGATGGTTCTTGATTCCAGCTATGATCTTTCACAATGACCGTTACCATCTTTGATAAGCTAGCTGACTTTGATGAGCTTGTTATCTGGAATATGTAAAGCGAGCGTAAATGTTCAGAAGTTATAGATTTTACAGTTTTGGCTGGTGGTAAAGTTTACAGGTTCCAGCTTACTGCAATATTTCATTCAAAGTCCAATGATCATAAATTTCAATTTTATACAAGTATTTTTGCCCTTTTTTCCTTTTAAAAAAACATAGAGATCATATCATTTATCTGGGTGTAGTACTAAATTGCCAGCTTATCATTTTCCAGTTCTGAATATATTTGCACGCCCTGGAAATATATGCCAAAACATAAACTGGAAGAGAGGTTTCAACAAGCTCCAAAGAAATGAAACTTCTTAGCATTCTTGCAATGCAAGTAAGGCACCAACAACAATACATTCTACCCTACCCTGAGTTAAGTTCCCCCTTTTTTAGACTAGGCCTTGATACAACATTACACCCTATAGCTTGCTTAAAGCACTGCACTAACAGTAAATTGCATGAAGATTGTGAATAATCTATGTAATGCTTGAAGATTGCAGATGAATAGACAATAGATTACATAAAAAGCAAAAAACCATTACACCCTAATTCACAAGAAACTATGAAATGAAAATACAATTGATGATACCCGTCTCTATGTACTCACTAATTCAATGACGCTAGTTAAGACTAAATTGACTTTGGACAGTTAGAACTTATGTGTACATTGATTTGAAACCTTCAGTAAGAGGAACAACTTTTGAAGACAGCTTGGACTGCAATTTTGATACGGCTTGACGAATGTCCTGATGATGACAAAAGATAATGCAATTATATTTCTTGATTCTCAAGCAACTACTCATGGAGCTTTACATCTTAGTGGTTTCCATGCAGAATTATATATAGGAACACTAGAAGTCCACAGAACTAGTATAGAAAGACAACTACGAAGATTACCTCGAGATTATATCTTGAAGAAAAATGAGTCAATAGAACTGCCTTGTTGCGAATCCACTTCGCATTTTCAATGATCTACAGAAATAACATAATTTTATATTAAAATTAAATCAGGAAGGAACTTGATATAACGTGCAGTGGAGTCGTCATTTTGTGAACTGATGAATCACACAAATTAAGTACAGCATGAATTTGTTGAAGTTCTTATCTTATCAAGTCATAAATGCAGTAGGTTATGTGGCCAATCAACTATGAACTCATAAATGCAGTAGGTTATGTGGCCAATCAACTATGAACTTGGTTGGACTACTGATACTAATCAATATTGAATGACATTGTCATAAATTAAACATGGACACCTAAGTTGTACATTATAGCAACATAAACACGGGCATAGTATAGTAGAAACGAAGTTCTTTATTCATCATGGCTTCATCATGCTGATTATAAGGAAGCTATATAAGAATGAAGACTTCACATTACCTCAAATATATGTGTGTGACCATGTTGCCGAGCATGATCTATGCTGAATGACTCATCTAGGAAAGTTGCCTGTTAAAAGAGTGTAACCATCAAATTCACCGAAAAATTCTAAGGGAAAGGAGAAAGAGCTTTCTTCAAGTCCCATGTAAAATTTAATATGACCACACAACCAGGAAGGAACCATAAGATAGCTGTCAATTTGAAGTTTGGCAACCATTTAATATATAAGATTCATGCTCCACTCATACTTTCAACATTTTGAATGCAATGACACTATGGTAATATGTGCATATCTACCAATGATCATGTGTGATAGAGGAACATGAAAATACAGAACATTGAAGCAGAGAGGGGAATGAAACCAAGGTAAACAGAATGTTATCATCTAATGATGCTCAGAAAGAAATATGAAAGCAGGAAACATCTGAAAAAAAAAAATACCATCCCTGACTGGAATCTCGAGAACTAACTAAGAAGTTATAATGTCCTCTAATACATGATGTGTATTATTAAACAACCTTGTTGACCAAAGTATGCTAGAACTTCAAGACTATTTATATTTTTTAAATTCTCCTTTGTATTTGGCTGCTGAACTTCTATAGCTATATTGTATTTTAAGTATTTCAGCTGATCATTCTCAATTTTCCAAGCTGGCTGAAGTTAGAGATGTAATGATGGTCCCCATTCCCATATGGGATAAGTATTTCCTGAAATTTGATCATACAACTCATTTGAAAGCAACATATAGAACTGCATTGTACCTCAGTAATAAGAATTTTTGCTCTCAATGCATCAGCGTTACGTGGGTCAAGCATAAATTCTGATGTTGTATCACCAGTGAAGGCCACCTCTGGAGCTAATATAACGTCTGTAATCTAGAGATGAGAGTTCATTATTGAAAGTAAAGAAGAAAGAATTTTTAAAACAGAATTAAGTTGCAGATATTACAGACCTCAACACCAGACTTCTTCAATTTCTCAATTTGTTTTCCTTTCAGATGACTGTACTGTTTCTTCAGCTTTTTCCTGACTGAGTAAACTACATAACCCTGCATTATACCACGTTAACATTATAATTCTTCTATGAGACCTAATGAACTTGCACAATTTCAAGTTGTCATAGATCAATATGATTCCCATTGTTGAACAAATTAAAAGGGTGCAATGGCTCACTGATTTTAGTTGTTCCTTTTAATTTCAAAAGTTCATAATGAAGAATTATATGAGAAAATAAAATGCCAAAGGGCGTATCAACTACAGCATACATATATAAAATACACAACAAGTAAATAACAAAGGAGATTCATTCATGACCGAAAAAAGAAAAAGGTGATTTGTCAATGAACAGTATGAGAGGATATATTCCAAACACCATGAAATTTCATAAAGAGAATTTCAGACTGAAAATGCATGCATCATCTGACAATACAATGTCAAGATGATGACAACCATATGGAAAGCCAAAACTCATTAATGTTTGGACCAATCACTTCTTTCAAAAACTCATGTGCAAGTGAAGTCAATCCTGTTCCCTGAGACTCATAATATTCCTTTCAATTAAAACATGAGGGCTGAAGAACAACCCACTGAAATATACCTGGCTGGGTATAACATGTTGTGTTCTGAAGGGTCGGACAACAAGGTTATTCCGCATCTCATATGTCTCGCCTGAAATCAAACATCAAATTATTTCTTGGAAAACAGCCAGTTACCACTCACTCCAAGAAAGACCATGACACATACCCACACCCAAAGCCACCAGTTCGACATTCAATTCAACTTGGCCCATTGTCCTATGGATATCAAGCAGCTTCTCAACATCCTCTTTGATGCAAGGAGGCACAAATACAGTAGGAGGTTTCAAATTGTATAAACCACGGCTAGCTACATACATTGGCAGCCCTCCCTAAGTCAATAAAAATCAGCATATGTTTAAGTTAAATTTACACCCAAGTCAAAAGATAGAAGAAAAAATAAAAGTACAAAACTAACAAGTACTTTGGTGCAAGAAAGCCAATAGGACACACTGGGAACAATGAAAAGAAAGGAAAAAGTTAGATTGTACCTGAAACTACTAAAAGATAGATGGATAGGACTTGTAAAATTTCCATTTGTCTCATCATGTTAACTTCCCTGACATGCTGCCAAAGTTAATATGATGAGACAAATAGAAATTTTTCAGAAGTCACATCCATAATTAAGCTATCTTTTAGTTGCAGTTGTTCTATTTCTCTGCTAGCAAATTCCATGTTCAATCTAATGTATATGTGGCTCTTTTATAGCAAACAATACCATCTATTCTGATATAAAAACATAGGCTTTGTGTAACTTTCATTTTCCCTTTCACTAACAAAACCCCACTAGCTTAACACCCTTATCCAAAAGTCATTGCTAAGAACATCATGGTGGGTACCCAAAGTAACAAGTGCAGGAGCTTACAATGTGATCAAGATGAGCATGAGTAATAAAGACGAAATTTTGCTGAATAGCCCTTGTTGGGCACCTCCCTATATCGAAAGCACACTTGAACTCTGGAATTATAATACAGGTCTCCTGCCCACCAATCGAAATGCCCTCAATTGAAAAACCTTCCAAGTCCACACCTTTCCTGTTAACCTGAGACCGAGCTATCCTGTACTGTTCTTCTTGGTCAATTGCTCTGCTGATTTCGGATAAAAATCCCGACCCTTTAATGGCATTGACGACGTTGACATGGGTTTGCACTGAAATTTTCTGGGTTAATGGCTTTGGCGAGAAAATGGGTTGCTGAAATGGGAAAATTGGCGGGGTCTTGAAGGCTGAATAATTGCTCAAAGAAATTTGCATTTTTTTATGGTGGGGTTGAAAGAGAAGCACATCAAGTGGAAGAGAGAGGAGGGAGAGGGCTTTTAAGAGGTTTTAGAGATGTTTTGTGTCTGTCTACAACACAGAAGAGAGATATTTAGGAGACAACGGGTTGACGTTGGATACGAGTGTTATTCCCGCTAATACATATCCTATCATTTCTCCAGCGTCTCCCACTTGTAAAACAGTGGTAATTTGCACTTTGCAGGAGGTTAAGCATTTAAATTTGTGTTGTAAAAAAAAATAAACATAAACTAGATTCACCTAAATTCAAATTGATACTTAATTTTTTTTGATAATATTCAAGTTTCATATCGCTCTTTTTTATCACTATTTTAGAGTGGTGAGATGAAAATTGATCTTAATTTTTAGGTTCCGCTTAAGTAAACAACTATTTTAAGCACTTACATAAAAAAAGTCTTATATTAAAAGTTTTTATACGATAAACTCTTTTTAAATTAAGTTATTTTGTGTTTAGATATATAATTAGAGAAGTACTTCTAAAATTAAAAAAGTAGATAAAATTGGCTATTAGGCTTTAGCACAATTTTCACTATCATTTAAAAATATTATTGTCTCAAATTCTGTTCAAAGCAACTATAAATTAAGTTGTTATGAGATTTCACAATAACTTTTCTTAAAAGTTTTAAAAAATAACTTTATAAAATAAATTAAAAATAATTTTTTTAGAATATAATAAGCTATTTCAATAAACTTATCCAAACACAATTTTATTTACATATAAACACTTACTATAATAGAAACGCTCCAATAAACCATAACTCCAGTTATTCACTATTGAACACCATGGTCATTTGTGTTCCTTCACATAGCAATAGCAGAGTTCGGATCGTAGAGAGACAAATATGTTTGCCACGATTTTTGATTTCATTTCTTGGTCAAATCGATTTGCAGAGAATCTTAGAGTTTTTTTCTTGTCTTATATCTTCTTCTGTAGATGCTGTTTAGCCATGAATGTTTGGATCTCATGCTTATGATAAGTGGCGCTGTGGATAGCGTGGAAGAATAGACGGATGAATGTCCCCTTGTAGGCTTGCATACCTACTGGAATGGGCCACTGGTTACTGCAAGGACAAAAAGAGATTTACAAAGCCTTAGAATATGTTTGAATTACTAGTTTGATTGTAGTTATACTTTTGCTTTTAGCGTGTACATGATGATATATATCTTTATTATTATTATTATTATGAGTTAAATATGAAATGCACCCGTGAAGTGAACGTTACAAGATGTGATTATAGTTATGCTTTTGCTTTTAATAATGGCCTACCTACTAAATTAAAACTTGCAATCTGGGATCCAGTTATCTCCCCAAAGTATGCACATGGGCATTTATGTTCAAGGACTTGTACAGAATGAAGTCTAAATTTTGTACATCTGGGTGTGAAGGTTGCACCACCACTTTTCAAATGAAAAAATATTGCACAATAGGACAGATGATAAAATCTTGCTCTTTGTCCCTATATACTTACAAGCGATATACAGAACAAGTGACTCAAAATGGGAAGAAGGTAAGTTCATGTGACTCTGCAAACGATACGTCACTGCAAACTGTGACTCTTGAATTTGACAAGATTATTTCTGCATCTTGCACGGTGAAGCCATGAATGATGGGCAAAGGGAACCCTTTACCAAGATGTGTATTAGCATATGGCAAGAAGACAGTTTCAATAAGTGTCCACACAATTGGCTGCAGTGAGGATTTCAGATTGTTCATTAGTAAGCGATACTTAAATATTTACCCAAAAAAATAAAAGAGATGCTTAAGAAACTATTTTGACCATAAAAAAACACATAATAGTAAGGCACCTGAATCAGGTACATCCGCAGATTACCAATGTTACTCCATTTCAATGACATTGCAAAATCATCCAATCTAACAGCACCTGCAAGGTTGTTTCCAGTGATTTTGACTGAACCTGAACCTTGAATCACCTGTGCAAACAGAATGCAGTATAGAATACTGAAAACTGTGAAGGAACTATATCACAGAAGAACAACTTAATTTAGTGCCATGCACAGAGAAGAGAATAATCACATAATCTGATGAATACCAATATTACAATGAGGTATGCCCTAGTAGCATGCTAAAATTATCATCAATACAAAAAGTAATTTTGAAGAAATTCCGAACTTGGTGTACTCAACTTTTATCAATAGATTCTTCTACTATGTCCGGCATTATCTTCTTCCAATAAAAAAGAAACATAATATCCAGGTTGTTTCATTATGCTTTTAAAATAGACAAATGATTTGTTCAAAAAGTTTCCTAGAAGATGATTACACATTAAGCTCCATTTTACATCCAAACCTACCCATAGAATTCACCAAAATCAAAATACCATTGATTATTGCAATATCCAAGTAATATTGAGGATGGAAACAGAAAAAGTATATACACGAACAAAGAATGACAATAAATTTAGTTAATTCAATCACCAATGATCTTACCAGTGAGATACATGCCACTGGAATTACTACATCTTCTTCTATGACATCAATTGCTAAGTCTGCAAATATGCTGGCATCAGCTTTCTGATTTGTAATCTTTACAATTGGAGGAGAAGACAAAGATACATTCAAGTTCATGTCATGATTTGGGTATTTCTTGTATAGTTGGGGAATAATAAATCTCCACCCTGCAGTGTTTAATAGTGATTGGTCTGGTATCTTGTCCACAACCCAGTGCATAAATTTTGCCTGAACACAGAAAGTAGTTTCTCATTTGACAACAACCCATTGATATATGAAGGACATCGTATAATATCAATGCTTTAAGTTCACAGCCACATGCTTAACGGTGAAATCCAATAATATCTAAATATCCCAAAATCTTATATTTTGAAGGTCCACACTTACATCATAATACAAGGCTGATGCAGAGTTAAAAACAGCTTCATCCACAGTGATCCCAAGCATTTTTGATGAATTTGTGCAGAAAACAGAAAATTCAGAATTCTTGTGCTGGTACTGGTACTGGTAGTTAGGGACAGCAACACTTCTTGCTATAAATAGCCCATTTATTTCAAATCCAATTGACGAATTACTTAATAAAGGATCATTTACAAAAGTTACATTCAAAGAAGCATTGTTATCCACTGAAATCTCCTTTGGAAGATTACGCAAAAATGAGTCAAGTTTGGAAATCCCTTCGTTAAGTTGCTTTGTGATTGCATTTTCCACTGCTGATCCAATTTTCCCTTCAAAAGCATTAATCATCCTGTCGGATATGAAGCAAAAGTACAAGTCACAAAACAATAAAATCATTTTCTATCTGAAAAAGCAGCAAAGCAACACAATAATAGATGATGATCAAAATTCATTCTGCTGGTGGACTGCAAAGAATGTTTACATAGTAAATTTTAAAGTTCATTTGCTACAATAATATCTAGCCTATCATGTGCTTTCTCCATAGTTTTAGAGGAATGATTCGTCTTGTTTGTTGGCAAAGTATACACTTGTCAGAGAAGCAATCCTCATTGCAGTGAGCTTTTGAATTTCTATGCTACCAAGTATCACAATAAATCCAACATGCTCACATACTGAGATAATGTCATGCTTTGACATCATTTCCAATTCTCCAACTAAGTGAAATTTAATAGGCTCAGAATGTTTAAGCCAGAGACTACTCATAATTGGTCATATGAGTCTCATACTATTAATCTTTACTAGGTCTTCTTGATGTATTAAGTTGTCACAATCTCCACAATCCAATAGCCTGAAATTCTCATGAAGGCCACTAAGTCAACAGATCTAGATGAAAAAATGGTACTGAGCATAATTCCTCTCGGTTCTGGAACATCCAAATTAGATTTTCTGTGCTACTGGGCCCTTACTTAGAAAGTTTTTCTTTATTGTTTAACTTTTCATTTCCCATGAGTTCAGGCTCTTTCAATATTGCACAAAAGTCATAAAAGTGAACTAGAAACTACAAAGCTCAAAAGCTAAGACCTTTTATTATCAACCCTAAATAGCTTTTTCTTTTTTTAGTTTGAAAAAAGAATTCTGACTTACAGTTTCCCAAAGACTAAATCTGAAGAAGCCTCAACTATAAAAATATTCAATATCTTCTTTGTAAGAAGGGGTTCAGCACAGTTATATTTTGGTTCTTTAATCACTTGCATGCATTATCATGAAAGAGTAAAATTTCCTACTCCGTCTCTCTTTTCCAGAGGATTCCAAAGTTACCATCCTAATGCATACTAGGATTGATCTATGGGAATGATATCTTGCTGATCACCTGTTATGTCCAGGATATATAAAGTCAAGGAAATAATTGGTCTTTTGACATTAAGATATACCACTAGGAAGCAAAACTGCCTATTTATACTGTACAAGGAGGAATTACCCACTGCAGTTTCTGAGAAGTAAAGAAAAAAAGAACCAGGAAATGTGACAGCTAGGTGCCTCTATTAACTAAAATCTAATATGTAGATTGCCATACCCTTGATAAAGCCAAGAAGCTCCTCCATCCAATTTTATTGAAATATCTTTAACATAACACCCACAGTCCTTAAGTACTAGCTTCAAAGATCCTTCCTGGTCCTTCAAATCCAATGTAAGTCCGATTTCCATTCCTTCAACCTTACCAGCAGTAATACTTATCAAATTCCTTTTGTTTATAGTCATGCAAAAGCAGAACAGATATAAAAATAGTAGCAACAAGGAATGGGCATGTCACTTGGAGTTGGAGCCTATGCACACAAGAATAAACATGGATATAGAATAAATATTAGGCTAGGACGATTAGCATGCATAAAAAAATTCAACTTTCAGAAATTGGAATAAAAAAAGAATACCAAATATGACCTCCATATTCTGTAGAATGAAAACAAACTAAATACAACTTCAATTCAGACATGTCATTAATGCAAGCGAAGCTTTCAACAGAGTCAGGAAACTACCTTCAGAATGATGCCAATGGATCCGTAGTTTTTATTTTTCTTTCTATACAATATCAATCAACAGAAAAGTTGACATTTTTCATTGGTACCAAATCACATAAGACAAAACGAAGCACTATTTATCCAATCACAAGGTAAAAGAATCCCACTTGCATACCAGAAAATTGGGCACAAATTATCCTATTAGCGATAAAACCTCTTTCAACCCATCAAATTCAAGCAACAAATGAACCAAACCAAGCCTCCTCTATAAGCAGGGTCCATCTATATCAATCACACAACTCTTCTACTTAAAAATTATCCCATTAGCAATAAAACCTCTTTCAACCCATCCAAATAAAGCAACAAATGAACCAAAGAAAACAGTCTCCTCTTAAGCAGGCTCCATCTATATTCTATATCAAGCACACAACTCTTCTACTTAACAAATAATCACATAAATAAGATTGTGACAATTCAAAGGATCATTTTATACCTGAACAGAAGCACTACCGCTATCCGAAATCTCAATGGGCACAAGCCACGTACTATAAGAGTAATGCCAATTCATACTCAAATTACAAGTAGTGCCCGAAGCTATAATTGAAACTCCAGTCTCCCCAGGCTTCACATACGAAGAAACAACATCGATTTCATATATAGTGATGTTCGAAAGCACCATATGAACGTTACCCACAACTGGAATTTTTGCAGTTTTCTCTATATTGGGCAATTGGAGAGGAACTATTGAGGAAATTGCCTTTTTTATGAGCAAGTCTTTTACAAAATCAAGACCCTTTTGGGATATTAACAAGGATGTGTAAGCTTGGTCACTAGATTGAATTTGAGCATACCCAGGAGACCAAAAAGAGACCAATAAAAGAAGATAAACAAAAGGTGCCATTTTGATTTCTGGTTTGCAGAAACTTGGAGTGGTTCCTCCTGCACAGAGGCAACAGAGGGTAGAGACTAGAGAAACTACAGAAGCGCAGAGAGGGAACATTCTTTCCCCTTTGGATATCTTGCACGAGAGTCAAAAGACTCAAAACTCATCTAGAAGACTGGAAAAGTCAATATTGCCCATCCTTTACTTTTGCCCTTTTTTGCTTATGTTTTTATTTTTTGGGTGTGCAAAGAGGGTTTTCCTTGTAAATTTGCGTTGGTTTTCTGGTGCAAAGACGGAGAAGAAGTGAGAGAGGGTTTGGCTTCGGGAAAAATGGCGTTACAGGCTGGAGTTCAGACCTCCAAGATTCTCATCCTTGTTGGAGCCGGTAGCGTTATGATTTTTATCTTGCTCTGATCATCTTACTGTTTGATTTGGATTGTTGCTAATTTTTCAATGGTTAAGCTATCGAATTTCTCTCAACTATTTGATCAGCTCAGAAAGCTATCGAATTTATTGCTGGAACTAAGGGAAAGACATGACACTTGAAATTCAGTTAATGTTTAATAGACTGAAAATAATATGTAACTTCAAGTTCTTCAGCTCAGAAAGCAGCTTTGTTTTTTAGCAACTAGGGGGCAGATTAGCATTTTCTTTAGTTATTTGAAGGCTGTTTTAGCGTTTGAACTAAGGGCAATACATGACACTGGAAATTCAGTTAATTGTTGATACTAATAGACTGAAAAATGACATATAAGTTAAAGTTCTTTCTGTTCATTTGGATGCTATTCAGTTACTGCTTCATTTTGTTTGACATAGCTCATTTGGCGTGGTAGAGATGAAGTTTTTACTTTTGCCAGTAATTGGAAGGTGTATCCATGTGGTTCATTCACTTTTGTTTATCATCTGATCAACTGCTGTTTCTGGCCATTAAGTTGCTTTTTGGTTTACTGCATTTTAGGTTTGACTGGTTCTGTTGTTTTGAGGAGCGGAAGGTTGTCTGATCTCATTGCACACCTTCAGGAATTGCTGAACGGTGTCAATGAAGCTGAGATTTCACCTGGCCGATATGACACTGCACTTCTTGCTGCTCAGGTATAGCAAATTTTTAAAATACTATTTGGTTGGTTCTTAGGCATTTATAACTTTGACTATTTTTATAGGATATACTAGGGGTTGGGCAGTGATAAGTTGTCTGTCACAATGATTAGAGACTGCAAATCCGATATGTTTTTTTGCTACTAAAATTACAAAAGATATGTACAAGACGAGTAACTGGTACAGGAAAACAAATAAGAAATTTGAGTCCCTTACTCCAACAGTTTGCTAGGAGGGAAACTTGGGCCATAACCATGCGCATTTATGTTATTCTTATAGCTTAGGTAAGCAAGATATAACTGAGTAGATCGACCTAGACTTTTTGCCTAAATGAAGCAAACCAAAGTAAAGCAGGGCAAAGACAATAAATTCATAAAATGTGGAACATGTGAACTATTTTAGGAGCAAAACCATTTCATTTATCCATGAGCTTTTAATTTGATTACTGTGAAATTGAAGAATACTTGAGGGTAATGTCATATATTTATCAGAGAATATATTGATTAATTCACAATATACCTGTTTGGTTTTAACTTCAGATTCGACAACTTGCACAAGAGATTAAGGAGTTGACCTTATCCAAGCCTATAACAATCTTCAATGGCAATTCTTCCTCTGCTGGTATGTTGATTGCATTCTATTGAATGATGAGTTTTGTATTTTTCTTTTGCTCTCTCCTCATCAGTGATATTATATATCTGACCAGAATCATAATACTTAAATATACTCTTCAGTCACTCCTTTAATAGTCAGTTTGGTGATGCAGCCTGGTTGAATAATGCATTTAAGGGAGAAGGGAATAGGATAAAGGGTGGTTGGCTATTGGTGAGAAGTCCTCCTCCTTTGACAGAATCTGAATGGTTTATAAATGTGACCTAATAATGAAGGAAACAACTTCAGCTTTTCTGATACCAAAGCACAGAATCTTAGTGGATAAAATACTTAATTCCTCCCCTAAAAATACCTATAAAATGCCCTATTATTTGGTTAGTTGGTTTCCATATCAATAATGACAAATCCACGACCACCCTGCCCTTCCATTCTAGAATTATTCAATTTTTCTATCATTTCTGAAGATACATTCATTTGTCATTTAGGAGTTGCCAAGGTGATCTTCCTTCCTAGTACTGTCAGATGATGAAAGCTCTTAAGAGATTTCATTTATCATTTTAATAATGGTGTCTAACTGTATAATGATGTTGATATAAATTACTTTCACATAGGAAGTTATGCTTCTTATATACTGCCAGCTGCCGCTGTAGGAGCCATGGGATATTGTTATATGCGTTTGAAGGTGATACTAATCCAATCAGAGATTTGTCTTTTCTGTCACATATACATTTGAATTGGAACTAGTAATAGTATTTGATGATGCTGATAATTGCATGTATGCTTCTTTGCTCTATCGTTCAGGGATGGTCATTTTCTGATGTTATGTTTGTGACTAAGCGCAATATGGCTGACGCTGTTACAACTGTGTCAAAGCAATTAGAAAATCTACACGAAACAATTGCTGTAAGTAGCATCTATTGTCATCCTTTTGCCACATTTTAATTACCTTTCTTTTGTATTGTTTGCTTTAAATTTCTGTTTAATTGATTTGTGCAGTCAACAAAAAGGCATCTTACAAAGAGGCTGGAAGGTCTGGACTGGAAACTGAATGAACAAATGGAGTTAAGCCAGCTTATTTCAACTGATGTAAGAGATGTTATTTTTCTTTCTAATCTGGGTAAACACATGAAAATAGTAAAGACATAAGGTGCTCTTAATTGAAAGAAAGGACCTCCTCACCATATATAGGAACAAATTACTTTTTAGTGTGATTTGCTTCTCTGGATCAATGCATTAGGACCAATAGGAGTATGATTGCCTAGTTAAAATGAATGCAAATATTTCTATTTTGCATGGTGGTGTTCAACTTGATTTTTACTTCGTCCTTCATACTGTTAGGATCTCTTGTAGATTAGGTTCACAGTTGGTTAAGGAACTGGGTCTTTTGCTTTTGGTAAAATTCATGTCAAGCTATATACAAACTGAAGCGCATGTGCAATTAAATTTCTTTTTGTACAGGTGAGTGAAATGAAGACAGACCTTTCTCAAATTGGGTGTGATGTTGAACTTATCCATCTAATGCTATCCGGGCTGGTAATTGTAGAAATTGTTACTTGGCTCACTTCCCTCTGACTTTAAGCATCCAATTAACATGAAGGAACCTCAAATTTACGTTGTATCTATCTATTAACTTGACAGGAAGGGAAGGCCAATCTTCTTGAGAGCAAACAGGTTTTAGATTTGACTTTAGAGTTACATGGATTACCTCGTAGAAATTGTTCTTTTGAATTTTATATATATTTATTTCCCCTTTTTTCTTTTGAAAATGTCATGCAGGACACAACTAACGCAGGCATCTTGTATTTGAGCCAATTTGCTCAGGGATTTAAAGATGAGCCAAATACTAAAGTTTTTAAGGTTGTATATTTAATCTGTATACATATTTGTTGTGTAGTTGAGTATCTAAATTGATTAATAAACTGGCTTCTGTAGAATTTTGCCCACGTCGACATGTTCTGACGATTTAGATATATTGTAGGCAATTACTAGGAAATATTCAGATTGGACATATCAAGTTTCCTTACCTGCACAAATATTGACTGTGTTATCTTTTTGAGTGATTTTCCAGGAAATTGGTTCAGTACCTACAAAACATTCAACAATGACACTTGAGGATAAATCACCCAAGGTATATCAACTCTCTATATGTATTATTTTCAATCTATCATTCTCAAACTCCAAATCATCTGTGACTTAATTCAACTATAACATTTCAGGGTCTGCAATTCATTGCTGAAACAATAAATACAGTTGAGAAATCAGTGATAAGCAAAAAGAAAGTTGGTCTCAATTTGTCCAATGAAGAAGTCCCTATGTTCAAACCAAGAATACACAGGTCATTTCCTGCTGGTATTTCTCTGGGCACAGACATTGCTGGTTAGGTGTATTATTAGCATTTTTGCTTCAACTTATTATTGGTGGCCCAGATTTCTTATCTGCTTGATTATTCTGGGTTCCAATTCATTGAAACTTGCTCGCAAGTTCACAATTACTTCAATGGCATTAATTCCCTCAGATGAATATATAGTGATTGTAAGTTATCTACCATAACCTTCAAAATTTTCCTTATGTGTAAAATGGGGCACAAGAGGCTCAAGTATAAATCAATTGTATCTATTACATATGTAGTTTCAAGATAGCATTATGCTTTTGGCAATATATGGGTGATTCTACCAATGTGATACCTCCTTGACATGACAGTATGAGAATTGTTGATGTGAAAAACAATTAATCTTGACCGGCTAAGATTGAATGTTTTTACATCAATGATTGTCATGTTGCCACGTGAAGGTATCCCATACCTCATTGATATGTGAGAAATCTCCTCTCTCTCTCCTCTCTCTCTCTATATATATATATTTCAGAGATTTGTCACTGCAAATCATTCTGTAAGTAACTAGCCTACAGTGCCTATTTTATGCAATTAATAGATTTAAATATAGATAGTTTCATTGAAATTATCTTCTGTCAAGTACAGCACATTATACCATGTTTACAAATGAACAAGGAATTGATCCTCACATTGTCATTAGCATCAGTGAAATACCACACATTTTTTGACTTCAGAGCTACTCGCAAACTTTCAGGTTAACCATGACTACCAATTTTTACATCTAGCATGTAGGAATTTTGTCTTGTACACCATGGATGTAGTTTAAAGTTTACACAAGCCACTTGTAATTTAAATTTCATAAAAACTATTTTAATGATATCTAGGTAGTATTAAATAATTTACCTATGATTAGCTTCAACAAAACACGACAAAAAGTTATCAAATGAAAATTTATATTTAAAATCAATCTTGATTATTTATTTTATATTCTTATAATTTTTGTATAAAAAAATTTATTTTAAATATAAAAACATCTTAAATTAATATCATAAATAAGTTAAGAATATTTTTTTTTGTTACAATAGGTTTAAAATATTGATATTTTAAATTTAGTATGTTATAAATAAAATTATAAAATTTTAATTATTTATGTAAATATTTTATTTTTCACTGCTACTAAGAAACCAAATAATAACTCCTAGCATATAAATAAATACCTTCTCAATTAACAAAAAACAGTTACAGGAAAGTTAAGGCTGAAATTGTCCACTTACGGACCAATTTATTTGTGTTATCTATGGCTTTTTTAAGGAAAAAATTCACCGAATCAATTTCTTCTCAGCTTAGTCGAACTTGAAATCCATGCTTCCTCTTGCGCACTGAGAAAAGCGAAAAGAAAAAAAAAAAACACAATTTCATATTTTTATGAAAGTTTCTTAGATACTTTTAGTATTTATATAACATATCATATTACATAAAAATAGTCAATTTATATAACATATCATGTATAAATTAATTCNCCCATGCGTGACCACGACGATTGAAACAATGCGAAAAATCCAGACTCGAAAAGGAGAAGGGCCGGCGGTGGGCATTTGGGAAAGTCAGGCCGATCGGGTGTCTTCATTCAAGCGACAATACAGAAGAAGAACGAAACGAAGTGAGAGGTCGGAGGGCAGGGAAAAAAGTCGAGTCGATCAAGCTCGACGACCGAGAGAAGCAAAACGAAATTCAGATTTGGCCGAAAAAGAAGCAATGCGGGAAGGGCAACGATGTGGAGGAATGGCACTGGGCGCTGTGACCTCCATTCCCAGAAAAGTTAGATTCCCACCTGAAGAGGTGGGTAAGTTTTAGTCACATTTTGTATACAAATTTCATTCCCGGGTATCCTTTATTCCCGGGAATAATTTTTTATTTCTTACACCAAACATGGGAAACTTTTATTTTCACCTCACTTTCCCAGGAATCTTAAAACTTTCCTGGTACCAAACACCACCAAAGGCTCAAATAAGCCAACGCAAGCGTGGAGCAATTTGGGCGGGAAACATAGGTTTCCCCAGGGTGACACGTATTGTACTACATGACAACAATCTGAATAAAATATATTGAAGAGGTACTACTACTGCGGAGAAAATATTAAGCTAGATTGGGTTGAACTTGAGCAAAATAGAAGTTGCCTTTTTGACTTTTACTGGTTGACGAAACTGGGAGTCGTTCCCCAGCACGAAAGCAACAGAGGGAAGAACAAACTACGGAAGCATAGAAACAGAACATTCTAGAAAAAAAGTGTCAAAACTCTTATTGAAGAACTGGTTAAGTCAAAATAACTATCCCCTTCGATTGATTTACATTTTGTTTTCTGTGTGGGTGATCAATAGGGTATACCTCTTACATACGTGTTATTCTATCGGATCCAAGAGAAAATGGCAGCAGCACAGGGTGGAGAGCAAACAATTTAGTTTTTCCTCTTCGTTGTTGAATCTGGTAGCGTTCTTCTTTTTATCTAACTCTAATATTCTTAATCTACTGTTTCATTTGAATTGTAGCAAATTTGTGAATGACTAAGCTATTTGATCAGCTGAGGGAGCTGCTTTATTGCTGGCACTATGTGGGGAGTTAGCATTTTTCTTTAATTATTTGAGTAACCCAGAAAGCTGTTTTATCGTTTGAAAGGGCAATACCTGGAAAACTGAAAAGTGTATCCATGTAATTCATACATTATTTGTTAGTAAAACGATAATGGAGACTAAATAGGTTGGCTTTGAGGCGTGAACAATTACACTGTCTTGAGTGTAATATTGCTTCTCTATTAAAAGCAAGTTACCCCAAGATACAACAAAGCCCTCAAAAACTCTCAATGGAAAAGTGAATTCTAATGCATTAGGGTGTTCCCTTTTATAGAGTTGAAAAGACACGAATGAACAAATATAATTGGTCAGAAATTAACAGACATAATTGTCTATTCGGAATAGTCACAATTGTCTGTTCGGAATAGTCACAACAGTCTGTTCAAAACAGACACAATTGTCTATTCGAGTTTATTCATCTGAACCTGTTAATTTAATTAACTACCATCCGAATCGGGTCAAATCAACCCGACCCGGTCCGGTCCAGATATTTAAAACCAATTTATAAAAAAAATTTCAAATCGATCATTAATAGACTTTGTCTTGCTAGGCTGTTTGGGTTTGTCAAATGGGCTTGTGCCCATTTAACTAAAGTTACTTTATTTATAAAGTCTTTTACATACTCTAAGTTAACCAATGTGGGACTTGGTTAATTATTAATATATTTACAAACTATTTCAACATTATTGTTTATCATCTGATCAACTGTCATTTCTGGCCATTAAGTTACTTTCTGGTTTACTGCATTTTAGGTTCTCGTGGTCTGAGGATTGGAGTGTCATCTGAGCCCCTTGAACACATTCCAGAATTGCTGCAACGTCTCAGTGAAGCTGAGATTTCTGACCCAGCACTTCTGGTTGAGCTGGTATTACAAAATTTTGTAACTTTGACTAATTTTATTATATATAATAGGGGTTGGGCAGTGATAAATTGTCTATTTCACAATGATTAGAGACTGCATATCCAATATGTTTTTGCTACTAAAAGTACAAAAGATATTTACAAGAGGAGTAACTAGCACTAGTAATTAAGAAACTCGAGTCCTTTACTCCAATAATATGCTATGAGGGAAGCTTGGGCCATAACCATGCGCATTGCCGTTATTCTCAGAGCAAAGGAAAGCAAGACATAACTGAGTACATCAGCTCCTCCTAGACTTTTTGCCTAGATTAAGCAAAGCCAAGAAAATAGGTAAAATGTAAAAGAGATGAACTATTTTAGGAGCAAGACCATTTCATTCATGCATGAGATTTTAATTTGATTACTGTGAAATTGGAGAATACTTTATAGTAATGTTATATATTTACAGAGAATTTATCAAATTAATGAACAATATACCTGTGTGCTTTTTAACTTCAGATTCAGCAATTTGCCGTTGAGATGATAGAGTTACCCTTATCCAAGCCTGCACCAATCCTCAATGGCAATTCTTTCTCTGCTGGTATGTTGATTGCATTCTATTGCAAATTCTGCTCCAAGAATCATGAGTTTTTGCACTTCTATTTTGCTCTCTGCTCATCAGTGATATTATATGTCTTACTAGAATAATTTCTTCTTGAGAGCACCACTAGAACTAAAAATGAAATGGTTATAGTTGGTTACCTGGTTTTCTGCCCTAAAGCAATTGGCTTTTTAACTTCTTATAGCATCCTTCCCTGGGAATGTTTCTTGCATTGAGAGTGATTTTGGTACAGGGCTAAAGGGAGTAAAGTTAAAGGAGTATAACTTACTTGGTTTTAAGTATGTTTGATACACGCGGAAAGGGAGTAAAGTCAAAGGAGTATAACTTATTGTTACTCCTTAAAATCTTACTCCATTACTTTTCCCCCTTAAAAATCTCACTTTTTTTTTTTTTCCTTTTTCTTTTATCAATTTGCAAATTGTTTATTAAGAGATTTTAAAAATCATTTTCACAAGGGTGTCTAACTGTATAAAGATGTTTACATGACTCATTTGCACATAGGGAGTTATGCTTGGTATATACTACCACCTGTTGCTCTAGCAGCCATGGGATATTGTTTTATGCGGTTGAAGGTAATACTAATCCAATCAGAGATTTTTCTTTTGCGACATATACCTTTGATTTGGAACCAGTAATGGTCTCTGATGATGCTGATAATTTCATGTATGCTTCTTCGCTCTATTGTGCAGGGATGGTCATTTTCTGATGTTATGTATGTGACCAGGAACAATTTCGACAATGCTGTTGCAACTTTGTCGGAGCAGTTAGAGAATGTACTTAAATCAATCGACGTAAGTAGCTTCTGTTGGCATTCTTTTTTCACACCTTCTATTTGTAGTGTTTGCTGAACAATTTTGTTTAATCAATTTGCGCAGTCAGCAAAAGCGTTTCTAACAGAGAAGCTGGAAGGTTTGGACTGGAAACTGGATCGGCAAATGGAGTTCAGCCAGGATGTTTTAAATGATGTAAGAGATGTTTTCTTTTTATTATAGGTAAACACATGAACGTAGTAAGGACATAAGGTGCTTTTAATGCATAGGAAGAAATGACCTTTTTAGTGTGATTTGCTCCTTGTTAAGATAAAAGCAGATGTTTCTTTTGTTAGAATAATCATAGAAGGAAGCTCAGAGGAAGAAGAGCAGAAAATATGAATCAAACATGACTAGATTCAAATTCGATTATGGAACTTGGTCTTTTGCTTGTGGTAGAATTACATATAATCCTAAGCTCATGTGCAAGTGCAATTATACTGCTTTTTGAACAGATGACTGAAGTGAAATCCAAACTTTCTCAAATTGGAAATCGAGTTGAAAATATCCATGAAACAGTATCCGGGGTGGTAAGTTGTAGTGTAAATGTTGTTACTTTTGTTCCTTCCCTCAGACTTTTTAAGCATCCAATTAACATGAAGGATTCTGCTGATGGTGTATCTATCAATTAACTTGACAGGAAGAGAAGCTCCAGCTTGTTGACAGCAAACAGGTTATAGATTTAACTTTGCACTTACATGGATTAGTCATTACCTTCTAGAAATTATTCGTCGAATTTTTTTATATATTTATTTCCCCATTTTTTCTCTTAAAAATGTCATGCAGGACAAAACCAACGCAGGTGTCAAGTTTCTGACAGATTATGTTGAGGATAAGATAAGTGCTGAATTTTCTGAGGTTGGATGTTTAATCTGTGAAACTATTTATTGTCTAGTTCACAATCTAAATCGATTAATAAACTTGAAATATTTTTGACTGCGTTATCTTTTTGAGTGATTTTCCAGAAACATTACAAAATTGACCCAGAGAATAACTCACCCAAGGTATCAACTCTGTATATGTATTCATTTAAATCTATCATTCTCAAACTCCCAATCATCCATGACTTAATTCAAGAATACCATTTCAGGGGCTGCAATTCATTGCTGAAACAAGGAATGAAGTTGAGAAATCAGTGACAAACAAAAAGGAAGCTGGCCCCAAAACAGGAATATTCAAGTCATTCCAATCTTTTGGTCCTCCAGCCTCGGCTGCTTGATTATTCTGGGTTAAAACTTGATTCACAAGACTGCATTATGATTTTGCAGTAAGTTGAATCGAGACATGACTCATGTCAAGTGTGTTTAAAATGCTCTGTCTTTTGTCTTTTTATACAATACTTATAAACTACCTTATAATTTTAACTGAAATATATAAATAGTGTTTTCTCATAATATAAAATAGAGTTAAATACTTCCCACTTCTTTATAGTTTAATGTCATATATAATACCCTCTAATTTTCCTTATAAAAAGAAAATATAGGAAGTTCCCAAATTACCCTTCAATCTCGCCCGCGCTCCTCCTTCGTTTGCTTGATTCACCTACTGAATTCTCACATGAACTCACTGTTGAAATAGTTTGTAAATATATTAATAATNCCCACTTCTTTATAGTTTAATGTCATATATAATACCCTCTAATTTTCCTTATAAAAAGAAAATATAGGAAGTTCCCAAATTACCCTTCAATCTCGCCCGCGCTCCTCCTTCGTTTGCTTGATTCACCTACTGAATTCTCACATGAACTCGCGCACTTGATATTCAATGCTAATTACAGTCCCTCCCTGGGAATTCCCCTTTCCTTCGTCTTCTCCCTAGCTCTTGGTTCTCTCTGCGGGCCATAGCTTCATACCGTTGCAGCAACCGCTGGACCTCAATCAATTCAGGGTAGAATTTCACAAATTTCTAGCTCCAATGCTTGTGATTTAGCTTTGAAAACAGAACTATTCTCCCAGCAGCTCTATGTCTTCGGATAATCCTCGCGCCTTATATTCGATCATATAGTAGCAATAAATCTACCGTGGTTTGGTTTAGTGGTGACAACCTTGGACTTTCTCGTTCAATGATTTAAAGGTTGGTAAAACATTCCATATGAGTTTTGTCTTTAATTCTTGCCTAGTGTAATCCGTTCCAGCTAAAAACAAAAAAAAGTAGTAATAAAGCTTTGGGTAAATAATGTTGTGATTGGAGTTTGAAGAAAATGGAATGGAATAGTTCATAAAGTGAAGGGAAGAAGGGGGAATTACATCCCCTTGTTGGATATTTAAGTAAGAAAGAGAAAGGAATTATGTTTCTTTTGTTTGGAAATTAAAGTGAAAGTGAAGGGGAAATGATGAGTCATAAAAGCAAATTTCTAATATAATTTTTATGTTTTAAATTTTGAAAAGTATTTAAGGGATATGTTAGTAATTTCGTCATTTTTTTTTTTATTTCAAAAGGTGTTTTGTTCTATGTTACACGGGGGACGGGTACGCGTTTCGTCTTTGATACGGGTACAAAACATGGGGACGACAATTTTTCAAAAACGAGAGTACGAGAACACCATGTTATATATATATATATATATATCAAATCCTTAGCAAATATCAACCAAAAAGGCAAAAACCTTCAATAGTCTTCAATCAAGCCACCCTTTACTTGGTTCAGCAATGGAGGAAGAAAATAGACACCATTGAAGAGGAAGCAAAGGAGTTGGAAGTTGAAAATGGTGAAGAAATGCCTTAAAATCTGATTTGAATTCGGGTTGGGGGTGAAAAATTGGGGCACAGACGGTACGGCGTCGTTTTGGGACATCAGGGGTTGCACTCCATGCTGAAAACGGCGTCGTCCCACTTAAGATTGAATAACCGGCCCTCAGAACAACGTCAATTCCTATGACCAAGTTTTAAGTGGCGTTTCATTTGCGTTTTTTTGACGAAACTTAACATTTCGAAATGGAAAAAAATAAAAAAAAAAATAAAAGGGGGAAAAATGAATTTTTCTGTATTTCCTCCGCTTGGAACGTGTTTTGTGTTTTGGCCCATTTCCGAAATGGGGACATGCTGAAAAATGGCATCCTGGTACTTCTAAGGTTCCGTTATATTGCCTCTATCCCAATTTAGGGAGAAATGAAATTTGGGGATTTGAAGGCACAAACACAATGGAATTGGGTCTATTTCCATTATATTAATTCTTCATGCTTAACAATCTTTCAAACATTGGAATGTTATTTTTTCCTCTTCTATTCCATCTCTTCCCCTTATGTTTCATCCATCCAAACATAACATAAAAAAGAGATACCACCTTAAAAACTTTGTGGATTAGGGGTTTATTGGATTTGGATCTAATCATCTTACATGATTCATGTATTTAGCTTAAAGCTCATTTGCCAAAAGGTTTAGTTTAGCTAGTAACGATTAAAGCACTATGTTTATAAAACTTAAGTTCGAATTTTACTGTAATCCCCTCATTATAGGTAATAATTAAGTATTATTGTAAGTTTTCATTAAAGTCTGTGACATACTTGATTGTCCAAGCTTTGGAATGAAATAACATTTGATCAGCCTGAACTTTTTTTGCTTAAAAAAGAAATGCTTAAAATTCATTTGAACCATTGATAATGTACTATCATATTATTATTTATCTGAACATAAGTAATATAATATGAGTGAATTCAAATTCTGGTTTACCTCTTATAGATTTTTTTACTTCGTACATACACGGTTTAGTGGCTGTCTCTTGGTTTTTTTTTTTTTTTNTTTTTGTCCTGAAAATAAATATCTTAACAGTTAAATCTCTTTTGTTTAGCTTGGAAGTTGGGCCAAACAAGTCTATAGGTCTTAATAGCCCAAGCCCAAAGAGAACATAAGCTCACTTAAGCCCAACAACAATTGACCCTCGTAGTACAAAAGGGAGCTAGGGATTAGGAACCTGCGAACTCATTTTGATTCCGAATTCTCATCGTCATCTTCGATTACCAGGTTCTCGGAACAGGTAATTTTTGATACTTTATCTGAATTTTACATTCAGTTTGATTCTTAGTTAATCTGTTTTTAATTGCTCAAGTAATCTGTGCAAAATTTTGATCTTTTTTATGCTTTAATTTTCATATTCGGTACCCTATAAATTTTTTTTTTTCAATATTTTTCAATTGAAGTTTAATTATTTTTTTAATATGCATGTTTTGTTTCATTCCCACCCTAAAAATGAAATTATTGTTATTGCTGTACTCGAACTTTCAAGTTTGAACCCAGAGAAAATTTTTGGTCTTGTCCTAATCTTTTTTCTTAATTTTAATCTTGCTTTAATTTTCTTTATTTGTCCTTTTATCTAGAAGTGATTGAGGTCTTTTTTTAATTATTTTTAACAACGAGCCAGAACTTTGACTATTTTGCTGTGCGCCAATTTTATTTTATTGTGTTTCATCTTTATTCGGAGGCTTGTTAGTTGTATGGGTTGTGTGATTGATTTTTATTTATAGTTGAAAAATCAAATTATTGAGATTTCAGGGATGAATTTGGAATATGATAGGTGTTGTTTATACTACTACCAGAAGGGGATTCCCCTTCTTTGGTGTCTACATTATATTTTGTTGTTGGTTTTGGATTTCTAATAAATAAAGATGGGGACTGACATGCATGTATGTACATGCCAAGAGAGCCTAGTAAATTGGAGTATTGTTTCTCTTCTAAAGTTGAACTTTTTAGTTAAGCTTAAAGGGACCTGAATTCACTTTTTTTTCCCCCTTGTTCTTGTTGTATCATATAGTCAAGTTTCCCTAAGGTTATCAAATTTTCTGTTAGTTGAGCAAGTCTTGAATATCTGTAAACTTTTACTTTTGTTGTAGCAATTCTCACTACTTTGGATGTCTTGGCAGATACATTAATCATGCCAAAGAATAAGGGTAAGGGAGGTAAGAACAGGAAGAGAGGAAAGAATGAAGCAGATGATGAAAAACGAGAACTTGTTTTTAAGGAGGATGGGCAGGAATATGCCCAAGTGCTTCGCATGCTTGGTAATGGCCGATGTGAAGCAATGTGTATCGATGGGACTAAGCGGCTTTGTCATATCAGGGGAAAGATGCACAAGAAAGTTTGGATTGCAGCTGGGGACATCATACTTGTAGGTCTCCGTGATTATCAGGATGACAAGGCTGATGTCATTCTAAAGTACATGGCAGATGAAGCAAGGCTACTTAAGGCATATGGTGAGCTTCCTGATAATACACGTCTTAACGAGGGCATTGCTGGAGGTTTGGAGGACGAGGAAGAAGGTGCTGGTGATGATTATATTGAGTTTGAGGACGAAGATATTGATAAGATCTAGACTTTGATGATCAACTCTGTTATTCTATAATTATGATTAATGGCCATAATACAAAGAATTTCAATGGCCTTTAGAATTTGGATGTGCAGGTAGAGACCTCACTATATTTCATAGAACTCCTGTTGTAATCCTTATTTTTACTAATTGTTATTTGCACCCATGTCTCTCTTGCTTTTAATTTGTCTTCTCTCCAGTTATTGTGGGGACTGTAGAATTTTTTTTGGGGTTGACTTGCATGATACTTAATCAACATGTTCATGGAGCTTTAGTTTTCAAATTTGTTCTTTTAATAAGAAGATTTTCTTATTTTATTGACAAATAAAAAAAGAAAGGATTTCTTGATGCAAATTTAAAAGATCTGGGGAGCAGATTACAGGGCTAAAGAACACCAAAAGACAGAAAGATGTCTCATTTTTGGTTCAATGAAGTGTAAGATAGTATGTACTTGGTGCTGTATGTCTTGAATTTTGATTTGATGCATGGAATTCTTCATTTATTTTCAAGTTTCAGGTTACTTAGTCAATTTGCTCAATTGGGTGGACACGGTATATTGCTAGGTCCATGTGTTTTCCTTTGAATTATTTTAGTACTGTGCATTAGACAAGAAGATATCATATGCTTTCCTTTTAGACTTTTTTCTCATGTGTAAGTGGTTGGCTCTGTTCATTCTGACCTTACAAGTATTGGTATTATATGAGGTTAACTTGCCATTTTTATTCCTATATCCTATTAAGAAAGTTGCAAGCTTTAGCTACCAAATAATATTTAGCTGAAGGGGAATTGTTCACAATTTTACATAAGGTGATAGTTTCAAGAATCTACAAGAAAATCCAACCATTTATTCTGAGCTTAGGTTACATCTCAATACTAAAAACAAAGTTGATTTTGTACTTGACAGATTAATGTCAGATGTTACTTATTAGAAGCTTTGATGGTGTAACATTTCGTTTCTCTCTTGCTTCCTACTTGCTTCTGTTCTTGCCTAACATCCTTTCTAGCATTGCTTGCACCATCTCCCTTGCTTACCTGTAGCAGCAAGAATTTTATATTCAGCAAATGGTATCAATGGAGTAACTCATGGCACACACACACAAGCACACATGTTCATGCATATTAATGTAGCATAGCTTTAATGATCTCGACACCAATATATATGGCTCAAAGAAATAAGAATACTTGGCTTAGATGCTTTATGGACTAAATAAGAGATTCTGACCTTGGAATGCTCTTCAGTGAATTGATAGCTTGGTACAGTTTTTCTCCTTGATACACTTCTCCTAGCTTTAAGGTTGTTCTTTCTTGTTATTGGTTTGAAGCCATCTTTCTCATCTCTTGAAGTTATTGAAGAGTTATCAAACTGAACAGACACCTCATTTGATCCACAGCTCTCCTTTTCTTCCCGGGCTACGTCTAAAATTCTGTTCTTGATTGCAAATCCATGATTACCATTGAAAAGATCATGCTGCTTTGTAGCATTGCTTTCAACCGATGAGGTTTCTGGAAGGCGGGTCGCCATCCACCTTTCGAGCCAGCTCCAGCTCATGTTTTGTTCTATGCTGTTAGATTTTGTTGATTTTCTCTTTGAACAGATTCGTAACTGTATAAAACAGGATTGTGTAGATTTCAGCTCAGTACTTTAGCTCTATGATATGTGGGGTGTTTGTTTTTGCTGCCAGAAGCTGCATAGTCGGCTTCTGCAGTAAAACCAAACACACGTAGTTTTCAGATCTCATTGTTTACCTGTTGTGAGAAAGCATAAGCTAGTGCTCTTTCCCTCCTGGTTGTTGCCTCCATTCTATTCTGCATCCTCATTTTTGAGACGTAGCTACTCACAGTGCTATCATCCCAGTCTTCCTGAAAATACCATGTTAACTAATGGTGAATTATAGCCAATATTTTTCAGTGTTCAGAATCTTAGATATTTCAACATGCTATATGTAATATCAATGACCATGCAGAAAACAGAATTTCTTTGTCCTTGTCGTCTGAATTATTTATTTAAGCAAATTTCAGTTGGTTTTTATTTTTTTTGGCTAAAATGTATTCACATCCTTATATTTGACTTCATTTTCAATCAAGTCCTTATAGTATTTTTTCATCGATTGAGGTCTTTTAACTTTCAATTTAATCAAATTGTGTTTCTAATGTTAACTCCCACTATAACACTATGAATTATAGTTTGAGGGTTTCTTTGTCACTTTAGCGTCACATCGGATAAAACTATTATCACATAACCAAAACATATAACTGGGGTTGACAGAATGACAGCAATATTATAAGGACCTGATTGAAAATTAAATTAAAGTATATGACTGGAAGTCTGAAACACATTTTAACCTTTTATTTTTTTTGTTTCGTTGCCAAAATCTTGTTCTACTTAACAAGTTTGCCACTTTTGCTTTATACGCACCTTTTGCTTTATAACTTGGGTTCTGGCTTTGTGTTGCATTCGGTGGTAAACATNGACCATGCAGAAAACAGAATTTCTTTGTCCTTGTCGTCTGAATTATTTATTTAAGCAAATTTCAGTTGGTTTTTATTTTTTTTGGCTAAAATGTATTCACATCCTTATATTTGACTTCATTTTCAATCAAGTCCTTATAGTATTTTTTCATCGATTGAGGTCTTTTAACTTTCAATTTAATCAAATTGTGTTTCTAATGTTAACTCCCAGTATAACACTATGAATTATAGTTTGAGGGTTTCTTTGTCACTTTAGCGTCACGTCGGATAAAACTATTATCACATAACCAAAACATATAACTGGGGTTGACAGAATGACAGCAATACTATAAGGACCTGATTGAAAATTAAATTAAAGTATATGACTGGAAGTCTGAAACACATTTTAACCTTTTATTTTTTTGTTTCGTTGCCAAAATCTTGTTCTACTTAACAAGTTTGCCACTTTTGCTTTATACGTACCTTTTGCTTTATAACTTGGGTTCTGGCTTTGTGTTGCATTCGGTGGTAAACACTCATTTTTTCTCCTTCAACTGAGAAAACTTCATCAAAATTCCCAGTTTGGACTTCAACCGATCTCCCCATAGACTTCCAATCTGGACTTTCTGATACTAAATTGAGCTCCTTCGCACCGGTTTGCTCTTCAATCCCTTCATTTTGACGCCTAGACTGAAATGTGCAACATACCAGTAAAGTTAAGGAACTAGAATTTCCAATCCAATCAAACAGATTTTGGGTGTCAAAGAAACTGTGCACCACATTAATAACATATATCAAATTTTTGCTTTCAGGATAGCATCTTCTGTTCTGAGATTTCTGTACTGTTCTAAGTTCTAACTACTTACATTTCTGCCATTAAAACTACTAAGAATGTGCTTGTTAGGAGTGAAGGGGAAAGGGGAAAAGGGTAAAAGTTGGCCATGTATCATATCATTCATCATATCTAGCCATATAGTTCATTTTTTGGGTACTTTGGCTACAACTTTGTGTTTGAACACAGAATCCACAAGTCACCTCAGTGCCACTCAGTATAGTCAATTTTCATGCTCAAATGTTTCCGCTAATTTAACAAGAGGGAGCAATATATTTTGATGTAAAGATGTGAATTGATGTAAATTGAGCTTAGTGAGTCAACCAGAAATGATCTATATGCTGTCTGAATGATAATTGCTGCTTCCTCCTCATTCAATAGTTTAGTGTTTGAGTTTGGCTTTGTCTCTGATATATTCTCCACAGTTTCTTCACTTTTGTTCTCTCCTTTATCTGCCAGGTCCTCTTGTATAGGCTGAGTAACAGTTGCCTCAGAGCTCTTAACAGAAGCCGAGTCCTCCTCTGCAAGCACTGAATTGAATTCATCACCACACAAGTATGATCTAACAGATACCCACTTTTTCTTTTCCACAGTATTGCTTCTCACCTGCTAGCATGGATTAATCAGAACTGGTTTAGTGATAATAACATAGTTTTGGAAATAGAAATTTGAGCTAATAGAGCCATAGAAATCTCTTTTCTGACACTCAAGCGGTTCAAATTACAGTTATAGTGGCATCGTGGTCGCGGTAGCCACCGCGATGGCATATATGATTGCAGGCCATAACTTAAAACCATTGCAGCCATAATGAGAAGGAAGAAAGAGGAAAAAAACTACAGAAACTAGCAGACTCACATTGCTTTCATGAGTCCTAACTGATCTGTTTCTGGAGAAGACACTTCTTACAAACTCCCCAGTCAAGCCCATTAGCACGTACAGAAGAGGAAACTTTCAATGCTCAAAATTTTTATCCTCAACTATACTAATATGCCACTCAAATGTGGTGGAGAATGCTACATTATAAGAATCTGGAGAGAAATATGAAAGGTACATGAGATTCTCTCACTTATACTCACACAACATTAGGATTGAATAAAGTTTTTAAAGGTTACAATGCACAAGGAGCTTTTTATTTAGAGAAAAAACCACATGTTAGCTAGATTAAGTGAGACCATTCATGATCTGTCTGCAGGGCTTTGCAGAGCTGGAATTGTACCTTCAAATCAGAAAAATAATAGAAGCTGGAAAGTGATAAAAGTGCATGTTTTTGTTGCTTTTGTGTATACTTTCTGCACATGGCTTGCAGCTGATAGGCTTTCCATAAAGCTTGCTTGCTACTTGGGTTATGTCTATTCCTTTTTCTGGTTACTGCTTCCTTTGTCCTTTATGTGATTACTTTAGTTTAGTGCCTGCAGCTTTGGGGACAGGTTAAGAAGCCATAAAATTTTGGCCATGGATTCTTCACTCTGAATATTGAAAATGCTTTACCAGGTCTGTGTACTTTTCTGTTTTGGATGGACTCCTGTAATGGCAAAGGTCCACCATGAGAAGGAAATGGTCATATGTATTTCATGTGGTTTCCTAGGGAGTGGAAATAGAGCCTAAAATGATTTACATAGATTTTTGTTCCTTCCAAATATTGAAATATCATATTTGGTTAGCTCGGAATATTTCACTAAAAAATTGTCACGCCGCCGATAATGGCCGGTGGTGGCATGTAGGCTAAAAGGGTGGGGAATTTTATTCTCTCACATTGTGAGAATGTTAGATTCTTATCCTATGAGATAGGACTAAAAACAAAAGAAAATTAGTGAAAAACTCATTCCCATAAATGATAAATTTTTTGAATTATATTTAAATTAATTGTAAACCCGTGCAACGCATAAACAACTAATTTAATAAATAAATCAGACCTATAAAAAAAAAATAACAAAAAAGAGAGAGCAAGTATGAGTTATAGATAATATTACTCGCAAAGAAAAATTTTCGTTTAAGTATATATAGTGACGTAGACTAAATATAATATTCCTATATTAAATTTTTTTTTGAAATATTTTTACATTTTGCAAACGAAACGCCACCTAAAGAGTTAGACCTTGTGTCTATTGCAGTACATTGAACAAGTCATGCATGTACTACAAACTACAAAGAGAAGAATAACCATGTTATATTTACATGAGATTGGTGGCCTGTTTGCAGTAAATTCCAAGTACCTGATTTCCTTCTGTTAATTACTTTTACATGAGATTGGTGATCCCTAAATTCTATCTTCACGTGGAAGGAAAAGTAACATAAATTGAATACTGGACTTTACACAAAGTTCTTATCCTATAAAACCATGTTATCTGAAATGATGATTTCTGAATGCACCATGTGGACAAGATATTGGTGATGTAAAATATGTTATACCATGTTCCAATTAATAGAATGTTGGGATTAGCATCATCATATAAAATTATGAAATATAAAGGGCACCATGTGCAACACACACCTAAAGAGGGTGAACTTTTCTAGTTATTTTACCTTTGGTGAGGCTTGTAGGTGCTAATAAGAACTGAGCAGAAGGCATAGCTAGCATGCATAAACCATAATCAAAGTATATGATTCATCTACGTAGAAGTGGTTTCAACAAGATTCACTTCATTGGCTGCTAGTGAATGTCTATTCATGGCTTATGATTGTACCTTCTTCTCCTTTATTTCTCTCTGTTTAGCTTTTACTTTTCTTTAGGATAAGATGAAAATTTCAGAAATTGATGCTAGTGGACCACTTTTCTCTTGGTTTTGTCCTTGTTTTTTTTGATGGTGGTTTGAGGTTGTGGTCCTTCAGATCTTTTTTCTTTTAGTATTATTTGATCATTACTCTAACTTTAAGGTACAATATATCTTAATTAGTGGATGCCTATTAGATTAACACCAATTTTTATTTATTTATTTAAGTAGCTTGATCTTACCAATTGATAATTGTGACTTTTCAATAAACTTATTTGTAGTATTTTGTAAAAATCAATACCATGTGGTAAAGAAGGGAAAAGATACCATGAGTATTACAATATTCCTTATGGGATGAAATTGATAATTTAGATAATTTGGACCACCTCCCTTCATAAAAGACCATTTTTTTGTTTGTCATAAATAAATAGAATTAGATTTTTTAATTAAGAATACGAGGGAATAACCCTCAATTTTATTTTTTAAAAATAAAACATTTCTTTTTTATTTTAATTTTTCTTTAAAAATAGATGTTTGGTCCCATCAAAAATTATAAAAATTTCATATACATCCTTAGTAGTTATATTTTGGTCCCTAAAAAGTTTATGCTAGCTCCACTATTGCTTGAGACTTCAACTTTTTTAAGAGATTCTTAAACTAGTTGTGTTACTTCGTAAAAGATGATGCCCATTGAACAATTATGCAATTGAAACAAGTTGGTATTATTTTTGGGTGTTAATAAAGGAATTGTTTTGAAAGCTACTTATACTTCTTTTTTTTTTTTTCATTTTGTAAGAATAATTATAGATTAATAATATACAATTGGTGGTTTTTTTGAATAATATAATAATACTTAAAAAAATGATACTGATGAAAAGAACATAGTTTATATTTCAAAATAAAATGTAAATGCACTTGTACGTATGTTTATTATCAATATAAGTAAATAATAACTTTTTTTTAAAAGAAAAATTCAGGTTGAAAGTTAAGATTAATTTTAAATTCTTATTATTCCCCAAAATGATCAGAATTAGGTAAAAAAAATATAATGTGGTTGACTCTCTCTCTCACTCTCTCACTACTGTTCTTTTTCTCTCTCTTTTAAGTGGTAATTTTACTATTTTAGTCTTTCTTTTTTCTTTTGTTTTTATTTGACTGGGCCATGGACCAAACTTGATAAGCCCATATGTGACCCGAATAAAGAAACGACACCGTATTACGGGTGCAAGGCAAGAAGGGCTTTGTGGACACCCTCAGTTCTTCTCAGCTCGTCTGCTTTGCTTTCACATGGAACTTCTCTCCCGATTCTAGTTCAGTTCTTCTCAATACTGTCCCACTCCCGCAAGAACGGAACAAATTGAATTCTTCCCTCAAAATATTTTCTTTCATTTCTTGGATTTCGATTCCTTTGAGGTTTGTTTTATTTTTTTGGTCAATTTTCTGCTTGACTTTCTTCTACACTCTTGTTTGCTGCATTTCAATATTTTCTCTCTCTCGTCTCTTTTCAGGAATTAAATTTTCTTCAAAAGGGAAGTTTTTTAATTCTGGGTCCATAATTTTAAGAAGAACATGAGCATTGTTCCCAAAGAGACTGTTGAGGTGATTGCACAAAGTATTGGGATTAACAACTTGTCTCCCGACGTTGCTCTTGCTGTGGCTCCTGATGTCGAATATCGAATGCGAGAGATTATGCAGGTGTGTGTGTGTATGTTTTTATTTTTATTTTTATTTATTTATATCTTTTTTAAAGTGTACCCTTGTTATGGTTCTGTGTTTATATGTTATTGCCTATTTAAAGTTTGTAAATTTGTTCTTGATATCGAGATATATCTTATGGTGCGTGGTGTGAAATGGTCCTTTCCTCTTTGTATTCAATCTCTGCATGGTGGGCATAATAATTTCATTGAGCCATAAGTGGGGCTATGAAAATGGAATTTTTTTGTTTGATGCATGTGTTGGTAGTTTCTTCTTACTATTTGAAAGAAGAAACAGAGACTCATAGCCACTCTTTGAAACATACATGATACATGAGTTGTTCTTCCCCATAACATATGAAGAACAACATCTGGAGACATATATATGGCTTGTGATTATGTTTTATGGAGCATTTCTTTGGAATAACCATATTGTGTTATTCAATCAAGTCAGGGAATAAATTTGGACAGAACAAGTGATGAACTATGGAACATGCTATGCATGTCCTAAAATACTGATGGAATTTATGTTTTTTGCTTGTTCTTTTTTTTTTTTTTTAATTATTTAATTATTTTTATTTTGGAGGGAAGGGTTGTTGTACCTATGGTAGCAAGAAACTCATGACCTAATCGCTAAAAGGTTTTTTTGAACCACAGGAGGCAATCAAATGCATGCGTCATTCGAAGAGAACCACATTAACAGCAGATGATGTTGATGGAGCACTTAACCTGAGAAACGTTGAAGTAAGTATCCTGAGTATTTAAGTGGCTGACTTTTCTGTGCAATTTCTCATTTTCTACAAGTTGTTTTCTTGGGAAATACTGATTTTATGTTTACAAATTTGATAGTGTTGTCAGTAAGTTGTCTTTTTTAAATGTAATCATTGATGCAGGCTGGCAATGGGGCTTCAAGGTGTTTAGTGTTTTGGGCTAAATTTCATAAGCAGACCTAAAGTTAAAATGTTTGGATGTGAGCTTTCTGCATGTTATTTTGTAAGGAATTGTATATTGCTCAATTATGTTGTGTCTAGATTTTATTGCTTACCTAATTTTCTGTGTTTGAAAGGATGAATAGTTTCAACTAGGTGTAAACCATAGGTTTCAATTCTATTTACAGTTTTTAGCTTGAATCAGCCCATCTTTTTACCTTGAGGAAGAAAAAGAAAAGACTTTTCAGATTGGGTTACAATTCTTACTCCAGTGATGCAACATGAGCTTGTAAAGATATCCTTGTCCTAGTTTTATCAATTATATTAAATACTCCTTCCAATAAGCGAAATCATACTCACCAGTAAATGATTGAGATAATGTTATTGAATATACCTCATTACCAATTTCACTGTGTTGCCAAAAGCATTATCCAACTTGAGAAATGAATTATCTTTCAAAATGTCAAAGCCCTTATGGAATTAGGAAAGAAAAATAAAAATGCAAGAACAGAATGAGGATAAGATATAAATAGAACAAATGTCCAAGCCCTTTGGTTAGATTATGCTGTTAGACTGAGAGGTACTTAAGAAAATTATGAAAAGATGTATGTTTACATATTAATTATCATATACCTACTGGCTGAGAACTTTCTAAGACAAAGTTTTATGAATTATTTAGATGGTTACTGGCTATTTTCAAATTGATTGATGCATATGCGAGCGACTATGTGGAAACTTTTGCAGTTGCCTCTTCATCTTTTATTGCTTAATGCTTAATTTTTTTTGTTTCTCATTGTGATTGTTTTCTTATGTCAGCCAGTATACGGATTTGCTTCCGGAGGTCCTTTACGATTTAAAAGAGCTATGGGACATAGAGATTTGTTTTATGTAGATGACAAGGATGTAGACTTCAAAGACGTAAGGGATTATTCAATCCTTATCAGTTATCACTCATAAACTTAAAAGGAGTTTAGTGCATCTTAAAATTTTTAGATTGTGTAAATTACAGGTTATTGAAGCTCCCTTACCAAAAGCACCCCTTGATACGGCAGTTACTTGCCATTGGCTTGCTATTGAAGGTGTACAACCTGCTATTCCAGAAAATGCTCGTGTAGAAGGTCTGTCTCTAAACTTAAGAATGCTTGGATTGTATATATGTGATGTTTTCATTAGCATGTCACTATGACATATCCTTTATGGTTTCATGATATTAAGATTTTACATGAATTTTGACAGTAGAATGTGATTATGTGAGATGTGACTGTTCAGTTTTACATCACCTAAAGCGTGTGACAAACAAAATTATCAATAAATATTCAGCATCTTCATGAAAATTAATTGTCACTTTGAAAAGTAGACTTGGGCAATGATATAAATTGAAATCAATTGAAGATTTTTAAATATCCACATGCATGCTTCTTCCTATAGATACTGGTGGAGATGTACATTCATGCAGAAGACAGGAAATTTTGGCAGCTTAAGCCTACATAAACTATTGAATTGATTCTCTTTGTAAAACCTTTCATTTTGTGTTACCTATAGCTTTGGTCTAATATCCAGATTGTTTTCTATTTATTTGTAGTGATTTCAGCTCTCCCTGATGGTAAAAAGCATGAACAGAAAGATGATAATCTTCCTGTTGACATCAAATTACCTGTTAAGCATGTATTATCCAGGGAGCTTCAGGTAACANATGGTTTCATGATATTAAGATTTTACATGAATTTTGACAGTAGAATGTGATTATGTGAGATGTGACTGTTCAGTTTTACATCACCTAAAGCGTGTGACAAACAAAATTATCAATAAATATTCAGCATCTTCATGAAAATTAATTGTCACTTTGAAAAGTAGACTTGGGCAATGATATAAATTGAAATCAATTGAAGATTTTTAAATATACACATGCATGCTTCTTCCTATAGATACTGGTGGAGATGTACATTCATGCAGAAGAAAGGAACTTTTGGCAGCTTAAGCCTACATAAACTATTGAATTGATTCTCTTTGTAAAACCTTTCATTTTGTGTTACCTATAGCTTTGGTCTAATATCCAGATTGTTTTCTATTTATTTGTAGTGATTTCAGCTCTCCCTGATGGTAAAAAGCATGAACAGAAAGATGATAATCTTCCTGTTGACATCAAATTACCCGTTAAGCATGTATTATCCAGGGAGCTTCAGGTAACAGAGTTTATAAACAATTATGATCTGTTTTATTTCTCATCCTGTAGTTTATTTACTTATATTTTAATGTTTATTTGCAGCTGTACTTTGATAAAGTCACTGAGCTTACTCTGAGTAAGTCTGATTCAGTTCTCTTCAAAGAAGCATTAGTAAGTTTGGCCACTGATTCAGGACTTCATCCATTAGTTCCTTATTTCACATGCTTTATAGCTGATGAGGTAATAATATTTGACTTATTATCAATGTAGGTGGATAAGAACAAAAATAATACTAATATTTTTTTCACTTATTTCTACTGTGTGCTTCTTAATCACATCAGGTTTCTCGTGGTTTGAATGACTATTCTCTTCTATTTGCCTTGATGCGAGTTGTTAGTAGCCTTCTCCAAAATCCTCATATACATATTGAACCTTATGTAAGTTTAACTTTTGTTGGTTTAGAATAATTGTTTATATCATTTTTCTCTCCATAATATAATCAGGTCATTATTGTCTTGTGTTTTTACCAAACTTGGCTGAATGTTAAAGCAATTTATATTTTTTAATTGTCAAAAAGAGCTTTGTATGGTCTGGACTATTCTTCTCTCTATTTCTTTTTAAATAAATATTGCATAAAGTCTTTATTTCTTGTGATTGAGTTAATCTGAAAGAGTTCCCCCCCTCTTGTCTCCTGTCTCCTTGGTTCAGCTACACCAGTTGATGCCCTCTGTTGTGACCTGCCTTGTTGCCAAAAGGTTGGGCAGTAGATTGGCAGACAACCATTGGGAACTTAGAGACTTTACAGCAAACCTGGTTGCCTCAATATGCAAAAGGTGAGACATCCTCAGTTTTTCATATGTTGTGCATCAAGGGAAATGGAAGCAGATATTCGTTTTTCCTTTTTGGATAAAAGAAATGGAAGCAGATCTTAGATGGTGTTCTATTGCTGTCCACTTTCATTGCAATTGATGCTGCCCTTCTTTCTTGGATTCTAAATTAGCCAACAATAGTATATTTATTCTGATTTTCTTTTCATGATGAAAAGGGATCCTTCCATGTTATGTAAAGTTGTTCATTTTCAGAATTTGTATGACTAAGTTTATTGCTCTCTGATGAATTCTCAAACAATCTTCTAGGAGAATCCTTGCCTTATAGATTGTTTCCAGATAGAGTTGATTATTGATAAAGTTGAGCTTGGTGTAGTCTGTCAATTCATATGATTGTTAACTGGAAAATCTACATAGATGCTCAATGACTCTGGGTATCTTTTGCAGTTTAAATATATCTGAAGTGCAAATTAGAGATAAAAGTTTGCTGTTATTTGACCTGAACTAACCTGCCACTGGATTGCTTGTCTTATTTTATCTGATCGTAAAAGTAGGTGTTTTCATCAAGTTTTTCGCCACTGCATGTTTAGTAAAGGCAGATTTTAGATTTCATACATGTTGGGCACTTTTTATTTATTTACAAATTTGTCTTGTTGTAATGTTTGTTATCCAGATTTGGGCATGTTTATAGTAATCTGCAGTCCCGGTTGACAAAAACATTGCTGAATGCATTCTTGGATCCCAAGAAGGCAATGACACAACACTATGGTGCAATTCAGGGGTTGGCAGCACTAGGAACCAATGTGGTATGCCCTTCTCTCATGCTCCTGGCAATTACAAATGTAGTTAAAGACTGAAAAAGAAAAAATGAGTAGAGAAAAGTGAATAAACATGTACATTTATAATTCTATATCTATATTGGAAAGTAAATCTGCTATATGTACTCGTAGAATGTTGTCTTACTTAGTATCTGAAACAGTTTTTCTAAATTTTAGTTTAAGAGACACCAGGAAAGCGGAGAACGTTGTTTTGAAGGAAAAGAGAAAAAAGGGGAAGAGAATTTAATTTGTTCTTTTGGAAAAATTACAAATTTTGTCGACCTTTCCATCAATTTTGTCACTGACCTTTGAAATTGATCAATTTAGTCCTTAAGGTTTCAATTGCTGTGAATTCCTTCTGTGGACTGGACTGTGAATTGGGTATCAAACTGCTAAGCTTACATCAGAACTCTGTTCTTTGGAGTTTCTTTTTTCCTTTTCCCACTTTTCTTCCACTGTTTACGTTTTCCCCCCTGTGATTGATATAGTTCTTAGCATATATCTATATTTAACTTAAGTTTTATGTGATATCTATGCCTGAAACTTTGACATGTTTATGATGCATCCTTACTTTGAAAGTAGGTTCGCCTTCTTTTAGTGCCAAATCTGGAACCATATATGCAACTTCTTGAACCAGAGATGCTTCCTGAGAAGCAGAAAAATGAATTGAAGAGGCATGAAGCTTGGCGAGTCTATGGGGCCTTGCTGGTAAGATTTTTTTGAGCACAGACGTATTCGCAAAAGGTGGATGCTTTTGAGTGAAAAACATTAGCTTGGGTATAATTTGGTAGGTGTGCTGAAGTATGTATTCTTCAGCGTGCTGCAGGTCATTGTATACATGACAGACTGAAGATGTTCCCAACTTTTCCATCTCCTTTTCCTCAGACGGTCTGGAAGACCAATGCAAGAGTTATTACCGCTTCTTCTTGTGAGTAATCTTTTGCTGAAGTCAATACTGTTTGGATATTTAAGAAATGTCAGGGTAGCATTAGTTTTAAATCTGCTCATTGGAGTGCAGACAGTACATGGTGTTTTGTAGTTCACTTTATTGAAACAAATGTGAATAACATCCATGCCAAAATTGATCTGCATGTAAGCGTTATCCTCTTACTGAAAGAGGGAGGACCATTGGATCCTGACATCTGGAATAAAGAACAAAGTGACATCCACTATCTTAATTATCTTTATTATCTTATACGACATATGAACCAGATAACAATTATATGTTTTAAAGGAAAGGAATTCCTTTGTTGAAGGCTATGGTTAGCATCAGATGTACATCTTTTAATCAAAACATATTGTTTGAGATAAATTAACTACTCAGGATACTGCAATCGAAGTGAATTTGTTTGACTAAATGAAAGCAGAAGACCATTGATTATCAGTCCTTTCATTATGGAAATGTGTGTTTAATTCAGTTTTTTTTTTAACTTCTGGCCATTGTTTACTTGAGTTCTAAAGTATAACCTGTCTATATAGATATTTTTAGTTTAATAAAATCTATCTTTAAATAAACAGATTCCTCGGCAGTTTGACCGGGGACTTGCTCAGCCATGTTCAGCCATGTTTCTTCTCTAGGATATTACCTAAGCTGCATTTATATGTCCTGGAGTGCATACAAAAGGATAATGGTCCTCAAACCACTTCTGCTGAGACAATCTTACCGCATATATAACTTTCTTTTGCTTAGTTTTGAAGTTCATAAAAGATCCATTGATGACTGATATAATGTGTGCAATGGTCCATTTGAAACTGACACTGAAGTCTGGTCTAACTGCGCCATACTTTCAGTGACACCCTTTTTCATGATTAGTTTGTCTATTATACGAGGCTCACTCTTTCTGCCCTTGATTATATCAAGGTAAACGCAAGGCAAGCTTGGAGCAATTGGAACATCATCCACCTCTGAAGAAAATTGCAACAGATGGCGAAGTTGATGTGGTTATGTCAAATTCCTCTCCATCTCATAGGCAAGGGGAGACAGGGGTTCAAGCTTCAGCAGTTGATTCAACTATGGGCCCATCATCATCATCTCAACAGATGGCTAATGAGAACACTTCAGATGGCAGAATTAGAAGTGAGCCGAGCAATAATCAAGCACCAAAGACATCTGCTGCCCTTGCGCAGGTTTGGAAGGATGAACTGAATTCTGGACGTATCTTGGTGTCACTGTTTGAATTGTTTGGTGAAGGCATCCTCTCCTTCATTCCAGCTCCTGAGATGTCTGTGTTCTTGTGATGTGTTGTGTAAAGAACGGAAAATGTAGTTTTAGTGTATGACTAGGTCTAGGACATCAATCACCAATAGAACGATGTTGATTACAAGAACAAACCAATTACTCTTTTGGTACGTCTTAATTTCATTTTTTGTTAGTAAAATTTTCTGTTTCCTGTGAAACTTGTGCGTAAATCCTTTAGAAGTTGAATGTGTTCAAATGATCCTCTGTTTGATGGTGTTCGTGTAGCTATCACATGTTAATGCTTGTGTTTTACGGCTGCTTCTCTATCCTAATTGGAAATTCCATACCAACCAAATTATTGATATAGTGATATGAACTGGTAACTGCATCTAGCCCTACCCATGGCCTACATTAGTACAAGGACGATTGTTTTGTTTTCGCTACATTCTGACTTGTAAATTTTTATATGAAGGTGGTTGCAAAGCTACTTAGGGGTAGTACTATACCATCTTTCATTGAGGAGGTTTTGGTGGGACTTATGTTTTAAAATTAGTGTTGTTTCAAAAATTGCGTGGGTCAGATTTTAAATAGTTGACAAAATTGAAGTTTAATTGTGTCAAAAAAAATTATTATTTTTTGTTTATGTATTTTATAAAAAATTAATTATTTTAATTTACAATTCGTTTTTTTAAAATCTTTGTAATGATACTAGAGGCGACCATTTTATGTGAAATACTATGACTGCCATTTTACTGGAACACGTAGTACAGAGCAAAACAGGAGAATAAATTTATAGGAATACGTGGAGAATTTGTAAATCTCTTGAGCCTGAATAGAGTAGTGCTTAAGCTGCCACTTTATTGGATTCTCTTTCAACAGCTTTCTTCAGGATGCTATCTTCTTCCAAAACCATTTGTATTGGCAAGAACCCCATTCCATCTGCCATAGCAAGCATCATCTGCTTGGTTTCCTTCTTGAACTCTTCCAATTCAACCGTGCCATTCAAGTTGTGATCAAATTGCATGAACAAGGACTCATAAACACGAGCAAGCTCATCTGGGTCAGTCTCCACATCGACACCAAAGTGTGTCTCAAAAATCCTCAGACTCTGCAGCTCCTTCAACATCTCAGCATATGACAGAAGACCATCATTGTCTGTGTCAAGGTAAGCGAACCGGTCGCCTACCGACATATTGAAAGCTTCTTCATCCTCAAGGAAGTTGACAATGGTGGCACCATCAAGAATTGCTACACTCATCTTTCTCTTCTACTTGAGATTTCAAGAAAGGTAGCTTAGCTTTGTGGTAACTCACTAAAGAGGGAAAGGTTTTTGAGTTGTGAAAGTTTTGAAGAAAGGTGTTGGTTCCCTCCTCTTATATATAGCCTCTAATAGTGGGTTAAGAGGGCATATGTTCCTTACTATTAAACCAGGATACCAAGAAGAAACGGTATCATTA
>QAOA01003201.1:0-12802 GCA_003255065.1 Cercis canadensis | reverse complement strand
TGTGTGTGTTTGTGGGGCATGACCTTTATGAGTCAGTGGGCCTGTGAAGATCCACTTGGGCAATAACGTGTTGGAAGTCAAAAACCCTTCAATTAGAGTAAAGTTCAAGCCCATAGAAGAACCAAGTCTAACCCAATACAGTGACAATGATGTGGTCTTCAGTCTTCACACATAAAAATAATAATAATAAAAAGAATAGAGAAAATAAAAATTGAGGTTGAGGTGCAGTTTTATTGAAATATATATAGAGTACGAAAAATTAGAAATAGTGCTTCCACCCCAAGGTTTAAGACTGCAAAAAATTTGACTAGTACAGAAATAGTTTAAGATGGGTTAGCATGAGTCCAATTAAAGTTTAAATTGATCTAATTAAATTTAAATATCGCTATGTATACAAAGAAAATATACATCTCCAAATCACATGGGTTCACGGTTAGAAACTAAAAGAACCATGGATTATCATTAAGCCTATTCGCTATTTTAAACTTTGTTGCTGATCATGCTGAAAGTTTAAATAAATGATCTTCAAGGATTATAATAGTTTGCATGACAATGATAAGAAGCATCATGCACTAGTGCTAACGCGTATAACTTCTCTTAGATGTTAATTGACAATACGGCATGCTAATTGTGTTGGTGAATACGAGCAGCGGCAACCATCCATCATTTGTTAGATATAAAATTATTCATAAACTTTTACTTAATAGCTTAAGTTTTTGAGTGTGATAGTTTCTTGACATTCTTATAGTATTAAGAGGTAATACACTCCATTTGCTCATGCTAGTCTTAGAGGTGCTTAGTAGGTTTAAACTTATAAACCACTTGCACACTTTTAAGAGTGACTATTACTTAGTGAGTTCTAATTTTTTTTTTGTTATTAGATAGAGCAAATTAAATTTTTTAGTTGGGATATTAGAGAAAATAGAGATTTAAACTGAACAACCTTATAACAAATTATCTAGATCAAGTGTATACTTCTTCAATATTTTACACTAGGAAAAGTATATAGTACACTTATTCCATGGACTTAGTGTTGCTAAACACTTTATGTTTGTATTTCATTAGGGTATTGCTACCCTACTCCTTTTAAAAAATGGGGTAGAACGCTACATTGACCCATCAAACGTGAGTTTCAAAGAAAAGTAACATCTATTATTAGACTCAATGTGAAACTCACGTAAAATTGATTGGGCCTCCATTTCATGTTAACTTCGCATATTTTGCTGGTTAATATAGTGCTACCCTTAATTTTAAAATAGAGTAGGATAATTTCACTTATTTTATTTTCATACATATGACGTTTGTGCATACTTATCATTTAAGTTAAAAGACATTGTGTATTTATTATTAAAATTTATTTGCACATACTTATAATTTGGGATTACGGGTGATTAGTATTTAGTAGTTAAAGGTGGNAAAAAAAAAAAAAAAAAAAAAAAAAAAAAAAAAAAACAAAGGAAAACCAAAACAGTTTGCCTAGCAAATTAGAAACATATTGGAAAGCGATATCCGTCTCTAATATATAGAAAGAGATTTAGAGACAGATAGTGCGTCTTAAAATGGACAACAGTTGAGGTCTTATTGAACTTTTAGAAACAGATTAATTTGCCTGCATACGGATTTAAATAGGAAGGGATAATGCTTTCCCTTTCTAGATAAAGATTAGAGACGGATTATCAAATAACTTGTAGGTTAAATAAATACCGAAAAACATAATAAAGAGCAACTCATTTATTTCCATGGATCAGAAGTGATCTAATTCTACAAAATGAGATAATTGGTGCGAAAAAAATTCATGAGAAAATTTGTAAAATCTGTGAAGCCAGAAAAGTTGAATACTTTGATGATTAAGCAGCCACTTTATTGGACTCTCTTTCAACAGCTTTCCTCAAGATGCTATCTTCTTCCAACACCATCTGAATTGGCAAGAAGCCCATTCCATGAGCCATGGCAAGCATAATCTCCTTCGTTTCCTTCTTGAACTCTTCCAAATCAACGGTACCATTCAAATTGTGATCGAATTGCAGGAACAAGGAGTGGTAAACACGAGAAAGCTCATCTGGGTCAGGCTCCACATCGATACCAAAGTGGGTCTCCAACACCCTCAGACTCTGCAACTCCTTCAACATCTCTGCATAACAGAGAAGGCCATCATTGTCTGTGTCAAGGTAAGCGAATCGGTCACATACTGAGACGTTAAAAGCTTCTTCATCCTCAAGAAAGTTGACAATGGTGGCACCGTCTAGTATTTCTACACTCATCTTTCTCTTCAAGGAAGGTAGCTTAGCTAAACTTTGTGATAAGTGGTAACTCACTAAGAGGGAGAGGTTTTAGAATTCAGAAAGTTTTGAAGAAACGCTTTAGTTTCCTCCTCTTATATAAGCCTTTAGGTTTTAGATACCGAATGGCACATGTGCTATGTACAAGTCAGTGGGCTACTGAGAATCCAAGTGGCGCAGCAAGTGTTGAAGTCAAAACCCCTGATTGGGGTAAAGTATGCAATTTCTGGAACATTCAATACAGTTCTTATGCGTTGGCCCGAGAAACCAAAAAATATAAATAAACAAATAGAGCTGTTCTGTTGAAGACTTGAAGTGTGTGGGAAACTTGGTGGTCAGAAACAAGGAGACCCACTCATTATTCTTTTAATTTTTGGTCTACTTGTTCATTAAACTAACATTGTGTGCTTGTTTGCTTGAACCCTTTCGGTGCATCAAGACTGTTGATTGGTTGAAAGCATAGCCATAATAAAGTACCTTCTAGTCTTCTGCACATATGCCATATTGGAATTCTCCATCTATTTTTTTTTTTTGAAAAATACTCTTTGAATTGTGAAATAGAATTTTTTTTAAAGGTTAAGAGTGTGTTTGGATAGAAAATCACTTCATTAAACAAATATATATATATATATATATATATTTATATATATATTTAAGCAAAGCAGAAGCTTTATTTATAAGAGCTTTTCCAAAAGCATTAATTTAATTTGACTTTATAATATGATTCTAAAAGTTACAAGAAACTCATCCAAACATTAAAAAAGAAAATTTTCTTTAAATGAAATAACTTTTAGGTAAGTTTCTCTATCCAAATTCACTCTAAACAATTCTTTTTCTTATGAAAACATTTTTTTTACATTCTTTGAAATTCTAAAATATCCAAAGTAAATTGCTTTAACTCCTACTGAATTTAATTGAAATATCAATTACATCCCCTTCTGTTTTCAAAACCTATAGAAAACTTCTCTTATAGTTAAAAAATTATCATTCTAACTTGTATTTTTTTTAATCAAAATAATAAAAGATTAAATTTTAAATTCCAAATAAGCTACCCAAATATCATTTTTTTTTCTTTTAAGGTATTTAAATATCATAATTTTTCGATTTTTTTAATTGAAAAAATGGGTCTCATGGTTGGTTTTATTGATGATGCCTACTTAAACCTAGATCACCATAGCATGGGATACCCTTAGTAGCAATGAGGCATGTCAACATTGAATTGTGAGTTCCATGAAAAGGATGCTCAACATTTATACCCAACTCCAAAAATCAAGAAAAATATATTTGAGTTGGGGCCGAGTAGGGTGCCAGCAATAGCTATTCTTGAGTTGCCCCTAACTAGCCAACAACAAAAGAAAAAAATAAAGAGTTTCCCCTATACTTGATATCTCTATTTATTTTAGTTCTTTTATAATTTGAATTTCTCAATAGGTGCCAACAATATCTATATTTGAGTTGCCCCTATACTGAGAAGGTTTACTATTCGTGATTTTAATAATTTAATTAGTTATTCTTTTTCGTTTTTCAAAGGATGGATAGCCTGTGTCTTGGTTGAAAGTGTACTACTTGGTATCATTTTGGTGTACGATAGTATAGAAATTCAAAGATAAGATATTTTTCAAATGGTTTAAACTCCTCATCACTACAATACAACATGGCATTCTCACTAAATTATGTGTAATAATGATATATTTGATGATCAATATCTTGCCATGATTTCATCTGGAGAAAAGCATCCATTATATTATTTTGGGACTTCTAAATTTTAAGAGAGGTTTGCAAAGGTTTAATTTCAGCAATATAGATATGGTGCTAGTAATTTTAGTTAGGGTACATATATTTCAAAGCATCCACTCTCTTATAAGTGGGATGTAGTGTTATCAGCCCATTTTTGCCTTTAATTCTAGGCAAAAATAACTTATTTTTTTTAGTCCACTATGAAGCTCATAAAAAAATGAGTGACTTAGTATGAGTTAAAACTAATATTTTTTTGTTAAAGATCATAATTTGTGTCATACACAGTAAAATGTATATGAAAATGTTTATGTGGAATAATATCTTTTTTGTATGACTTAGATTAAGTATTTTAGTCATGGAACTAACAATTATGACACACGAGGTATCACTCACTTTTTCTCTGGAGCTTTTCACAGAATGCAAAACACATTAGGTGTCTAAACATACTTGAAAGGACTCAACTTTGGACAAGTAATTGGCAAAACAACCAAGTGTAAAGTACATAGATTATTCATTCTTAATTTTTTTAAAATTATAAAGACCTCCTTATAGTGTAATTATAAGGAAAATTTTACATTAAATCGTAATAGATGAGACGAGGTGTGTGTAATCTATGAAATAAATTAAAAAAATGTATATTTTTTTTTTCTAAAATGTAAAATAAAGGAGGTCTACGTAATTTTTAAGAAAAGAAAAGATGTTTGTGTAATTTCACCCAATGTTGTAGTTTCCATGCTTCTGAGATATTTCAAGCCACTTTATTTTCTAAAAAGTGGGTAGTTATGATATTTGACAAAACTATATTGCATTTGGGTATATCTATGACTTTATTACAATTTTTGTCTATTTGAGAAAAGTTAGGTTAGTTTATTGTGCCTTTTTTTTTTTTTGGATTGGATATTGTGCCTTTTTAAATGTTAAGGAAAGCTTTCTGTAGCTTTTAACTTTATAGAGAAATTGCTAGTATTAAGTTTAAGAGAAGTTGAAGTAAACTTTTCAAAAAGATGTTTGGAAAAATTGTCATAAGAGAAATGTTACTCAATACTTATGCACCTAAATTCATATTATTTCACACACTCTGGGTTTTAGGTCATTCAGACATTTTTTTTTGAGTGGGTCAAATTACTTACTGTAAAATGTAAATTAGATTGGAGTCTAGAGTATATAAAATGCTATAAATTTAAAGTGTACGAATAATATTTCTCTGGTAACAAACTTAAACTACATGGATCTTAATTACACTAATGAGAACAAAAGTTAGGAAGGATTGGAAAGAAAAGAAAAAGAAAAGAAAGAAATGATAAGGAACAATATAAAACAAATTATCAAAATTTGAGACATGAATAACTAATTTAGTTATCCTGCAAAATATTTTCTAAATAATTTTATCTTCAACTTTTCTTATGCGTGGAACATAATAGCAACAAAATAAGATGATGTTAACTAGTGGGTAGAGGTCAAAGGGAAGAAAGGACAATAACTAGAAGTTGATTGTTATCCAATAATTGTTGGTCATCAATTAATCATTTATCCAATAATTCTTGATTTCGTCCAGTAATTCCATTGATAAGTGTTTTCATGCTATTTCTGAAGAAAGAATGTGCCAGAACAATTATTTTGCAAGGAGAGTTCCCATAGAAAGAGTAAATTTAAAGTTTTAATTAAATCAGAAGTGGAAGTTTATACACAACCCTGAACTAGTCAAATATGGTGCAGATACATGACAAGAATTTCCTCATGGGAGTTCACATTCTTTGATTCCCCCCTCTCTCTCTCTCTCTCTCTCTCTAAATTTATTTATTTATTCTTGATATTTTTTGTTACGATTTTAGATTTAAACACAGAATCCACAAATCCTAAGGACGACCTTAGTACTCTCTAAATTTATTTTAAACATCACATTTCTTGCTTTCTTACCATAATGTTTCCTACCAAATCAAATAGCAATCTGTTCATGAAACCTAAGACCTAAACAAAATTATATTTCCAGTCTCTTGCTATTTTAAAATATTTTACGTACGATTGGTGCCACCTAACATTAAAGAAGATCCCTTCTCTAAAAGTTAATATGCTAATGAACATATGTTTCAGATATTGCCATAATATATAAGGAGCAGTGGGGTTCAGAGGGAGTTTGGGATGAGTTTAAAATGGCAAGGTCAAGCTTTGAACCCATCCAATTGCGATTCTAATGGAACCCGTTTATCAAATTCTAATGGGATTTGGGATGATTTTAAATTTTCATAAATACCTATTAAGGTTCTGGGAAAGAGGTTTGATTTTTGGTATCCAATAAAATACCCCATTATATTTTTCATGAAACATCAAAATTTTTTGGATGTAATTTTGATTCATTAAGAGTATAAAAAAAAAATGTACATTATAATTATTGAACCACACGTTGCCATGTATAAAAAAGCTGTTAAAACCATTAATTGTAGGTAAGATATCTTAATTACTTTAATGATGTAAAACTTTTCTAGTTAATGATAGTGTACAAAATATTGCATTGATAGTGACTCAAATTTAAATTGAAATAATCTCTTTTTTGTGCATAAGCATATCAAAACGTAAGTAATATAGGTTGTTAATTTTCTTATTTTATTGAACTACAAAATACAATCATGTTCCGTATGATGTGTACTTTAATAAGTTTATAAATATTATTAGTTGTAGAAAAGTAGTTGTATGACAACTGCATAAACTTTTAATTAGTAACTTAGTACTAGAGGAGAAAGTTATAGTTACATGAATACTAATTTTTCTTTTTATAGATTTGAATTTTGTATCATATACTTGTTCTTATATTATTATGTAGGTATTAGTTTTTTTTTTCTCCCTCTTCCTGGTCTAAGATAGATAACTTTCATTAAGGAGAAACAGCACAATGAAACATGTTTTCTGGGATATATTGACCACCGCAGGAAGCCCTAAGTATTTTTCTTCACCACCCAAATGTTGTATCCCCAGCCCATGATCAGCCAATTGATTCTTGAACCATTGAGGTACTAGAGATTTTTTTGGGTACTTGAGGTACTAAAATATTAGTGATATTAAAATTAAATTTCATTTACTATTGCAACTACAAATTTAAATATAAGAACAATATAATCAATATTTAAAATTTAAACATTTTTTCTTTGAGAAAATTGCACAAATTTAGCTCGATATTTTAGACGGATTGCAAGTGTCTCCTAAGCTAAGAAAAATTACAATGTGATTAATGGATAGGGAAAAAAAGTGTTTTAACAAAAGGATAGTTTTCACCTTATTAGAGAGTATAAAGAAATCAATCAAATCCTAACTTGTGAATGCTTTAGCTCTTTAGTAAGGAAAAAAAGTTTATACTTAAAATTGGCTCATGATTTGCTATTTATTAGCAAGATTCAATCACATGCATGTTAAAATAATAGTTAATTTACCTGATGTTTTAGTACATTGGATTTGTACTAAAAGATCAGATAAATTTTTGCAATTTGCCCTTTTCTAGGGAGATGGGGATATACAACTATACTAGATTATCAAGACTCAAGAGGAAATGAAATTTAATTGGAGGTCCCTAAATATAAAGTAAGTCAATTGCAAATAGAGTCTGCAAGCGTGGAATTAATGTAGAAGTAAACATATCTTAGACAGACCTCATGTCAACTTTGATTGGATGGAAAATTAAGAGGGATTATTCTTTGGTCAATTGTCAATGCTGGTGTGTCTTGGTTTCATACCTTGATTTTCCTACCAAATCCACCAACTTTATTGCACATGAGTCCGACATTTTCTTTCATTAAAATTATAGCCCAATTAAAACTTAGTTTCCAAATTTTTAAATATATATATATATATATATTATGATTGTGGTGACAACTAAATAAATATTAAGATCATTATCATAGCATTTGGGCGTAGGGCAACGAGAAAGAGGCAGATCAATTAAATATTACGGAATCATTATTGAAAATTTGACTTGACATGACTTCTACCAACCTCATTTTTGTCTCGCTAAATCAAATTATTTAGTACATGTTTGGATTAATTTATTTTATTGATTCTTAATTATCGATCTATTTCTAAATAACCCTTGGGTACGTAGGTAATCAACTTAAATGTATTGTTTTATTTCATTATGATTATAAAGGAACGTAATGCATTGAAAAAGAGAGAAGTTAAGAGAATAATCGATTATCAATCATTGTTTAAAAATTGACACGTAGGAAGAGGAACGTAATAGCATTTGCACGTAGGAAGAGACCAAACATGAATTCTTTTTAATATTTTTTTTGAGGGGAACTCCTTTTTTTAATATTAGTATTAGTATTAGTATTAGTATTATATATTATTGCTTAAACTAATGCATCCAATCGGATAATCCAAATTAAAATCTGATTGAAAGAAGATTGTCTATTCAATTTTTTTTTTTAAAAAAACAATTAAGAAAGAAAACTGAGATCAATTCTAGAATCATCAAATTTTTATTGTAAGCTCAATTCAAAGGAGGAAAGAAAAAGAAAAGACAAGAAAATAAAGTAGAATCAAGCAGTTCCCTTGACGCACGTTTACCTTTAGTCAACATAAACAGTTCACTAAAATATGTGTATATATAGCACTCAATTCCCTCAAACCACAAACCACACAAACACAAAGAGCGTTTAAATCATCCGCTTAAGAGTTTTCTCACACGTAAAGGTACCTTTTGGTCCAAAGATGAAGGTAAGATCTCTTGTAATGTTTAATAATTGTGTTATATGTTATGCAATTTTATTCAAGAAGCAATAATAACCTCTTTATGCTGTAGCAGAAGATAGTTATAAGGCTGGAAATACACAACGACAAATGTAGAAAGAAGGCCCTGAAAACTGCTGCAGAGGCACAAGGTGCATATCATATATATTTCCTGTTTCTTTTTTTCTAATTTTCATTTCCTTTTTCACTTTTATGTAGAAATTCTCTAAGTTCTTTAAACTTCTACTCTAATTCCACCAATTACTTGTCAACTTGAACTTTCAATCCCATTTTTTTTATTAACACTATTATAAGCAATCATTATATACTATTTTTTATACATCAGGAAGTTGTTACTAGGATTTGAACTTAGGCCATATACCAAAAACTCCACTAGATCTTCCCTACCTTTATTCTACAACTGATATCAGCATTTAGAACTATATAGAATTACGCCACTACTTCTTGGTCATGACCAAATCATTTAAACAATGATGCAGGTGTGATTTCAGTGTCATTAGGAGGAGATCAACTTGTGGTGACAGGTGATGGGGTTGATTCAGTTTGCTTAACTACTATTCTAAGAAAGAAGTTCCCTTATGCCACCCTCCTAAGTGTGGAAGATTTGAATGTTGAGGTTGTTGCAGTTGCAGAACAGGAAGTGGAAACGGAGCCAACGGAAGATTTGCCAATATGTTATCACAATCACTACTACCGTCCTTCTCCATGCCCTCAAGTTGTGGTTTATGATCCATATCCTAATACTTGCTCCATCCTTTGAGTTGCTTCTGTTAAATATAAAATTATTTTTGAGTTTTCACCTAATAACTTAAACTTTTAGGTAAAAACTCATGAATAATTTTATATTTAACAACTTCTTGTGTATTTATTTTCTTTTATGTTATGACCATTACTTTGCGTGCATCAGTGATTGAAACCATGAATGAATAGCAAAGGTTTGGATATCCAACAATATAAGAACATTTGGATCTTTTTCTTATAGTTTACAATTTTGGAGGGAGATCATGAGAAATTCGATCACAATTTATACTACATAAATGTTCTCGAAAAGACTCTCAAATGGTAAAAGAGAATCAATAGTGTTTATCTGAAAAATCTATTGTGTAAGCCCACGTTTGAATTGTCAAAAGAAATAAGGAACTAAAACTTTGGTTAAATTGTTTTTTCTTTAAGGAATACGAAGAAGATCTTTTTTTTTNAGAAATACGAAGAATATCTAGTTTTTTTTTTTTTTTTTTTTCCAGCACATTTCTATGTGAAAAAGTGATAGACGTGAAGAATGGACCAAGTGTAGAACCATTGTTTATTGCTGAAGTTAAATTAATATCAAAATAGCAATGTCATCAAGGCAATAGAACCCGTACGTATGGAAGCCTCTTTTGCCTGCCAGGCCGTGGGGAAGAAAGCAAACGGGAATCTAAGTTACGTTTATTGGATAAATAATACGATTGTAGTGGTGGTTAAAAATATTTGCTTAAAATAACGATGACAACTGATGTTTAACAAAAATTTACATAGATGAGTTAAAACTTGTATGTAACTATTGAGAGGTACCATTGGCAACACACCTGGCCGGCCTAAAAATTATTTTATATTTAACACACTCAAACAAAGCACATGACTACTTATATTTGCGTGGACAAAATACAGGCCTACTTATATCATGTCTTGAAATTTTAATTTAATTGAGAAAGTGTGAGTAAAAAGATTCGATCTCATGACTGCTTAGTCAAAAAAGTTCTAATACCATGTCAAAAAATTGATTTAACTTAAAAACTTAAGTTGTTAGAAGAATGCCCAATAATGATTTTATATCTTACATGTATTAGTATTATTTAGTTTTATCAAATAATATATTATTGGGAGAGGTCTCAACTATAAAGAGCGTCTGACAGTATTTTGGAGGATTAGTCTTAAGCAAAACTTCAGGATACCTCAGCTAAAGACCAAAAAAAATAATAATATATAGATGAGTTAAAACTTGTAAGTTTTGTATATAAACCCAAAACTATAGTAAAAAGTATTAAAAAAAAAAAAAACTTCGTTTTACCTTTTAATTGATGCAAAAAATCCAATGTGGTGTCAACTGTAAGGTTTCACGCGTGAGTTGGTCCAAGTCTACCCATGGAGAATATCCATGTCTTAACTGATTGATCCTCTCTTTCTCTCATGCTACTAACTTATTGGTCTTCACATTATTGAAAAGAAATCAACTTTGAATTTTTGAAATGGCAAGTGAAATGTACCAAATATTTGTGGCATTTAAATCAAGCATTATTTTAGGCTGACGAAGACTAAGCGACTGCTTGATGGTAACTCTTTGGCAATATGGACATTTCCAGCAATTGCTCAAGCGATAAGCACTATTTATTTTAAAATATCTTTCTCTTTAGAGGGGTCAGGTCGTGGGGGACCAATGTTTTCAATTCTAAATTCATTCATTCATTTATTTTTCTCATGCAACTCTAATTCACCCTTGACTTGTTTTATAACATCTGCAAGACATTCTCCACTCTCCATCTGTTTCTCTATCGTATTAATTCTCAATGGGGGACCATTTCTTACTCTTTATTTTCAAATGTTACCTTCCCTTCTCAATTCCCATCCCATCCAAATCAATCACATAAAATTTCTTCAACCTATTCAATTCTATTAATTCCCTTAAAATATTAATTAATATATATATATACACATTGTACCTTTCATTAATAAATTAATTATTCTTAAAAAAATTAGATAATTATATATATTGTGTGTGTGTGTGTTTTTTTTTTTTTTGTGTTTTATTGGATTTCTTTCAAAAATAAAATCAATAAGGAGTCATATTTGGAAAGGCAGTCAACCATGGAGCGGGGCACCCATCAGCCATGAAAGAAGCTTGAGGTTGAGATTGATAACGACAGTTGCACTATAAGGAGTCGTGTTAGCATTTTCATACCGGTATATAAGATATGATAATAATTGACTTCTTAAATATTTATATTTAAAATGTTATTTATCAAGCCACTAGATTTAATTTAGTGGTGAGAGATTTGGGTAGTATGCAGGAGGTTAAAGTTTGAATCTCATTGTCGTCATTAAACAAAAAAATGCATATTAAATATGTGTGTTTTTTTTTTTTTTCAATAAACACTTATTGAATCTGCGTTTTCTTCAACCCAAAAGTTGAAAAACCTTTTAGCATTTTTTACAAAATAAATCTGTGCTTTTTTAAACAAAACGTATTTTTATTTGCACGTTTTCTGTTTAAAACGTGATTTTTTTTAGTGTTTTATGATAAAAATGCATTAGCATTTTTTAGGCAAAAAAATTAACCAATTTCAATAAATATTTTGAAAAGTAACCTATTTTTGTATTTATTTTCTAAAAAAGTATTATTTTAGTAAAAAAGCCCCAAAAATAGTATAAAATTATNAAAAAAGCCCCAAAAATAGTATAGAATTATAATACAATAAGTAATATTTTTTATGACAAGTATTTGTTATGATTTTAGTTTTAATTGACTCAGCAAATAAAAAATAATTTAAAATGAAGATTAGACTACATTATTTGACTATTTACGACAACAAACTAGCTCTATAACAGAGTATAAATTAAAAAATATTAGTATTAGGATTGTATATTATTGTTTAAACTAATGCATCCAATCGGATAACCCTAATAAACGGTAAGTACTTTAATTTGGAAATGTCAAATTAAAATCTGATTGAAAGAAGATTGTCTATTCAATTTTTTTTTTTTTTTTTTTTAAAAAAAGAAGAAGAAAGAAAACTGAGATCAATTCTAGAATCATCAAGTTGTTGTTGTAAGTTCAATTCAAAGGAGGAAAGAAAAAGCAAAGACAAGAAAATAAAATAGAATCAAGTGGTTCCCTTGGCCCATGTTTACTTTTAGGGTNATTTTTAGGGTTTATTTGGGAGTTAAAATTAGAGAGAAATTAGAGAAAAGAAAATGAGAAAATATCTCAACCTCTTTGTTTAAGAGTTCAAGATTATAAAAAGGAAGGAAACCAACGGGTAACCTCAAACTCCCATATTTCTTTTTGTCTT
>QAOA01003192.1:833068-892724 GCA_003255065.1 Cercis canadensis | reverse complement strand
ACCTTGTGGAGACGGAGAGGCAAATGAGCGTCGTGAGTAGAGTTTTTGGTATAAGGACAGGGGCAAAAGTGACTTCTTACATTTTAAAAAAAATTTCTCGTGTCATGAGAATTTAAGAATATCACCCCCATAAAAATTATTTTATGAAAAACTTACTCAAAAATTGTTCTCAGTAATCCTATTTATCTAGGAATTTTTTTTAAAATGTTATACTAAATAGGCTTATTCACCGGTCGGATTCGATCAGTTTGGAGGACATTTTCATTCGATCGAGTGTGTAAAAATTGAAAAAATGCAAACCCGTCACCGACCACCTCATTAACAGAACCGATGGATTCGGTTTCAGATGGGTTGGGTTGGCTTGGGTGGGGTTGACTCGATTTAGGCTTGTTTCATGAGACACAGATATAGAGAGAACATAAAACAATGAAAAAAAAGGAGGAGACCTTGGGTGGCACCGTGGCGGTGAGGGACAGTGACGAAGAGGAGACCTAGGCTTGGCTTCACTCTAGAGGTTCTTGCCGAACCAGACAAACCACAAATTTGTTGCGGCTCTCCTACCTCAGATTCTCAAAATAAGTTACTACAAGAGATTTTTCCCAATGAACAATAAAAAAAAAACACACTGGGATTGCTTTTCTATTCTTTTTTATCAACCCATTATGAGTTAAAACCTTAAGCTTTTAGCTTTCACTACTCGTTTCATCTCAAGGTATGTGGGAGAGTCGGAGAAGAGAAACTGAAAAGACAGGAAAGAGTGAAGGAGAAAGATTGAAAGACACTTGAAATTAAAAAAGCATAGGAAAAGAGAAATAAGAGAGAGAAGAAAGAGAGGAAAGAGTTGAAAAGTCAAAGAATTGGTTTTTCAAAATTTGAAAGGACGGAAAGAGAGAGATGTTCAGCCATTGGGAAGTGGGAAGTGGGAAGGACTTGATGAGGGAGAGAGAAACTATCGGTTTTACTTAGTAAAAATCGAACCGACCGGTCTAAACCAAAATATTAAATCTGAGTCATCCAATTCCGTCTGTCTTTTATCTGTAACCGATGGATTGACATCAAACTGATCCGGTTCGGTCCGATTGTTATGAGTTGGTTGGATTATGAACACCCATAATACTAAACATAGAAATTTTAATTTCTCAAAGATTTTCAAAAAATAAAAAAATAAAAAAAATTTGTACCAAACGCCACCTGACATCTCAGATGAGCAAACCCGCACAATACGAATAATCGGGGATGAATGGCTCTCCTCCTTCCAGTATAGTGTGTCCACAAAGAAATGGATCAGAAAAGAAAAGCCTACGCAGCACACTGCGTGGTCCTAGCCTTTCCAGCTCAAGGACACATTAACCCAATGCTTCAGTTTTCCAAGCTTTTAGAGCACAGAGGAGTAAAGGTCACTATGGTTACTGCTCATTCCTTCTTGAAAAATACTAATACCAAAGAGCTAACTTCCATGGCAATTGAGGGCATTTCAGATGGGTATGATGAAGGAGGGCTTAAAGCAGCTGAGAGCGACAAGGTTTATCTAGAAAGCTTTAGGCAAGTAGGAGCACAAACTCTTGGTGAGCTTCTTGAGAAGCTTGCTAACTCTGGGTGCCCTGCAGATTGTGTTGTGTTCGATTCGATTTTGCCTTGGGCACTTGAAGTTGCCAAGAAATTTGGGTTGGTTGGTGCTTTTTTCTTCACTCAATCTTGTGCTTTTAACAATATATGCTTCCATGCTCATCAAGGAAAGATTGAACTCCCTCTGAGGGAGACTAAATATTTTCTTCCCGGAATGGTACCCCTAGCACCTTCGGATATGCCAGCCTTCTTGTATGTTTATGGATCCTATCCGTTTCTCTGGGATTTGGTTGTGGATCCATTCTCCTACATTGATAAAGCTGATTGGGTTCTTTTCAACACTGTTTACGAACTAGAGCAAGAGGTATGTAACTTCTCGTTTCAAATACTTACCTCATGTAATTCGATTTGTTTGATTAATTTATTGTTGCTATAGTTTCACGAATTTATATTTGGTTTGAAGCTTAAAATTTACATAAGTGACTTAATTTATACATTTTTTGTTATAAACACTTTATAAAAATTATTTTAATGATAATCTAAATAGTATTACATAATTTATTTATGATTAACTTTAACAAAACACAGTAAAAAGTGATTAAATTAGAATTCATATTTAAAATCAATTATGACCTTTTATTTTATGTTTTTATGATTTTTATATAAAAAAATAAATTTTAGAATATAAAAATATCTTAAATTGAAATATATAAATAGGTTAAGAATATTTATGTCAAAAATTTGGCTTATTATATACACAACCATATAATTTTAGCCACTTATATAAATATTTTATTTTTTACCGCTAATGTATCAAATAATAACTCATAGTTTCATTCACATTCCTCGCTAAAATATACTAATTGATAGTTTTTTTAACTATTCTATATATAAAGACTGAAAAATTATTAAACTTGAAGTATCTTTTTTTAATAAATCATGACGAATCATTTTATGTCCCTTATGATGTTATGCAAAATATATATTTTAAAATTTTAAAAATGAATTAGATCAAAATGTTTAACTAGTTTAAGAAGTTATTTTAATTTTGGTTTGTGAAAAAAATTAAAAAATTTCAGTTGCTTATGCTGGTATACCAAATAATAACTAACAAAAATATTCCTCAACAACTTATTTAATTTAAATAAAAATAATAATTAAAATTTATTTATTTGTGCTTGGGAATAACGTCAGTTTTGAGAAAAATAATTTTAAATTTTTGAACATAATTCAAAACATCATTATTTGGATAAAAAGCCATATGTAGGCCTACCATCTACAATTTATGCATTCTTTTAAGAGATCTGCTACGAAGGCCTGCTATTTTAGTATGTATTCATTTTTTTAAGGAATCCATGACAAAGGATCACAGTGAGAACCCAAGTATGAGCATTATATAAAGTATAAGGACTAATTTGAATTTTGTTGTGAAACTATAGGAATCAGTAAAATAATTAAACCAAATAGATATAAATATTAGCCATTCAAGAACTATATTTCTAACACCTATATGAAATTTCCTTTAGGTTGTGGATTGGATGATGAAGATTGTGCCACTGAGAACAATTGGACCAGCCATACCATCTATGTTCTTGGACAAACGACTTCAAGATGACAAAGACTATGGTTTAAGCATATTCAAGCCCAACAATGAAGCTTGTTTAAAATGGCTCGATAATCGGCCGAAAGGGTCAGTTGTCTATGTCTCATTTGGAAGTAGTGCAGCTCCAAATGAGCAGCAAATGGAAGAACTGGCTATGGGTTTGAGAGAGAGTGGGAGTTATTTCTTGTGGGTGGTTAGGTCCTCTGAAGAGGCTAAACTCCCTAAGGACTTTGTGGGCAGCTCAGAGAAAGCTTTAGTTGTCACATGGTGTCCCCAACTACAAGTCTTAGAGCATGAGTCTGTTGGGTGCTTTGTCACACATTGTGGTTGGAACTCCACATTGGAAGCTTTGAGCCTAGGTGTACCAATGATAGCAATGCCACAATGGGCAGACCAAATCATAAATTCAAAGCTTATTATGGATTTTTGGAAAACAGGAATTACACCCTCAGCTGATGAGAATGGAATTGTTGGACGAGAAGCAATAAAGCATTGCATAAAGGAAATAATGCAGAGTAAAAGAGCTAGAGAGATAAAGAATAATGCTACCAAATGTATGAGCTTGGCTAAGAATGCTGCTGATGAAGGAGGAAGTTCTGACAAAAATATTGATGAATTTGTGGCCAAGTTGGTGAAATCCTGATTACTATTATTTCGATTGAAACATAATTTGGCTTCACAACTATTTCGATTTAAACTTTTTTTCTTCCGCTTTGTTTTCAACCTTCAAATAAAGTAACATGTCTGAATTTTAAAATTTTACGAGTTCACTATGAATGTACCAAATAGGAACTGGCAGAATACCATCGACCTAAAAGGTTGAGCTCCATTCAACACTTAAATCTAAGAGAAAATGGAAGACAATAAGACTGCACTAGTGCAATTTGGCGTGTCTCCATAATATGCCAACATGTTTCCCCTTAATTCATAAAATCAACTAAAGTAGTTAGAGGCATATAAAGGCCAATAACATGTGGGTCTAATGGCATCTCTCTTGATCATAAGAACTTGTGTGTTTAATGTCAAGCATTCAATTTCCATCTGATACAACAATAATGCAGTAAATGAATGCGGGTGCGGCATGGCACATGCACGTGTGATATTTCTGGTTTACAGCAGTAGAGTTCTGGTTTATCTAGGAGTATCAGTAGTTATCTAAAGAGGTAGGAGTTATACGGGTAGTAGTGTTAGTCTAGTAGGAGTCTTAATATGGAGTAGTAGTTGCATTATAGTAGGAGTGTAACTTCTCAGCTATATAAGCAAGAGAAATACCAATGTAACCATTATTCAATCAATAAACAATAGTTCCGGATACTTGAGTTTTATCACCATCGGCTATTTTTTAATTTTTTCTCTTTCCTGTCATATTGTGCTCAAGTGTAACCAAAAATAATTGTAAGGTTTCATCATTTTAATAAATTTAAAGTGTTAATTCGCTAGACGATTCAGAAATTACTAATAAAAACATTGCATGAAGTATTCAGGAGTTTTTCAACTTTGCCACAAATTCCTCAATATTTTTGTCAGAACTTCCCCCGTCATCAACAGCATTCCGAGCCAAACTCATCCATTTGGTAGCATTATTCCTTATCTCCTTACCTCTTTCATTCTCCATTATTTCCCTTATGCAATGCTCTATTGCTTCTCGTCTAACAATCCCTTTCTCATTAGCTGAAGGTTTAAGTCCTGTTTTCCAAACATCTACAATATGCTTTGCATTTGTGCTTTGGTCTGTCCATTGTGGTATTGCAATCATTGGAACTCCTAAGCTCAAAGCTTCCAATGTGGAGTTCCAACCACAATGTGTCACGAAGCACCCCACAGCCTCATTTGATAGAACTTCTAATTGGGGACACCATGTAACCAGCAAAGCCTTCTCTGAACTGTCCACGAAGTCCTTGGGGAGTTTAGCCTCTTCAGAAGACCTAACCACCCACAAGAAATAACTCCTGCTATCTCTCAAACCCCAAACTAGTTCTTCCATTTGTTCCTCACTAAGAGCTGCAAGACTTCCAAACGAAACATAGACAACTGAACCTTTGGACCTTTCATTGAGCCATTTCATGCAAGCTTCATTGTTGGGGTCGAAAATATTAATTCCATAGTCTTTATCATCTTGGAGTTGTTTATCCAGAAACATAGATGGCACAGTTGGTCCAATTGTCCTCAATGGCAAAATCTTCATCATCCAATCCACAACCTGAAAGAAATTTCACTTCATGTTTAATTTATACAATATAGAAGGATAGACCCCAGCAATCAAAATAAAACCTAATAGGTATGATTCCTCTGTTGCTCTCTATAAGTCCACAAAAAATTTGAATTAGTCCCAATGCTTTGAAAGCTTCCATAAGATCCTATTAATGGAAAGACTAATGTTATTTAGTCCAAGAAAAATCTTTGCTTCAACTTTCCAAGGTATATTCCTAAAAAAAATTACATGCATGGCAGACTGTAGCAGACATGTAAGGTTTTGTGTTTGGCATAGGATTAAGTTTTCCAATACCACATAAACATAGTTTTTGTTTATATCTCTTGTTAATTTTTACCTGCCGGTTTTATATGCTAACATTGTATCATTTTGTATATGTGCTCTCTTGATTCTTTAATAGTTGGATAATCAAACAGCACGGTTACATTAGAGATAAAGCTAAACTATGGCCACCCTATGGAGATTTGCTGTTCCATAGAGTGTGGGCTACGTAGACTTGCTCAAGAGACACAATCTAGTATGGACCATGGTCTTTTATTACTATGGCCCAAATATTTGAGACATAACTTAGAGGTGTCAAAATGGGTTGGGCCTGTTGGGTTAGCCCGCCCCGCCATGCAAAAGGGTTGGATTGGGTTAAGGTTTTGCTGGCCCGTTTGGAAGCGGGTTTCTGAGCCCGCCCCGTTTGGGTTGCGGGTTGGTGGCTGAGCGGGGCGGGCTGGCCCGCCAGTATTTTTTTTTTTTTAATTTCTAATCTTTATTATAAAAATTATGTTGTCATGTTGGTATTAGTCTTCTTGGACTTATTTTTTAATGATTGTTTATTACTTTGTTAGACTATTTAATTAATTTTGGTCCTCTTAGATAATTTGAATTACGTGATGAAAAATTATTTATCATTGATTTGGTGTTTGACATTGATTTAAATTGTTATTAGTCATTAATTTGCTATTTTTTTTTTTGACGGGCTAGCCCGCCTAACCCACAACCCACAGTGGGTTGGGTTGAGGTTTTCTCAGCCCGCCCCGCCCCGTTTGGGTGGCGGGTTGAGGCGGGCCGGCTCGTTTGACAGCTCTAGACATAAGTTACCACTCCTATAAATTTTTGGGTTAATGTTAGTATCCCTCTTCTTTCAATTCTTTTGTTTTTTTTGGACAAAAATTTAAGATAAGAGGGGATTATCTAATTTCAAGACCAAGGCATACCACTGGCCTCATCAAGAACTTATAATAGTACTTACAAATTACTTATCAAAAAGAGACTACTCATAGTAGAATTCAAATTTAAGTTTTACAAGTGAAATAAGTCAATCATTACCTCTTCCTTCAATTTTAGGTGGAAGTAAATTATGTTCTTGGATTTAATACAAAATGAAATTATCTAATATGAGCCAAAATATTTAGCTCTTTACTAAAGTATATAATTTGAGCCATGCAACAAAAAGATACTTGAAAATAATTACATAAAATAGTACTCTTCATGTATGACCCAAAAAATAGGAGAGAAATAACGATTATGATTTACCCTTGGTCACTTCGTTTTCGTCAACTTCACACTAAAACTCAAAAACTATAAGGAGGGTAGTAACGCAACCTACATTTTGGGGAGGAGGCACAGTAAAACTTTAAAAAGATTCACGACAGGGATCTAATACAAAAGACAAAAATTATGGGGACCAATTTAAAAAGTGATAATATAGAGACAAATGTAAGTCACAAGAAGCTAAGATATTGACACGTATACCTAGCCATTGCCTGTTTGTCATATATATATATATATGCAACTTGTTAATGGAAATGGATTTGCCCGTAGAGGCACATCCCAGGCGTAATTACAATTTTCTATACTTAGGAGAACACAATTAAAAACTTGAAATATTTACTAATTTGAGTTTTGATTGAAGCTATAGGAACAAAGTAATATTAAACCAATTTAATAACAGGCTTGGTATGGTTTGGTTACTGTCTACTTACCTCCTGCTCCAGTTCATAAACAGAGTTGCTGAGAACCCAATCAGCTTTTCCAATGTTGAAGAAGGTATCCACAACCAATTGCCAGGCGACTGGATAGGATCCATAAACATAAATGAAGGATGGCAGATCAGAAGGTTCAAGCTCTACCAGACCAGGAAGCAAGTATTTAGCCTGAGTGAGAGGGACCTTAATCAAACCCTTATGAGCATGAAAGTATATGTTGTTAACAGCACAAGATTGAGTCAAGAACACAGCACCAACCAACCCATTTTTCTTGGCTATGTCAAGAGCCCAAGGAAGAAATGAATCATAAATGACACAATCTGCAGGGCACCCTGAGTTAACAAGCTTATGAAGAAGCTCATCTAAAGTTTGTGGTCCCACTTCCCAAAACCGTTTGCGATAAGCCTCCAAGCTCTCAGCTGCTTGATACCCTTCTTCATCATAACCATCTGAAATGCTTTCAATTGTTATGGAAGTGATTTCTTTGGTATTAATAGATTTCCAGAAGAAATGGGTAGAAACCAGTGTGACCTTAACTCCTCTGTGCTCCAAACGCTTTGAGAACTGAAGCAATGGGTTAAGGTGGCCTTGAGCTGGAAAGGCTAGGACCACGCAGTGAGCTGCGCATTCTCTTCTTTGGTTCTCCATTTCTATATGCAAGCATTCTCTATGTGTCGTTTGTAGTATTTATTTTCTGCCTGCATATTTTTGTGGCCCATAACAAGTGGAGCACTGCAGCTAGAACACGGCACTACTTTCTTATTCATATTTTGTTGTGCGTGATAGGCCCAAGACAAGAATTAATGGGTGGTGAAAAACATAGCAAAAACAGTGGGCACAAAATTGAGGTGTGCTTCCAATTATACCTTATGTTTAGAGAGGAACAACAAAGGAACTCCACTAATGTAATAAAAAGAAAAGGCGCTTGATAAACTACATAGGTTTGTATTTGGACGAAATGTTTCTAAAATTACAAAAATTTAAAACATATCTAATTGAAATGTACTTTATTTTTATATATTTTATTATAAAGAGAAAAATTTAGTCAAAAAAATTAAAAAATGATTAAAAATTAAAAAAAAAAAACATACCAAGTCAATTCGTTACAGATCTAATACTAACAAACCCACTTAATCAACTGACTCACATCTTAAATTTGTTGTCGTTATAAAAATCTCAAAAAATTAAGTCACGTAATATAAATCAAATTCCAAAATAATTTATCAAATTTGAATTTAATTACGTAAAAAAATTTATTGTTTTACATTATTTTTTAGCATTTTTTTGAATTGTTTTATTTATGTAATTTACAAGAAATTAATTGTTCTGTCTCATACTAAGTAATTTGTTTTTTTGGATCTTTATAATGACATTAATTTAAAAATATAAATCCCAATCCAAAAAAAAAAATTAAAAAAAAATATTTCTTTGGTTGCGTGGTCAATTTTACTCTACTCCATGCCTACTCTAAATAGAACAGAGACTTCAGAAAACAAAGAAAGGGATGATGAAGTTTAACTCTGCGTTTGGGTTCTGGTTTCTCACTGTTTTGGTGCTTGATTTCTTCAATTGAGTTCTTTGCCACGAAAACCGACTACTCTTTCGTTTTGGGCTATATGTATATCACGTTCTGGAATAGTTTCTATAGAAGTTTCCTGAGAAAATCAAAAGCAACATATAAAAAAGGAAGATTCAGTTTTGGATATATAATAATGCCATGTCATAATCTTCTTAAATTTTGCAACATCGTCACCAACCTTTGTGACTTCACCCACAATCTCATGCCTAAATTTGTTCCAGCAGAAAACAAATGTATTAGTTAAACATACAAGTTATATTTAAGGTCATAATTATTATAAGTGATTTGAACGATGGAAGGGTACTAGGGAACCATGGGATACATGCTCATGCCATGATCGTTGTTGAGAAAGTGAATGTCAGCGTGGCAAATCCCACAATAAAGTATTTTAATGGTGATATCATTCTCACCATTTGTCCTGCAAGAGGTGAGTTAGTTTTAATAGAGGCATAGCATAATAAGCCTATATATAGTATATACCTATGTAAATGTGGTTTCAAGCAAAATTCCATTACCTTCTGGTGAAGTGGAAGGGGGAGAGAATTGCTGAGGCCTGTGTAGCAGCCCAGCCATAAGAATTGGTTACTTGTTTCTTTTCTTGTTCTGCGAAAATGGTTGACATATTGTTGGAAATGCGTATGGAAGAGAGAGTGAGGGGAAATAGTGGAATGTGTGATGTGATGGATATCAGGTATAAATGTTTGTGCCTTGTGGAAAGGATGCTACGAGTTGAGAATAAATATTGGTGATGGCTGAGATTTAGATTCGTTCATGTTATTTGAGTCATATAACTCAAATTTGAGTAGTATATTTTATTAAAATTCATTCAAACTATTAAAACGCATTAACATTTAATAGTTCAGATGAAATTTAATAAAATATACTATTCAAATTTAAATGATATAACTTAAGTGATATGATAGAATTCAAATTTGTAGCTATGACTTTTCAAGGTGAGAGTCTCAATCTCGTATTGGAGGACGTCAGTCTGGTACTCAAAAAACTCACCCACTAGGCTACTACGTCACCCATAGCTTTTTCGTGAAAAAAGAAAAAGTTGTCAAGTTCAAAAAAATAGGGTTAAATCAAAGAAAGTTATAGCTGGTGACGGCGAGAGCTAGTTTTTGAAATGTGAAGTTCAGTTCACCTTTTTAACTTATCCCATATAAAAATAGGGTTAAATCACTCTAATTTTAGATGGCTCACTCAAATTGTAACAAGTATATTAACAGTGGAGCTCTTATATTTACTCAACCTACTAGGCATTAAAATATTTAATATAACTTTTGACAATAAATTTTTTACTTATTACAAATTAGCCCCATTGTTAAAAAAAAAAACTAAAAAAATCCTAACTCAATTTCATAAAATTGAAAACTCTCTAATTCAATTTTATGCTATATTAAGTGTCAAATTAAAAAATCTTCAACCTCTATGAAAGTATGTTCAATAATTTTTTTGATGATGCAAAATAAAAATTCTTATTAGCTACTTTCCTTTTACTTGTAAAATAGTTTTACCTCCAAAGATAATATATGAAAACCATCTTGTTCTAAGAATCATTGTCATACTCTAATTGTCAACCTAAATGATAGTTAAAACCCAAATTAATATGACACTACACTAACAAAGTGATATACTGTAGTGTTATCTAACTTCATTTCATTTGAACTTAATTATTGTGAAAGTGAAAAAAGAAAATCTCATTTTAATTTCATATATTTGCATTAAGTCTTTTTTGAACTTGATTAGTGTTAATGAGAGAGAACAAAAAATATAATTTCATATAATTCAATTGAACTTAATTAATATAAAAATTAAAAAAGACTCAATTTTATTACATTTGCTTAGTGTAAGATTGAAAAAAACCCAAATTAATTTTGTGCCATTTTTTTTTTTTCAATTGAACATGATTGTGTCAAATTAAGATAGAAAAATGATAATTTCATGCAATCCATTTCATTTAAACTTAATACATAAAAATTTGAAAAATACCCAATAAGTAGTGGTGAATGATATATTTTTAATTTTTTGTAGCAATTGAAGAATCTATCATTCATTTTTTTGAAAAAAAAAAGAATATATTATTGACATGACAATATTGACTAAATGGTGAATTAAATTAGATTTGTGCACACATAATTATTTTTTAAAATTAAATTACAAGTATAATTATATAAAGTTAGTTTTAAATTTTGTTAATACCTTCTTTTTCATCTTAATTTTTAAAATAATTAAGACTTCTTTCAAATGATAAAAATTCACTAAAGAATTTTTTTTATAAGACTAAAAATATATTTTTTAAATAACCAAAATTGTATATATATTTTTTTTAACTAATAGCATTAATATGATATGACTCGATCAAAATCTGCCACTCCTTGAGCGACGCCCTCTTTCCTATGAACACCCCACCACTGAATGATAAACTTTGCCAGACTTCACCTCCGACCCGACCACGAGAGAACACAGAGCCAAGCCAAGCCCTTACCCGCCTGAATGGAATTCATATCTCCTGGTTTCGTCCCTTTCCTCTCCTTGACCCGCCATCCTCTTTGATTCAATTAATAAAAAACAGAGAGAACGGAGGGTGGGAAAGAAAGACCAGAGAGACAGAGAAAGAACAGAAAGAGAACGATGGAGACAGAGCTAGAGCAAGAGGGTACATTAATTCAGCTTAGACTATTATTTTTGTTTAATGCTGCTTCTCAGGGTTATTTTAGGACAAATCCATAAAATTATGAAAGAGTATACTTGAATTGAAGCATATGCTATTAAAGATAATAAAGCTTTATTAGTGAAATAGTAAATAAATTCAAATACAATCCAAAAACACAAGTATATTCAATAAACAAATACAAGTAAAACCCATGCTTCATCTACCAAATCAAGGGCGACAAAGAGGGTACAACACAATTCTTAATTAGAGAGTTTATTTATTGTATTAGCCACATCAATGGCAATGCGGTACTTAACATCATTATTTGCAAGTCGCTCTAAAGCAGTGTTCATGTAGTCTATTGGAATAAGCTCCACATCCGCCGTCACATTATGTTTTGTTGCAAAATTCATCATGTCTTGCATCTCTTTGCTCCCTCTTGCTGCACTGCCAGCGATTATCTTCCTCCCTATATATGTCAACCACAACCTTTGTATTTAACACTATGATTCCTCAATACAAGAATTGAAGCATCATAACTAGTAGGACACGGAAAACATTACTTACCCAAAATAAAAAGCAAAGCTTGAAACTCAAGAGGTAACACCGGTACACCCACCAAAATCAATTTTCCACTTGTTTTCAATAAATCAATTAATGGTTGCAGAGCATGATGGGCTGAAACCGTGTCAATGATGCCGTCCATTGTGCCTATGGCATCCTAACCACACCAAACCAAACCAGATCATTCATGCACTCTGCTACAAAGAATCAAAAGGAAGAGTTTTTGTTTTTTTTTTTCCTTACCTGCAATTGTTGTTGGTCACGACTAACCAAGAAGGCGTCTGCGCCGAGGAGTTCCAAAGCTTCCTTCTTCTTACTAGGAGAAGTGCTTATGACTGTGACTTTGATATTGAAAGCTTTGGCAAACTTGACAGCCACATGGCCAAGGCCACCAAGGCCTACCACACCCAAATGCAGACCAGGTTGATCAAGTTTAAAATACTTCATTGGGCTGTACACTGTGATTCCAGCACACAGTAATGGAGCTACACTATCTAGTGGCAGAGTTTTTGGAATTAAGACTGCAAAGTGCTCCTCAACCACTAGCTTGTCTGAATATCCACCATAGGTTATTGATCCATCAGGGTAACGCGAGCTAAACGTAAGAGTCATTTTTCTGCACTAAAATTCAGAGCCCTCGTTGCAATAAGAACACGAACCAACAACGGCACCAACGCCAGCTATGTCACCAACACTAAATTTTGTGACGCTGCGACCCACCTTTATGACTTCACCCACAATCTCATGCCGATATTGTTTTTGATAGAGGAAAAAAAAATCAGACATGGTTATCAGAACTTAATTAATTATGCTCAAAATAAGAGAATCAAAGGATGGAGAGTCGTAAAAGGATACCATACCCGGGAACAATGGGATAGATGGTATGGCCGAAATCATTCTTGAGATAATGAAGGTCAGTGTGGCAAATTCCACAATAGATTATCTTCATGGTGATATCATTATCACCATTTGCCCTGTTTGTTCAAGAAATGAAAAACTAGAAGCACATTCCTATAAACATTTAATTTCAAGGTAAACCGATCATATATAATATATAGTATACCTTCTGGTGAAATGGAAGGGAGAGAGGATTCCTGAGGAGTCTCTAGCAACCAAACCATAGCCAAACTCATATATTGTTGTATATGTAAGTATAGATCGAATAGTATAGATATTTTAATGTGAGGGTGTTACTACTCTTTTAAACAATTTCTTTTTAATTAGATAATGGTATATATGTTTGAATTCTATATATATCTCTCACAAAATATAAAGTTAATACATTGCTGATAAAACAAATATGATATAACAATAAGCATTACATGTTATTCATTTATTTATAATTTATTTGGTGATGGTAATTAACTAACAACTTTAAAGACATAATTTAATTAGAAATTTTTCTAACAAAATTACTTTTTGTTGATAAAAAATATGAGCTTACATTATTTACAACTCTTTCTAACCGTTTTAATTACTTTTTTATAAAATAGGTTTGTTATTAGAAAAGGAATAATCATGCATAAAACGTGAGAATATCATTTTTTTAATCAGAGAATAACATTTTTTTTGTTAGTTACATGATAACATATAAAGTTAAATCTAAAATTTCTTACAAATTCATACTCCTCATAATTAAATCACACCAAATAGTTCAAGAAAAATATAGTTTTTTGGTTAGGTAATATATTAAAATCATAATCAAAATTTCAATTTTAACCCACCAAAAAAAAAAGATGCCCTTAATAAATTACGTGTTTAGTGATAATTGCTTTTATTAAGAAAACACTATGAAAAAAAGACATCCATTTACCTGAATTGATTTAATGATCATACGTGCTTCATAAAAAAAAATTATGATTGATATCATTGCGTTTGTTTTGATATATAAATAATTTTCCTCTAGTCTGATCTATGCCTCTTTATTTTTACACTTGCTTTAATGTAATTATAGTTTTCAAATAGCCTTTAAAATAATAAAATAATTGTTAAAATGGCAACTACAAACTTGATACAAGATGAAATTTAATATGAGATTATGAGAAATCACAAAATATTACTTGTATTGAATAATAAGGATCATAATAAAATTTTCCGTTAAAATAAAGACTATTTTATATATTGTTCCTTGTATTTAACATGGCTGTTTTTCATAAAAAAAAAAAATCATTTGTCATGTCAGAACTAATACTTACAGAACTAAACTGACGGAGTTATAACTCAAGGTGATAGTAGGGACCCAATTAAAAAAAATTCAAACTATAAGAACCTCAAAAGAGAAAAAAAAAATAATAGGAACATAATTCAAAATTCATCTAAATTATAGGGACCTGTAGTACATTTTAAACCCTAAATTATTATGAATCCTAATACTTACAAAGAGAATGAGATGTGCTTCAAGGAAGAAAGGCTATTAATTAGTCCAAGCCTCATTGTTCTCTACTGTACACAAATTTATACTATATGTTCATAATTTTTATTATGGTAAGTGTTATTGAGATTGTATTCAAAATTTATGAATTTTATGTTCAAAACCAAACTCATAGCCAAAGTACCAAAAAATACACTAAAATTAAAACATGTAAAGTCTACACTAAAGACAATAATTTTTATCACTCCATGAAATAATTTTTTGAGAGAATTATTATAAAAGAACACAAATAATAAAAAAAAAAATCTAGGTGGGTAATATCATATTTTACTTTAGTCATAGTTGTTCTTCATGACTAATAGCTATTTGTAGTTCTATATAATCAGTGGTCAATGTATGACTATTAAAGACAATATGACCATTGATCATATAGAATTACAAATGGCCACGGGTCATAAGAAACAATTGTATATTATGAGTAAAGTGAAATAAAATATAACTTTAAAGCTCACCTAAAATTATGTCTCAAGAAAATCCACCTAAATTTTTTTTATCTGAGTTCGCTTATAATAATTCAATAAATGTACTTTTAAAAATTAATCACCATGAGCACCACACATGTTTTTACGACAAAAAGTACCAAAATTGATGGTTACAAAAGCAAACTCCACACACCCAAACTGTACACAGATCCGTGAGAGAACCTTGTTAAGCGGCAATGGAGGAGGAGAGGAAACAGAGACAAGCTCATTGCTTAGTCTTAGTTTTTCCAACTCAAGGTCACGTTAACCCTATGGTCCAATTCTCCAATCGTTTGAAGCATAAGAGAGTGAGAGTCACACTGGTCACCACCCACTTCACACACAAAAACTTACACAAAGAATCAACTTCCATTGCAATTGAGAGCATCTCTGATGGCTTTGACGAAGGTGGAATGGCTGAAGCAGAGAGTGACAGGGCCTATGTGGATAGCTTTTGGCAAACAGGGCCAAGGACTTTCACAGAGCTCCTTGAGAAGCTCATTAGCTCTGCAACCCAGTTGATTGTATTGTTTATGATTCATTTCTGCCTTGGGCTCTTGACATTGCCAAGAAATATGGGGTGATTGGAGCTGTGTTTTTCACTCAATCTTGTGCTGTGAATACCATATTTTACCATACCCACAAGGGGAATTTGAAACTACCTCTCTCGGACTCTGAAATTTCACTTCCTTGGTTGCCACCACTTGCTCCTGTGACATGCCATCTTTCTTGTATGCATGCAGTGGGAGTCTACCCAGCTTTCTTAAAAATGCTTGTGAATCAGTTCTCCAACATTGAGAAAGCAGATTGGGTGCTTTGTAATACATTTTATGAGCTAGAACAAGAGGTACGTCACTGGTGCCTTCTATATTAGCCTTTGCCTTTACCTTTTACGGACAAATTTTTAAATCAACTTTCTTGAGTATCATAATTTCTCTTGGCATAAGATTCTTGATATCTGATTTTCAAGGGTACTGAAATTCATCATTCCAAAAAAGCACCTATAGGTAAAGATTTACACTGATTTTTTCTGGCTTGGGAATTGTCCCTATGTTTTATTTGGGAATCCAATTCCGAATTAATTGTTGAATTGAAATTCATTAATTGTTCTTAGACAAGCGGCTCCAAGATGACAATGGCTATGGTATTAGCCTCTTCAAGCCAAATAGTGATGCTTGCATGAAATGGCTAAGTGACAAGCCAAGTGGATCTGTTGTTTATGTCTCCTTTGGCAGTTTTGCCGTTCTAGATACTGAGCAAACTGAGGAAATAGATTGGGGTTTGAGGGATAGTGGGTGTTACTTCTTGTGGGTTGTTAGGGCATCTGGGCAAGGAAAGCTTCCCAAAGACTTTGTGGAGAGCTCAGAAAACGGTTTTGTGGTCACATGGTCCCCAACTACAACAAGTCTTGGAGCATGAGGCTGTGGGATGCTTTGTGACATTGTGGGTGGAATTCCACTCTGGAAGCTCTAAGCTTAGGGGTCCCAATGTGACGATGTCTGGTCTAAGCTGGTGATCTTGAAGTGGACAAACTGGGTTGAACGTGTGATGACTGAACAATAATAGATGGTCAAGAGTCGGGTGGTGATACTCAAGCTCTGATGTCTAAGTTAGTACGGTCCAAGCTAGATAGTCTAACAAATACTGAGTAAAATAAAAGTGCTTATACTTGTCGCATGGGGTTATTTATAGGTGATGACTAAGAGATATGAGAGGTATATACAGATTTGATTACATGGGCCTTTGGCTAAGTAGGCCTGGATACTATTGGGTCGAGTATTGAGTATCTACAGGTGCTTTGTCACACATTGTGGTTGGAACTCCACATTGGAAGCTTTGAGCCTAGGTGTACCAATGATAGCAATGCCACAATGGGCAGACCAAATCATAAATGCAAAGTTTATTATGGATTTTTGGAAAACAGGACTTACACCCTCAGCTAATGAGAATGGGATTGTTGGACGAGAAGCAATAAAGCATTGCATAAGGGAAATAATGTAGAGTGAAAGAGCTAGAGAGATAAAGAATAATGCTACCAAATGTATGAGCTTGGCTAAGAATGCTGCTGATGAAGGAGGAAGTTCTGACAAAAATATTGATGAATTTGTGGCCAAGTTGGTTAAATCCTTATTACTATTATTTCAATTGAAACATAATTTGGCCTCACAACTATTTAAACTTTTTTTCTTCCGCTTTGTTTTCAACCTTCAAATAAAGACATGTCTGAATTTTCAAATTTTACAAGTTTACTATGAATGTATCAAAGAGGAACTCGCAGAATACCACCGATCTAAAAGGTTGATCTCCATTCAACACTTAAGGCTAAGAGAAAATGGAAAACAATAAGACTGCACCTGAGCAATTTGGCGTGTCTCCATAATATGCCAACATTTTTCCCCTTCATTCATAAAATCAATTAAAGTAGTTAGAGATATATAAAGGGCCAATAACATGTGGGTCTAATGGCATCTCTCTTGATCATAAGAACTTGTGTGTTTAATGTCAAGGGTTTAATCTCCATCGAGTATTTTCTTTTTCTCTTTCCTATCATATTGTGCTCAAGTGTATTAAATCTTGGAATGAACAAGATGAACTAAAAAGATATAGAGAACAGAAATCAATCAGAATGAAAAACTGAATTGAAATGATTACTGTATATCTTGAATAATAGATTACAAGTGCAAATATATATAGCCAACTGAAGTGGCTTACACCATAAGCTTTCCCTCTTTCGTATAACTGAATTTGTTAACTAACTAACTTAACAAACTTGTAACTTGCCAGTTGTACTAACCACTTGCACTTATTCACATGCGTGTCTAATACTCCCCCTCAAGGTGGGAGATAAATGTCTAATACTCCCATCTTGGACAATAAGTAGCGAAATTGAGTGGCAAGAATGGCTTTGGTAAGCAGATCAGCAATCTGGTGTTGGGATTTAACATGAACTAACTTTATAAAACCAGAATTGACATGCTCCCAAATGAAATGGCAGTCAATATCAACAAGTTTGGACCTATCATGAGACATGGGATTGGATGCTAGATGGATTGCAGATTGGTTATCGCAGAAGACCATCACAGAGGGAATAGGAAGCTCGAAAATGCTGCAGAGTTGCTTTAGCCAAAGTAATTCACTAGTAACACCAGCCAAAGCACGATACTCTGCCTCTGCTGAAGATCTTGAAACAGTGGGCTGTCTCTTAGACTTCCAACTGATAGGAGAATTGCCAATGAAGACACAATAGCCAGTTGTTGATCGTCTAGTGTCAAGACAGCTTCCCCAGTCCATATCAGCATAAGCTGTGATGTTGAGAGATGAATTGGAAGGAAAAAATAACCCTTGACTAGGATTGGACTTGAGATATTGCAACAGATGGTACATAGCAGTCAAGTGAGAGGTGCGAGGAGTGGACATAAACTGACTTAACTTGTTAATAGTGTAAGTGATATTAGGCCTGGAAATAGTAAGGTATATCAGTCTGCCAATGAGTCTACGATACAAGAAGGCATTAGGTAATAAATCTCCATCTGTTTTTTGAAGCTTGAGGTTATGTTCCATGGGAACTTTGAGAGGTTTTGAGGCTGCAAAACGAGTATCTTCAAGTGTTGCAAAATATACTTTCGTTGTGAAAGATAAATGCCTTTGGATGGGTGTGCAATCTCTAAACCAAGAAAATAATGCAAATCGCCAAGGACTTTGAGCTTGAACAAGAACTGAAGGAGGTGTTGAACTCGATGGACACACTTGATATTAGGACCTGCAATGATAATGTCATCTACATAAACAAGGAGAATGACAAGAGATGAGCCTTTGCCAATGGTAAACAGTGAATAATCACTGTGGGATTGAGTAAAACCATGCTGAAGCAGTGTAGTGGAAAATTTGTGGAACCACTATCTTAAGGCTTGCCTTAAGCCATAAAGAGATTTGTTGAGTTGACAAACCATGTTCTCCCCCTTAGTGTGATAACCCAAAGGTAATTGCATGTAAACTTCCTCAAATAAATCACCATTCAAGAAAGCATTATTAACATCTAACTGGACCATGGTCCATCTTTTGACAGAAGCAACCGTGAGCAATAACCTGACTGTTGTGATCTTTGCAACTGGAGAAAAAGTGTCTAGGAAATCAATTCCAGCTTGTTGAGTGTACCCTTTTGCCACTAACCTTGCCTTATATCTATCCAAACTACCATCTCTTTTATACTTGACTTTGTAGATCCACCTGCAACCTATTGGTTGTTTGCCTTTTGGAAGGGGAACAAGTGTCCAGGTGTTATTAGCCTCAAGTGCAGCAATTTCTTCACCATGGCTTACCTCTATTCAGGATGCTTAACTGCCTTGTGGTAGAATTGAGGTTCATAGATAGAGGATACCTACATGATGAAGTGTTTGTAGGTTGGTGAGAGTCGATTATAGGAAATGGATTGTTGGATGGGATATGATGTCTTGGTATGGGAAGTAGTACAAATGTAATCTTGTAGGTAGGTGGGGGTTCTGATGGTTGTGGCCGTTTTTCTGAGAGAAGAAGTAGGAGGTGGAGCAGGAGTAAGTATGTCACTGGGTGCAGGTGCTGCAACTAATGGAATAGGAGTGGTGAGAGAAGGAGTAAGAACTGATTCAGGTTCTGGATGCAGGGTAGGTATAACTGTGTCTGAAAATAAATCTATGGGTTTAGAAGTCTGAATAGTGTGGAAAGGGAAGATTTGCTCATGAAAAAGGACATCTCTGGATATAAAAAATTTCTTGGTGTGGATGTTATAAAGCTTGTACCCTTTGTAACCAATAGGGTAGCCCACGAATATTGCTGGTATGGCTCTGGGGGTAAATTTGTGTCTCTCAAGAGGAGGAGTTGATGCAAAACACAGGCAGCCAAAGACTTTGAAAGCTGTGTAGGGAGGTTCTTTATGAAATAACAGCTCATAAGGAGAATGATTCTGTAGTAATGGAGAAGGAGTCCTATTGATGAGAAAGGCAGCAGTATGCAAACATTCTCCCCAAAAATGAAGAGGAACTCTTGACTGGAACAGCAGTGTTCAAGCCACATTCAGTAGATGCTGATGTTTTCTCTCCACTATTGAGTTTTGTTATGGGCGATAAGGACAGGAAAATTGATGAATTGTGCCCTGATTTTTCATGAAATCAGTGAGTTGGAGCTCTTTTGCATTATCTGATCTGAAGGTCCTTATGTTGCTGTCAAATTGTGTCTTGACATATTTGAAAAAATTCATGACAAACATTTGCTTCTGCTTTAGTTTAGAGCATATAAATCCATGTAAATCACGTGCAGTCATCAACCAATGTAAGAAAGTATCTCTTACCATTATGAGTGCAATGATGATAAGGGCCTCATACATCACAATGAATAAGATCAAAAGGTGAAGATGAAAGATTATTTTGTGAAATGAAAGATAGTCTACGAAGTTTAGATAAAGGACAAATAGAACAATTTTTGGAGGAATAATGTGTAGAACAAGAGAAAGGAATTTTATTACTAACAACTTTCAAGATTTTGTCTGACAAGTGACCTAGTCTAGCATGCCAAAGATGTGCATGACTGGAAAAATCATATACTAAGTTTACAAGAAGATTTGAATCTGTTGCAGGTAATGTTTCTGAAGTAAAGCTTGAAATAGCAGATTTAGTGATTGCATGTACATCATGTCCCTTGGTTTGAAAGAGGTATAGACCATTACACAGCTCACCCTTGCCAATCACCCTCGACTTGTGGATGTCCTGGATGAGGAAGGTGTTAGTGTGAAAAGTGATAGTATATGGGGAATGATGCAGCAAAGCACTTACTGAGATAAGATTGACCTGGAATTCTGGGATAAAGAGAACATCTATCAAAAGAAAATTTGAAGCTAACATGATAGTGCCTATAGCTGACACAGAGACCTTAGTTTTGTTAGGAAGAAGAACATAACGATTGTTAAGGGAATGGTATGAAACAAAAAATTGTAGAGAGCATGCAATATGTGAAGTTGCTCATGAATCTATGATCCAAGAACATGGACTATTCTGAAAGTTTAAACTATTGGCAGAAAAGATCATACTATTCACGTTGGGGTTAGTGTTTGCATCATCCACCTCAAGGTGATTTGTTTGTGATAACTGGGACTGAAGTAAGTGCATCAGTTGATGATATTGCTGCGAAGTCATATGAAAAGGCTCTTGAGGTTGATCAGTAGGAAGAAGCATGGAGTCACCAACTTGATTAACATTTCCAGCATGAGTGCTTTTACCCTTTTTATATCCAGGTGTGTATCCAGGTGGATAACCATGTAACTTGTAACATTTATCCTTGGTATGTCGAAGAATTCCACAATGTGCACACATTGGTCTATCCTTCTTGACATACTTAGGCTTTCTTTTGTTATTCTGCCTTTGACCTGAGACTACATAAGCCATTTGTGCTTCATTTTGAGCAACAGAAAAACCAAGCTCCCTTTGTTTTTCTTCTTGAATTATCAAGGAGAAAACTCGATTAATGGGGGGCAGAGGATCCATCAGTAGTATCTGACCCCTTACATGAGAATAAGAATCATTGAGTCCCATGAGAAAGCATAGAACGTATTCTTGAAGTAGATGCTCAATTACTGGTTTAACACTTCCACAATTGCAGGTACAAACAGGACGATATTCAGCCAATTCTTCCCAAACTCCTTTCAATTTGGTGAAATATTGCCCAACTGTCATTGATCCTTGTGAAAGATTCACCAATTCTTTCTTTAGTTGAAAAATTCTTGGACCATTTTGCTGTTAATACCTCTCTTGAAGGTCTCTCCAGGTATCAGCGGCAATGGTTGAATAGATCACACTTGCAGTGATCTCCTTTGACACAGAATTCAGCAACCATGAAGCAACGATGTTATTATTTCGTTGCCAAGCTAAAAGACGAGGAGCATCGCTTGCATCAGGAATCTGAATCGTTCCATCTACGAAACCAAGTTTGTTTTTGGCCAGTAATGCCATACGCATGGCTCGATGCCATGAATTGTAATTATCTCCAATGAGCACTTGCGACACCAGAGTAATCCCCGAAGAATCCGAAAGATGGAGGAAGAAAGGACTCGAAGCGTTATCAATGGCGGATTCTGCCATTAATGACTTGAACGAGAAGAGCAGAGAAAGACGATATCGAGTTTCAATGCACAGAGATGAAAGAGAAGAATTGCTCTGATACCATATTAAATCTTGGAATGAACAAGATGAACTAAAAAGATATAGAGAACATAAATCAATCCGAATGAAAAATTGAATTGAAATGATTACTGTATATCTTGAACAATAGATTACAAGTGCAGATATATATAGCCAACTGAAGTGGCTTACACCAGAAGCTTTCCCTCTTTCGTATAACTGAATTTGTTAACTAACTAACTTAACAAACTTGTAACTTGCCAGCTGTACTAACCACTTGCACTTATTCACATGCCTGTCTAATAAAGTGTAACTAAAAAATAATTTTAAGGTTTCATCATAAGCGTTAATTCGGTAGGTTGAGTAGCTATTAGACGACTCACAAATTATGAAGTATTCNGTTACAAAAGCAAACTCCACACACCCAAACTGTACACAGATCCGTGAGAGAACCTTGTTAAGCAGCAATGGAGGAGGAGAGGAAACAGAGACAAGCTCATTGCTTAGTCTTAGTTTTTCCAACTCAAGGTCACGTTAACCCTATGGTCCAATTCTCCAATCGTTTGAAGCATAAGAGAGTGAGAGTCACACTGGTCACCACCCACTTCACACACAAAAACTTACACAAAGAATCAACTTCCATTGCAATTGAGAGCATCTCTGATGGCTTTGACGAAGGTGGAATGGCTGAAGCAGAGAGTGACAGGGCCTATGTGGATAGCTTTTGGCAAACAGGGCCAAGGACTTTCACAGAGCTCCTTGAGAAGCTCATTAGCTCTGGCAACCCAGTTGATTGTATTGTTTATGATTCATTTCTGCCATGGGCTCTTGACGTTGCCAAGAAATATGGGGTGATTGGAGCTGTGTTTTTCACTCAATCTTGTGCTGTGAATACCATATTTTACCATACCCACAAGGGGAATTTGAAACTACCTCTCTCGGACTCTGAAATTTCACTTCCTTGGTTGCCACCACTTGCTCCTTGTGACATGCCATCTTTCTTGTATGCATGCAGTGGGAGTCTACCCAGCTTTCTTAAAAATGCTTGTGAATCAGTTCTCCAACATTGAGAAAGCAGATTGGGTGCTTTGTAATACATTTTATGAGCTAGAACAAGAGGTACGTCACTGGTGCCTTCTATATTAGCCTTTGCCTTTACCTTTTACGGACAAATTTTTAAATCAACTTTCTTGAGTATCATAATTTCTCTTGGCATAAGATTCTTGATATCTGATTTTCAAGGGTACTGAAATTCATCATTCCAAAAAAGCACCTATAGGTAAAGATTTACACTGATTTTTTCTGGCTTGGGAATTGTCCCTATGTTTTATTTGGGAATCCAATTCCGAATTAATTGTTGAATTGAAATTCATTAATTGTTCTTAGACAAGCGGCTCCATGATGACAATGGCTATGGTATTAGCCTCTTCAAGCCAAATAGTGATGCTTTCATGAAATGGCTAAGTGACAAGCCAAGTGGATCTGTTGTTTATGTCTCCTTTGGCAGTTTTTCCGTTCTAGATACTGAGCAAACTGAGGAAATAGATTGGGGTTTGAGGGATAGTGGGTGTTACTTCTTGTGGGTTGTTAGAGCATCTGGGCAAGGAAAGCTTCCCAAAGACTTTGTGGAGAGCGCAGAAAACGGTTTTGTGGTCACATGGTCCCCAACTACAACAAGTCTTGGAGCATGAGGCTGTGGGATGCTTTGTGACATTGTGGGTGGAATTCCACTCTGGAAGCTCTAAGCTTAGGGGTCCCAATGTGACGATGTTTGGTCTAAGCTAGTGATCTTGAAGTGGACAAACTGGGTTGAACGTGTTATGACTGAACAATAATAGATGGTTAAGAGTCGAGTGGTGATACTCAAGCTCCGATGTCTAAGTTAGTACGGTCCAAGCTAGATAGGCTAGCAAATACTGAGTAAAACAAAAGTGCTTATACTTGTCGCATGGGGTTATTTGTAGGTGATGACTAAGAGATATGAGAGGTATATACATATTTGATTACATGGGCCTTTGGCTAAGTAGGCCTGGATACTATTGGGCCGAGTATTGAGTATCTACAGGTGCTTTGTCACACATTGTGGTTGGAACTCCACATTGAAAGCTTTGAGCCTAGGTGTACCAATGATAGCAATGCCACAATGGGCAGACCAAATCATAAATGCAAAGTTTATTATGGATTTTTGGAAAACAGGACTTACACCCTCAGCTGATGAGAATGGGATTGTTTGACGAGAAGCAATAAAGCATTGCATAAGGGAAATAATGTAGAGTGAAAAAGCTAGAGAGATAAAGAATAATGCTACCAAATGTATGAGCTTGGCTAAGAATGCTGCTGATGAAGGAGGAAGTTCTGACAAAAATATTGATGAATTTGTGGCCAAGTTGGTTAAATCCTTATTACTATTATTTCGATTGAAACATAATTTGGCCTCACAACTATTTAAACTTTTTTTCTTCCGCTTTGTTTTCAACCTTCAAATAAAGACATGTCTGAAGTTTAAAATTTTACAAGTTTACTATGAATGTATCAAAGAGGAACTCGCAGAATACCACCGATCTAAAAGGTTGATCTCCATTCAACACTTAAGGCTAAAAGAAAATGGAAAACAATAAGACTGCACCTGAGCAATTTGGCGTGTCTCCATAATATGCCAACATTTTTCCCCTTCATTCATAAAATCAATTAAAGTAGTTAGAGATATATAAAGGGCCAATAACATGTGGGTCTAATGGCATCTCTCTTGATCATAAGAACTTGTGTGTTTAATGTCAAGGGTTTAATCTCCATCGAGTATTTTCTTTTTCTCTTTCCCATCATATTGTGCTCAAGTGTATTGAATCTTGGAATGAACAAGATGAACTAAAAAGATATAGAGAACAGAAATCAATCAGAATGAAAAACTGAATTGAAATGATTACTGTATATCTTGAATAATAGATTACAAGTGCAAATATATATAGCCAACTGAAGTGGCTTACACCATAAGCTTTCCCTCTTTCGTATAACTGAATTTGTTAACTAACTAACTTAACAAACTTGTAACTTGCCAGTTGTACTAACCACTTGCACTTATTCACATGCGTGTCTAATACTCCCCCTCAAGGTGGGAGATAAATGTCTAATACTCCCATCTTGGACAATAAGTAGCGAAATTGAGTGGCAAGAATGGCTTTGGTAAGCAGATCAGCAATCTGGTGTTGGGATTTAACATGAACTAACTTTATAAAACCAGAATTGACATGCTCCCAAATGAAATGGCAGTCAATATCAACAAGTTTGGACCTATCATGAGACATGGGATTGGATGCTAGATGGATTGCAGATTGGTTATCGCAGAAGACCATCACAGAGGGAATAGGAAGCTCGAAAATGCTACAGAGTTGCTTTAGCCAAAGTAATTCACTAGTAACACTAGCCAAAGCACGATACTCTGCCTCTGCTGAAGATCTTGAAACAGTGGGTTGTCTCTTAGACTTCCAACTGATAGGAGAATTGCCAATGAAGACACAATAGCCAGTTGTTGATCGTCTAATGTCAAGACAGCTTCCCCAGTCCATATCAGCATAAGTTGTGATGTTGAGAGATGAATTGGAAGGAAAAAATAACCTTTAACTAGGATTGGACTTGAGATATTGCAACAGATGGTACACAGCAGTCAAGTGAGAGGTGCGAGGAGTGGACATAAACTGACTTAACTTGTTAATAGTGTAAGTGATATCAGGCCTGGAAATAGTAAGGTATATCAGTCTACCAATGAGTCTACGATACAAGAAGGCATCAGGTAATAAATCTCCATCTGTTTTTTGAAGCTTGAGGTTATGTTCCATGGGAACTTTGAGAGGTTTTGAGGCTTCAAAACCAATATCTTCAAGTGTTGCAAAATATACTTTCGTTGTGAAAGATAAATGCCTTTGGCTGGGTGTACAATCTCTAAACCAAGAAAATAATGCAAATCGCCAAGGACTTTGAGCTTGAACAAGGACTAAAGGAGGTGTTGAACTCAATGGACACACTTGATATTAGGACCTGCAATGATAATATCATCTACATAAACAAGGAGAATGATAAGAGATGAGCCTTTGCCAATGGTAAACAGTGAATAATCACTGTGGGATTGAGTAAAACCATGCTGAAGCAGTGTAGTGGAAAATTTGTGGAACCACTATCTTAAGGCTTGCCTTAAGCCATAAAGAGATTTGTTGAGTTGACAAACCATGTTCTCCCCCTTAGTGTGATAACCCAAAGGTAATTGCATGTAAACTTCCTCAAATAAATCACCATTCAAGAAAGCATTATTAACATCTAACTGGACCATGGTCCATCTTTTGACAGAAGCAACCGTGAGCAATAACCTGACTGTTGTGATCTTTGCAACTGGAGAAAAAGTGTCTAGGAAATCAATTCCAGCTTGTTGAGTGTACCCTTTTGCCACTAACCTTGCCTTATATCTATCCAAACTACCATCTCTTTTATACTTGACTTTGTAGATCCACCTGCAACCTATTGGTTGTTTGCCTTTTGGAAGGGGAACAAGTGTCCAGGTGTTATTAGCCTCAAGTGCAGCAATTTCTTCACCATGGCTTACCTCTATTCAGGATGCTTAACTGCCTTGTGGTAGAATTGAGGTTCATAGATAGAGGATACCTACATGATGAAGTGTTTGTAGGTTGGTGAGAGTCGATTATAGGAAATGGATTGTTGGATGGGATATGATGTCTTGGTATGGGAAGTAGTACAAATGTAATCTTGTAGGTAGGTGGGGGTTCTGATGGTTCTGGCCGTTTTTCTGAGAGAAGAAGTAGGTATGTCACTGGGTGCAGGTGCTGCAACTAATGGAATAGGAGTGGTGAGAGAAAGAGTAAGAACTGATTCAGGTTCTGGATGCAGGGTAGGTATAACTGTGTCTGAAAATAAATCTATGGGTTTAGAAGTCTGAATAGTGTGGAAAGGGAAGATTTGCTCATGAAAAAGGACATCTCTGGATATAAAAAATTTCTTGGTGTGGATGTTATAAAGCTTGTACCCTTTGTAACCAATAGGGTAGCCCACGAATATTGCTGGTATGGCTCTGGGGGTAAATTTGTGTCTCTCAAGAGGAGGAGTTGATGCAAAACACAGGCAGCCAAAGACTTTGAAAGCTGTGTAGGGAGGTTCTTTATGAAATAACAGCTCATAAGGAGAATGATTCTGTAGTAATGGAGAAGGAGTCCTATTGATGAGAAAGGCAGCAGTATGCAAACATTCTCCCCAAAAATGAAGAGGAACTCTTGACTGGAACAGCAGTGTTCAAGCCACATTCAGTAGATGCTGATGTTTTCTCTCCACTATTGAGTTTTGTTATGGGCGATAAGGACAGGAAAATTGATGAATTGTGCCCTGATTTTTCATGAAATCAGTGAGTTGGAGCTCTTTTGCATTATCTGATCTGAAGGTCCTTATGTTGCTGTCAAATTGTGTCTTGACATATTTGAAAAAATTCATGACAAACATTTGCTTCTGCTTTAGTTTAGAGCATATAAATCCATGTAAATCACGTGCAGTCATCAACCAATGTAAGAAAGTATCTCTTACCATTATGAGTGCAATGATGATAAGGGCCTCATACATCACAATGAATAAGATCAAAAGGTGAAGATGAAAGATTATTTTGTGAAATGAAAGATAGTCTACGAAGTTTAGATAAAGGACAAATAGAACAATTTTTGGAGGAATAATGTGTAGAACAAGAGAAAGGAATTTTATTACTAACAACTTTCAAGATTTTGTTTGATAAGTGACCTAGTCTAGCATGCCAAAGATGTGCATGACTGGAAAAATCATATACTGAGTTTACAAGAAGATTTGAATCTGTTGCAGGTAATGTTTCTGAAGTAAAGCTTGAAATAGCAGATTTAGTGATTGCATGTACATCATGTCCCTTGGTTTGAAAGAGGTATAGACCATTACACAGCTCACCCTTGCCAATCACCCTCGACTTGTGGATGTCCTGGATGAGGAAGGTGTTAGTGTGAAAAGTGATAGTTTATGGGGAATGATGCAACAAAGCACTTACTGAGATAAGATTGACATGGAATTCTAGGATAAAGAGAACATCTATCAAAAGAAAATTTGAAGCTAACATGATAGTGCCTATAGCTGACACAGAGACCTTAGTTTTGTTAGGAAGAAGAACATAACGATTGTTAAGGGAATGGTATGAAACAAAAAATTGTAGAGAGCATGCAATATGTGAAGTTGCTCCTGAATCTATGATCCAAGAACATGGACTATTCTGAAAGTTTAAACTATTGGCAGAAAAGATCATACCATTCACGTTGGGGTTAATGTTTGCATCATCCACCTCAAGGTGATTTGTTTGTGATAACTGGGACTGAAGTGAGTGCATCAGTTGATGATATTGCTGCGAAGTCATATGAAAAGGCTCTTGAGGTTGATCAGTAGGAAGAGGCATGGAGTCACCAACTTGATTAACATTTCCAGCATGAGTGCTTTTGCCCTTTTTATATCCAGGTGTGTATCCAGGTGGATAACCATGTAACTTGTAACATTTATCCTTGGTATGTCGAAGAATTCCACAATGTGCACACATTGGTCTATCTTTCTTGACATACTTAGGCTTTCTTTCGTTATTCTGCCTTTGACCTGAGACTACATAAGCCATTTATGCTTCATTTTGAGCAACAGAAAAACCAAGCTCCCTTTGTTTTTCTTCTTGAATTATCAAGGAGAAAACTCGATTAATGGGGGGCAGAGGATCCATCAGTAGTATCTGACCCCTTACATGAGAATAAGAATCATTAAGTCCCATGAGAAAGCATAGAACGTATTCTTGAAGTAGATGCTCAATTACTGGTTTAGCACTTCCACAATTGCAGGTACAAACAGGACGATATTCAGCCAATTCTTCCCAAACTCCTTTCAATTTGGTGAAATATTGCCCAACTGTCATTGATCCTTGTGAAAGATTCACCAATTCTTTCTTCAGTTGAAAAATTCTTGGACCATTTTGCTGTTGATACCTCTCTTGAAGGTCTCTCCAGGTATCAGCGGCAATGGCTGAATAGATCACACTTGCAGTGATCTCCTTTGACACAGAATTCAGCAACCATGAAGCAACGATGTTATTATTTCGTTGCCAAGCTAAAAGACGAGGAGCATCGCTTGCATCAGGAATCTGAATCGATCCATCTACGAAACCAAGTTTGTTTTTGGCTAGTAATGCCATACGCATGGCTCGATGCCATGAATTGTAATTATCTCTAATGAGCACTTGCGACACCAGAGTAATCCCCGAAGAATCCGAAAGATGGAGGAAGAAAGTACTCGAAGCGTTATCAATGGCGGATTCTGCCATTAATGACTTGAACGAGAAGAGCAGAGAAAGACGATATCAAGTTTCAATGCACAGAGATGAAAGAGCAAAATTGCTCTGATACCATATTGAATCTTGGAATGAACAAGATGAACTAAAAAGATATAGAGAACATAAATCAATCCGAATGAAAAATTGAATTGAAATGATTACTGTATATCTTGAACAATAGATTACAAGTGCAGATATATATAGCCAACTGAAGTGGCTTACACCAGAAGCTTTCCCTCTTTCGTATAACTGAATTTGTTAACTAACTAACTTAACAAACTTGTAACTTGCCAGCTGTACTAACCACTTGCACTTATTCACATGCCTGTCTAATAAAGTGTAACTAAAAAATAATTTTAAGGTTTCATCATAAGCGTTAATTCGGTAGGTTGAGTAGCTATTAGACGACTCACAAATTATGAAGTATTCAGGAGTTTTTCAACTTTGCCACAAATTCCTCAATATTTTTGTCAGAACTTCCCCCGTCATCAACAGCATTCCTAGCCAAACTCATCCATTTGGTAGCATTATTCCTTATCTCCTTACCTCTTTCATTCTCCATTATTTCCCTTATGCAATGCTCTATTGCTTCTCGTCTAACAATCCCTTTCTCATTAGCTGAAGGTTTAAGTCCTGTTTTCCAAACATCTATAATATGCTTTGCATTTGTGTTTTGGTCTGTCCATTGTGGTATTGCAATCATTGGAACTCCTAAGCTCAAAGCTTCTAATGTGGAGTTCCAACCACAATGTGTCACGAAGCACCCCACAGCCTCATGTGATAGAACTTCTAATTGGGGACACCATGTGACTACCAAAGCCTTCTCTGAACTGTCCACAAAGTCCTTAGGGAGTTTAGCCTCTTCAGAAGACCTAACCACCCACAAGAAATAACTCCTGCTATCTCTCAAACCCCAAGCTAGTTCTTCCATTTGTTCCTCACTAAGAGCTGCAAGACTTCCAAACGAAACATAGACAACTGAACCATTGGACCTTTCATTGAGCCATTTCATGCAAGCTTCATTGTTGGGGTTGAAAATACTAATTCCATAGTCTTTATCATCTTGGAGTCGTTTATCCAGAAACATAGATGGCACAGTTGGTCCAATTGTCCTCAATGGCAAAATCTTCATCATCCAATCCACAACCTGAAATAAATTTCACTTCATGTTTAATTTATACAATATAGAAGGATAGACCCCAACAATCAAAATAAAACCTAATAGGTATGATTGCTCTGTTGCTCTCTATAATTCCACAAAAATTTTGAATTAGTCCCAATGATATGAAAGCTTCCATAAGATCCTATTAATGGAAAGACTAATGTTATTTAGTCCAAGAAAGATCTTTGCTTCAACTTTCCAAGGTATATTCCTAAAAACAATTACATGCATGGCAGACTGTAGCAAACATGTAAGGTTTTGTGTTTGGCATAGGATTAAGTTTTCCAAGACAACATAAACATAGTTTTTCTTTTTATATCTCTTGTTAATTTTTACCTGCCGGTTTTATATGCTAACATTGTATCATGCATTTTGTATGTGTGCTCTCTTGATTCTTCAATAGTTGGATAATCAAACAGCACGGTTACATTAGAGATAAAGCTAAACAATGGCCACCCTATGGAGATTTGTTGTTCCATAGAGTGTGGGCTACGTAGACTTGCTCAAGAGACACGATCTAGTATGGACCATGGTCTTTTATTACTATGGCCCAAATATTTGAGACATAAGTTATCACTCCTATAAATTTTTGGGTTAGAGTTATTATCCCTCTTCTTTCAATTCTTTTTTTTTTTTTACAAAAATTTAGGATAGTAGGAGATTATCTAATTTCAAGACTAAGGTATACCACAAGCCTCATCTAGAACTTACAGTAGTACTTACAAATTACTTATCAAAAAATGATTACTCGTAGTAGAATTTGAACTTAAGTTTTACAAGTGAAGTAAGTCAATCATTACCTTTTCCTTCAATTCTAGGTGGAAGTAAATAATGTTCTTGGATTTAATACAAAGCTCATGAAAATGAAATTATCTAATGAGCCAAAATATTTAGCTCTTTACTAAAGTATATAATTTGAGCCATACAACAAAAAGATACTTGAAAATATTTACATAAAATAGTACTCTTCATGTATGACCCAAAAAATAGGAGAGAAATAACGATTATGATTTACCCTTGGTCACTTCGTTTTCGTCAACTTCACACTAAAACTCAAAAACTAGAAGGAGGGTAGTAACGCAACCCACATTTTGGGGAGGTAGCATAGTAAAACTTTAAAAAGATTCACGACAGGGATCTAATACAAAAGACAAAAATTATGGGGACCAATTTAAAAAGTGATAATATAGGGACAAATGTAAATCACAAGAAGCTATGATATCGGTGGTGTTGTGTTTTGACACGTATACCTAGCCATTGCCTGTTTGTCACTCACACACACACACACACACACATATATATATATATGCAACTTGTTAATGGAAATGATATCCCAGGCGTAATTACAAATTTTCTATACTTAGGAGAACGCAATTAAAAACATGAAATATTTATTAATTTGAGTTTTGATTGAAGCTATAGGAACAAAGTAATTAAACCAATCTAATAACAGGCATGGTGTGGTTTGGTTACTATCTACTTACCTCCTGCTCCAGTTCATAAACAGAGTTGCTGAGAACCCAATCAGCTTTTCCAATGTTGGAGAAGGTATCCACAACCAATTGCCAGACGACTGGATAGGATCCATAAACATAAATGAAGGATGGGAGATCAGAAGGTTCAAGCTCTACCAGACCAGGAAGCAAGTATTTAGCCTGAGTGAGAGGGACCTTAATCAAACCCTTATGAGCATGAAAGTATATGTTGTTAACAGCACAAGATTGAGTCAAGAACACAGCACCAACCAACCCATTTTTCTTGGCTATGTCAAGAGCCCAAGGAAGAAATGAATCATAAATGACACAATCTGCAGGGCACCCTGAGTTAACAAGCTTATGAAGAAGCTCATCTAAAGTTTGTGGTCCCACTTCCCAAAACCGTTCGAGATAAGCCTCGAAGCTCTCAGCTGCTTGATACCCTTCTTCATCATATCCATCTGAAATGCTTTCAATTGTTATGGAAGTGAATTCTTTGGTATTAATAGATTTCCAGAAGAAATGGGTAGAAACCAGTGTGACCTTAACTCCTCTGTGCTCCAAACGCTTTGAGAACTGAAGCAATGGGTTAAGGTGGCCTTGAACTGGATAGGCTAGGACCACGCAGTGAGGTGCGCATGCTCTCCTTTGGTTCTCCATTTCTATATGCCAGTATTCTCTATGTGTCGTTTGTTGTATTTGTTTTCTGCCTGCATATTTTTGTGGCCCATAACAAGTGGAGCACTGCAACTAGAACACGGCACTACTTTCTTGTTCATAGTTTGTTGTGCGTGATAGGGCCCAAGGCAAGATTAATGGGTGGTGAAAAAATAGCAAAAATAGTGGGTACAAAATTGGGGTGGTTCCAATTATAGCTTGACTGAGAATTAAATGAAATGTCAAGTCTATAATTAATACCAATTAGGAGTGTTCATAACCCGGTGAACCCATGACAATCTGATCAAACTGGACCATTTTATTGTCAATCCAACGGTTACAGATAAGGGACGGACAGGATCGGATGGCTAGGATTGAAGAATTTGGCTTGGACCAGTCGATTCGGTTTTAACTAAGTAAAACCGGTACTTTCTCTCTCTCTCATAAAGTCCTTCCCACTTCCCACATCCCAATGGCTAACATCTCTCTTTCCGTCCTTTCAATTTTTGAAAAATCATTCTTTGACTTTTCAACTCTTTCTTCTCTCTCTTGTTAGTCTTTTCCTATACTTTTCAACTCTTGTTTTTCCTCTTTGTCACGGTCCCTCACCGAATTCTCTCAATTCTCAAATATTTGGCTCCTTCTTTCTCTTTGGCCCTCTTCCTCTTGCCGCTTATCAGAAGCACATCTGCCGTAGTCACTGTCATAGCCTTCGCATCGTGAACATATGTCCGGGTAGGAGCATTGAAGGACTTGTCCACATTATTGTCCGTCATTTCCATCATTTGCTGTATAGTGTTGAGCAATGACGAATCGAAACCTATCACCCTAAAATCCATGACTTTTCTTTGCTGGAGGAATTTTCTCAAGAAAGTTATTGACAAAAATATCAGTGTGAATTTCCTGTGCTAGCTTTCAATAAGTTTGTTGTTTTGCTTCAATGGAAGAATCACTGGGGGGTTTGAGAATTCACACATCCGGCTCAATCCGGCCAAATCCGAATAAACCTGCCCAATCCACCTAAAACCGATTCTATCGGTTCCAAGATTGCTTTGGTCGGTGATAAGTTTGCATTTCCTCAATTTTTACTCACTTGATCGGATGAAAATGTCCTCCAAACCGACTAAATCCGACTGATGAACATGCCTAATACCAATGATACAAAATAGGTACCGGTACAAAGGCCAATAAATGGTTAAGATCAAGTCATGTGTATGGTCTAAATATCATGACTAAATATTACCTATAAACGGTTAATTATATTTTAGCCTAGAAAAATTTATGTATTTACTCTTGTTTTCCACTAACTAAAAACACATGTTTTTCTCTTCTCCTCCACCATTCCCACGCCTCCTTTTTCTTCTCCGTCTTCATTTTTTTCTCTTCACTTCACACACACATCAACCCATACACACATACAACTCTAGATATCTAATTTTCTCTTTTAATCACTCACTTTCACCATTTCTTCATCTCCCCTCCCTCATTTTGCCCCCTCTATACTAGCACACTCCCCATTTCTCCCCTCCCCATAAGCGCTTCGGAGCTTATTTAAAACAACCGAAAGTACGAAGCTTACTCCGAGCTTGGTCCCTTCCCTTTCCACCTGGTTTGACAAACCCATTCTTCCCACGCAAATCATGAGGATTGATTTCATTTTATATGCTAAAAAGACAGGAATGAAAGCCTCGCAGCCGAAACGCCGCTATTCCTCTGATTAAGGAATGGAGCAGGTCTATAAAGTAGTCTTTGTTCCTGACAAGAGGAGAGCAGAGCGAGGACCACCTTTGGGCTGAGCTAGCAAGGCCACTGGACCTGCTTGCCTTGAATCCGCTCTTACTGGTCTCATATCCGCAATTAAGTGTTAACAGCAGAAAGGCCGCAATTCAATTCCTGACTTTCGATTACCTTTATCTAATGTTTAAGTGCTGTTGACTGAAAATTGGTCATTTGAAGGTATGATATACTTCGTTTGACTTAAAAAAAATGTGTTTTCTTGAATGTCTACCAAATGTTTGTTGAAATGCTTGAATGATATTTGGCATATATAGTGGAGCACTAAGACACACCATACGCGAAACACCATTAACTTGCTTCTTGTTGCATTCAGCTCAGTTTTTAGCACATATCAATATAGTCAACAAAATCTGTATGGTGATTGGTAGCAGAAAAAATTTCAGAAATCTTCTGTATCTTGAGCAGACAAAACTCAATGCATTGCATTTTCAATATACATTCACAAAGCTGAAACTATATGTAACTCAAAATATACCTGAACAAGCTTGTAAACAACTGGGTTGGCAATCTGCTGGGGGAAAGACAAAGCAGAGCTACTTCTTTCAACCCCACAGTCTTCAACCTTCCCCTCATCATTATCCTCAATTCCAACTGCTGCTTCCATGGAAAATCCACCACATGCACCTGAAGTACACAAACTGGAAAACCCAAAAAGTAACCCTCAAACAAAAAGCAAAAAAGTTAACATATTTAGCCAAAATTCACTCAACACATGCAGTATAATTAATGTCCAAATATATCTTCACAAATGTTCCTTGGACAATATCTATAGTCTAGTTAAAATTTTATTGGACTAGATTATGCTTTATCAAATGACCCAAAAAAAATAGAGTTAAACTATAATTTAACAAAAATATTAAGATACTATGTTATTATTAAAAAGACCAGGTGCTTAAGTTGTCCATCAAATCATCTAAGTCATTTATAAGGCCAAGTGGATGATTGAATGTTAATTTAATAGTCTTTACACCAATGCTTATTTTATGTCATTGGTATTATAGACTTGACCTAAATAAAATAGAGTTAATTTTAAGTAAGTGATATGAGAATAAAAATAGGATACAAAATTTTAAGATAACTATTTAAAAGAATTTTATTATAATAAAGAAATTACACATAANTTATTATAATAAAGAGATTACACATAACTTTCACTTAAACAAAAAAATTTATTTAAGATTTTTCACTCTTTTAATACAAGAATTTTTCTTACAAAAATTTTCTAAAGCTCTTCACTGTTTCGGATTGAGTATACATGACAAATGGGTCAAGAGCTAGCTTTTTATAGAGCTCGGTTTGCCATCTCCAATCGGTTTCCACTCACTTCTTAGCAAGTAAGAATGCAGCCACCTTCATGATCCAATGGAAAGAAGATGCAGCCACTGCTTGCTGCTGCTACTTACTTTAAGATTGCGGCTCTTTACTTCTTCCTTCTCAATAATATTTTATAACTGTCACAGCTGCAACATTTGACTTTGCACCGATGGCTAGTAATAGATGAGCATTCACCTATACACCAATAGAACATAAGCATACATAGCTTATGTTCAGAGGGGAATACGACAAAGGAACTCCACTAATGTAATAAAAAGAAAAGGCGGCTGATAAACTACTTAAGAGTTAAGACTAAATATTTTTAAAATTTAATTAAAATATTTTTTATATATATTTTATTATAAAAAGAGAAATTTAGTTTAAAAAATTAAAAATTAAAGAAACACACTTAATTAACTCGTTGCAGATCTAACACAAACAAACTCACTAAATTAACTTGCCACAATAATAGCACTACACTACTTATTGAAGAAGTTCTAATGGGACTTACATTCTAAATTTGTTGCTATTATAAAGATTTTAAAAAATCAAGTTACATAATATAGATCAAATTCTAAAATAGTTTATCAAATTTAGGTTTAATTGTGTAAACAAAAATTTATTGTTTTGCATTATTTTTTTCACATTTTTTTATATTATTATATTCATACATTTTACAAAAAATTAATTATTTAACTTATACTAAAAGATTCATTTTCTTAATATATTCACAATAACATTAATTTCAAAACATAAATCCAAGTGGTGATAAGCCCATAACAAGTGGAGCAGTGCAACTAGAAGACGGCACTACTTTCTTATTCATAGTTTCTTGTGCGTGATAGGAAGAAGGCAATGGTTGGTGAAAAACATAGCAAAAAGTCAAAAACAGTGGGCACAAAATTGAGGTGTGCTTCCAATTATACCTTATGTTCAGAAAGGGAGGATGAAGTTTAGCTCTGCGTTTGGGTTCTGGTTTCTCACTGTTTTGGTGCTTGATTTTTTCAATTGAGTTATTTGCCACGGAAACCAACGACTCTTTCGTTTTGGGCTAATATGTATATCACGTTCTGGAATAGTTTCTATAAAAGCTTCCTGAGAAAATCAAAAGAAACATAGAAAAAAGGAAGATTCAGTTTTGGATATATAATAATGTCATGTCATAATCTTCCGTTAGCCTTTTAATAGATATATTAGAGTTTGGACCTAATAGAAAATTTAGAATTATTTAAGGTCCAATTGAATCAATTAAAAGTAAGTTGCGAATAAAAAAAATATGCATAATTTAAGGACCAAAAATATATTTTGGTATCACCACTACAACATGAAATTATGGCTTGTGGTACTTCAATGGTTAATAGCCATGTTATAGTGTGGGTGAAGTCCATGGTACATGATGCACCTTCACAGTTCAACAATACTAATACAAGTTGTTTTAAATTTTAAATTTATATTTATTATCAAATAGGTTTAAATATACTGCAGATTTTTATAGTTTGAATAAATTTTGAATTACGTCTCTATGGTATTTCTTTTCTTTTTTAGGGTCTTTATAGTTTAATTTTTTTTTTAATTGAGTTTATCTCATCACCTCCAATTATAACTTTATCAGTTTAGTGTTCACATAACAAACAGTTTGTCTATGTGATAATAAAAAAGCTGACATAGTGCCAAAGTGACACAAAAATTATCACATCATCATCTTTACCAACTTCAAACTTTAAGAGAAAATATGATAAAGTGGCAATTTTTGAACTACTTTGGTGTCACGTAAGCTTCTTTTATTTTCATATAGACAAGTCGTTTGTCATGTGAGCATTAAACTGATGGAATTATAACTTGGGATGATGATAGAGACCTAACTAAAAAAATTACAAACTATAAGAACCTCAAAAGAGGAAAAAAAAAATTATAAGTACTTGATTCAAAATTTATCCAAATTATAGGGACTTGCAGTACATTTAAACCTATAAAATATAAATAAAGTCTAAGACTATGGTAATTCATAAGCAAAGTACATTGAATTGGAGTCACTTCAAAAGATCTATTATATATAAATTACATATATAATTAGTAAAATTAAATATAAGTAATTTTACTGAAATTATTTTCTAATAAATTTAGATTTTGTAATTCCATAATAATCCTAGGCCACAATGGTTCACTACAAAAATTCCCACCTACCACTTTTACGTGATGCCGCTAAACCCAAAAAGTATGTAGCGAAAAAATTTAGCGACGGAATTAACAAGGGAAAGCTATTCATCCCAGAAAGTGAAAATGCTAAAATTTGGCAATAGAAATCCATAACCCATAACTGATATTGCGACTCCATGGTACATGATGCACCTTCACAGTTCAACAAATCTAATACATGTTGTTTTGAATTTTAAATTTACTTTTTGTTATAAATTATAAATAAAGGCCAAAACTATGGTAATTCATATTCAAAATAGGAAACAATGCATATTGAATGAGAACCATAATAATAAAATTATTTTACATAATTAATAAAATTAAATATAAGTAATTTGATTAAAATTATTTTCTAATAAACTTAGATTTCATTAATTGTGTATATATAAAATTCCATAATAATATCTAGGCCATAAATGTGTGGCCCCTATTGCACGACATGTACATATGCACCATTGGGCCATCTTCAAGGCTACGCACCACAGCCAAAGCCATGAATAATTCGCAATTTTACTTGGGGCTCTATCTTCAGGTATAACGAGGTTTTAGTTTTGGTACTCTAGAAAATACATCTATCCGTAATTTGTCCATCAAGCCATGAGCACCACAAGTGCTGAGTACAAACGCTGACATTTGCTTTATCGGTCCACGCTATTAACACGCAACTTGAAGATAGGACATTCCACACACTCAAACTGTAAACAGAATGAGACAACCTTTCCAAGCAGCAATGGAGGAGGAGAGGAAACAGAGACAAGCTCATTGCTTAGTCTTAGTTTTTCCAACTCAAGGTCACATTAACCCTATGCTCCAATTCTCTAAGCGTTTGGAGCATAAGGGAGTGAGAGTCACACTGGTCACCACCCACTTCGCATGCAAAACCTTAAACAAAGAATCAACTTCCATTGCACTTGAGAGCATCTCTGATGGCTTTGACGAAGGTGGAATGGCTGAAGCAGAGAATGACAAGGCCTATGTGGATACCTTTTGGCAAACAGGGTCAAGGACTTTCACAGAGCTCCTTGAGAATCTCATTAGCTCTGGCAACCCAGTTGATTGTATTGTTTATGATTCATTCCTGCCTTGGGCTCTTGATATTGCCAAGAAATTTGGGGTGATTGGAGCTGCGTTTTTCACTCAATCTTGTGCTGTAAATACCATATATTACCATACCCACAAGGGGAATTTGAAACTACCTCTCTCGGACTCTGAAATTTCACTTCCTGGGTTGCCACCACTTGCTCCTTGTGACATGCCATCTTTCTTGTACGTAGAGGGAGTCTACCCAGGTTTCACAGATATGGTTGTGAATCAGTTCTCCAACATTGAGAAAGCAGATTGGGTGCTTTGTAATACATTTTATGAGCTAGAACAAGAGGTAGGCAACTTGTGCCTTCTATATTAATTAACCTTTTCTTTTACCTTTTAGGGACAAATTTTTAAACCAAGTTTCTTGAGTGTCATAATTTCTCTTCGCGTAAGATTCCTTGGTAGCTGATTTTTACTGAAAATTCATATACATACCAAACTATTGGTGTAGTAATCAACACTTGAAATTCAAATATTCAAGTTGTAATTTCAAGTCTTGGTTACTACACCAACACAAACAGCACCTATAGGTAAATATTTATACTGATTTTTTCGGACTTGAGAATTGTCCCTAAATTTTATTTGGGAATCTAATTCCGAATTAATTGTTGAATTGAAATTCATTTTAGGTGGCTGATTGGCAAGGGAAAATCTCGCCATTGAGGACTATTGGGCCAACCATACCATCTATGTTCTTAGACAAGCGGCTCCAAGATAACAATGGATATGGCTTTAACCTCTTCAAGCCAATTAATGATGCTTGCATGAAATGGCTAAGTGACAAGCCAAGTGGGTCTGTTGTTTATGTCTCCTTTGGCAGTCTTGTGGTTCTAGATAGAGAGCAAAATGAGGAAATGGCTTGGGGTTTGAGGGATAGCGGATGTTACTTCTTGTGGGTGGTAAGGGAATCTGAGAAAGGAAAGCTTCCCAAAGACTTTGTGGAGTGCTCAGACAAGGGTTTTGTGGTCACATGGTGTCCCCAGCTACAAGTCTTGGAGCATGAGGCTGTGGGATGCTTTGTGACACATTGTGGGTGGAATTCCACTTTGGAAGCTTTGAGCTTAGGGGTCCCAATGGTTGCAGTACCCCAATGGACAGACCAGAGCACCAATGCCAAGTATATTGCAGATTTCTGGAAAATGGGAGTTAAAGCTCAGGCTGATGAGAAAGGGGTTGTGAGAAGAGAAGCAATGAAGCAGTCCATTAAAGAAGTTATGGAAACTGAAAGAGGCAAAGAGATGAAGAGAAATGCCATCAAATGGAAGGCTTTGGCTAAAAAGGCTTTTGAAGAAGGTGGAAGTTCTGACAAAAATATAGAAGATTTTGTGAAGCATTTGGTCCCCTCTCCAAATGCAAGGTAATAAAGAGGGTAAGATAAATGTCTTCTTCTAATCAGATTGATTTTATTAATTATTAATTCGTGAAATATGGACAGAAATGAGTCGTGTCTGTATCTATTCAACATGCACGTACCAAACATTTGAATCATGGACTCATGTTAAGACTTGATACTTGAAATCATATTTAGGTTTTATTGTATGTGATTGCTAAGCTATTTAAGGGGTAGTGCTACTCTACCAGGTTTTAGCAGGATCTATGTTTTAAAATTGGTGTCATTGTGAATATATCAAAAAATTGAGTTATGCAATGAGGGTTAAATTCTAAAACAGTTAATAGAATTTAAGTTCAATTGTGTCAAAAAATTACTATTCTTCGTTATTTTTCTAATTTAGCACTTTTTCTGTATCATTCTATTTATACATTTTAAGGAAACTAATTATTCTGATCTACATTTGGTGACTCATTTTCAAAATATTTGCAATGACACTAATTTCAAAATGTAAATCTCACTGAAACCTCTCCAATACGGGTGGTAGAGTAGCTCTACCCTGTTTTAAAATGAAGGTTGCATAACAATCACCTTCATTGTATCAGTGTATATATGAGTTGTGTCATGTCATGTCCCATGTTTATGTCTATGCTTCATAATTATTAAATTATGGTTTAAATGTACTATAGGTCCCTATAGTTTAAAATAATTCTGAATCATGTCCCTATAGTTTTTTTTTTTTCTTTTGGGGTCTTTTTAGTTTTAATTTTTTTAATTGAATCTCAGCCGTCACCCACAGTTATAACTTCGCTAGCTTAATGTTCACATAACAAATGGCTTGTTTATGTGGCAATAAAAAAAGTTGACGTAACACCAAAGTAACACAAAAATTTTAAAAAATTTGGGGAAAACTGAGCCACATGTCTTGCATATGCATTTGATATGTGGCAATTTATGTGCCACTTTGACGTCACGTAAGCTTCATCTATTATGGCATGGAGAAGTCATTTGTCATGTCAGCACTAAACTGACGGAGTTATAACTCGAGATGATAGTAAGGACCCAATTAAAAAAATTCAAACTATAAAGACCCCAAAAGAGGAAAAAAAAATTATAAGAACCTAATTTAAAATTTGTTCAAACTATAAGGATCTACAGTACAATTAAACCTAAAATTATTGTGAATCTTAATACTTGCAAAGAGAATGAGATGTGCTTCAAGGAAAAAAGGCTATTAATTAGTCCAAGCCTCCATTAAATTATTGTTCTCTACTGTACACAAATTCATACTATATGTTCATAATTTTTATTATGGTAAGTGTTATTGAGATCGTCTTCAAAGATCATGAATTTTATGTTACAAACCAAAGTCATAGTCAAAGTACCAAAAAATGGAGATTCTATGATACTACATAAGTATGTCATACTATATTGACGTGGCAAGCATACATAATTTTTTTATTTTATTAGATATAAAATATAATTTATTTAATTTTTTAAACAAACTTAAAAATAGTTAACTTGTACACGTGTCATTCATTAATTGATTATTAGAGTAAAACCCTTGTTTGGTCCTCGAAAGAAAGATTCGGTGACAGTTTAGTCCTCCAAAGATTTTCACCGACACTTTAGTCCTTGGAAGATTGTTCCGTCGGTCATTTTCGTTTTCCGCTTATGTCCGTTAATTGGACTTAACAGAAAAGATCACGTGGCACGTTAAGTGCTGACGTGACTGTTAAATGCTGACGTGGCACCTTAAAAAAAATTTAAAAAATTTCTCTCTCATCTCTCTCTCTCTCACACTCTCATCTTTCTCTTCCCCAATCTCTCTCTCCGCCAATCTCTTTCTCTCTCTGCCATCTCTCTCTCACACTCATCTCTCTCTTTCTCTGTCATCTCTCTTTCACTAAGTTTCTCTGAGAGATGGGTCTCTCTGCCCTAGGAATAGGATCTCTGTCTGTCCAAAGGAGCATTTCTCTTTCTTTACATAGAGGCGATTCTTCCGTAATACCTTAAAAACGGTCGGGAGGTGGCTAACGTGGTCGGTTAACTAATAGCTAAAGCCCACGATCAAAGTATACCACCAGTCATCTAAGTACAGGTGGAATAGCTTATTGTGGCAGGGGAAGGGTGTTTTTACTTCCGAGCAAGGTTCAATAGGCTTGGTTTTCAATAGGCTAAAGCCCTTGGTTCTAGATAATATGCATGGGTGGGACTAAGAGAAGCAAGCTCGAACTAGGTTGGGCCATGTCTCCTGCTTATGCTGCCTCTTTCCTTAGATCAGGTTAGCGCTTATGCTGCTTGACGCAACTATCAGTGGAAAGCATCCTCGCAAGCGAGTTTTTCATTGGGCTTCTTCTTCACCGATAAAGCCAGCAGGGAATTATGAACCGATCCAACCTCTTGATAAACCTACAAAGTCGTCTTCACCGTCACTGTCCATGCCAACAATAGCCGCTCACTACGTGCTCTTAAAGAGCAGCAAGATGCACCATCATGTACCCATTTTTACTGTAGGAACTCAGCAACTCAATGAGACCAAGATTACTGTAGCATGATAATCTCCGTGCTTCTCACTTCTCATGCTAGGATCTTCTTAGCTTATCAATTTGTGAGTAAGATCCTTTGTAATTCCCACTAACAGGACCACAAGATTGCCCATGATGTGATATAGGCGCTTCACATGTTCTTGATTTGCTCACAACCTCCAGCAGACGGTGGTAAATAACACTCGGGCTACCAAGCTCACTACTTGCCGTATACACAAGGTAGACAAAAATTATCAAAACTATGTGCACTGCAAAGAAAAAATTATGCAGGTTAACAATGACACACATTAACAATAGACAACGTAAATTTCATTGGAGAAAAGTGACAAGACAATTTAAGCAGAAACCTATGACAGAATGTATATAGCTTGCCAAGAATGTAGCTTTTAGTCCTCCAGCTAGTGTGTAGACAATTACTCCAAGAGGTATTAGAAATCTAGCTGCATAAATCTTCACTCTAGTTAATGCATTCACAACAGCAGAACCACCAAGAAGCAGCATGGTTGTTACAATTATATTTGTCATAAAGCAGAAGATGAGGAATACAATGAGCGCCGCAGTCCCCCAACTGAGACAAATTAAGGAAACTTGTTATCATTTAGCAAAAGATGATATAAAAATACTCTACATTCTGTAACTGGGTTGTAAAGCCACGTAACATACCGTGCTTTGACAATTTCACAAACAGTAAGAGCATGAAGAGCCTTTAACAATGAAAGCCCTACCTTCCATGTTTCTCATATCTATATGACTGTATATCATTATTGACTTTTCATAAGTCAAGCTTCAGTACTCTTGAGACTCAGCCTATTAACCTGCAAGGCATCATGATTCAAACATTCTTGTGAATCAGGTATGGCTGGATAAGAGATATGTTGGCACCCGCCACACCTCTGAATGGTTCAATACTGCAGGAAGAAATGTTAAAACTGGACTTATTGCTAGTGTCATTGTGTCTCACATATTTCATCAAGCGTAAATTAATGTTTGCATCACATATTTCTATTGTTTCCAAGTCAAAACACCAAATTAACTTAAGCACAGCCCAAATTAAGAGAGAGAGAGAGAGAGATGGTAGAGAGAGAAAGAGATTGGCGGAGAAAAAGAGAGATGAGAGGGAGAATGTGAGAGAGAGATGAGAGAGAAACTTTTTTAATTTTTTTTAAAGTGCCACATCAGCATTTAACGGTCACGTCAGCATTTAACGGCCACGTTAGCACTTAACGTGCCACGTGATCTTTTCTGTTAAGTCCAATTAACGGACATAAGCGGAGGACGAAAATGACCGACGGAACAATCTTCCAAGGACTAAAGTGTCGGTGAAAATCTTTGGAGGACTAAACTGTCACCGAACTTATCTTTCGAGGACCAAACATGGGTTTTACTCTTGATTATTATTATGTAGTATGACATACTACATAAATACTAAAAATATTTAAGAAACCTCTACCAAAAAATACACTAAAATTAAAATATATAAAGTCTACACTGAAGACAATAATTTTTAGGCTTAATTGTAATTTTAGTATTCCTATTTTAACAACTTGAACTTTTTCGTTTCTCTTCTTTAAAAATGAACTATTAAGTTCATCTATATTCATAAAATGTACAATTTTGGTCTTTTTGTCTTTAAGTCAAAATTCTTAGGTTTATTAAAGGTGTAAAGGTCTCTAATTCATAATCTCATCATTCAGATTGAAGAGCTACGTCTTGTGAACCTTTACTAAATTTCAGTTTGATCTAACGATGGGACTTAGTCCAAAATACCAAAACCATAAGTTTTTATCTAACCGAAGATCTAAACTCATTCACAAAACGTAGCTCTTCAATCTGAACAGTAAAATTATGAATCAAAGAACTTTACACCTTGAAATAAACTTAAGAACTTAAAGACAAAAGGATTTAAATTGTACATTTTATGAATATAAAATGACTCAATAATTCATTTTTATATAAGGGGGACCAAAAAGTTTAAGTTGTTAAAATATGAGGACCAAAATTACAATTAAGCCTAATTTTTATCATTCCATGAAATAATTTTTTGAGAGAATTATTATAAAAGAACTCAAATAATAATAATAAAAATTCTAGATGGGTAATATCATATTTCACTTTAGTCAAGAGTTATTCTTCATGACTAATAGCTATTTGTAGTTTTATATAATCAGTGGTCAATGTATCACTATTAGAGACAATATGACCATTGATCATATAGAATTACAAATGGTCACCGGTAATAAGAAACAATTGTATATTATGACTAAGGTTAAATAAAATATAACTTTAAAACTCACCTAGATTATGTCTCAAAAAAATCCACCTAAAATTTTTGTATCTGAGTTCTTTTATAATAATTCAACAAATGTACTTTTTAATCACCATGAGCACCACAAATGTTTTAACGACAAAAAGTACCATTTCCTGTTTCGGTTGTTGCTGTTATTAAAACGCAAAGGTACGATACTGACCAATCGAAATTGATGGTTACAAAAGCAAACTCCACACACCCAAACTGTACACAGATCCGTGAGAGAACCTTGTTAAGCAGCAATGGAGGAGGAGAGGAAACAGAGACAAGCTCATTGCTTAGTCTTAGTTTTTCCAACTCAAGGTCACATTAACCCTATGCTCCAATTCTCCAAGCGTTTGAAGCATAAGGGAGTGAGAGTCACACTGGTCACTACTCACTTCACATACAAAACCTTACACAAAGAATCAACTTCCATTGCACTTGAGAGCATCTCTGATGGTTTTGACGAAGGTGGAATGGCTGAAGCAGAGAGTGACAAGGCCTATGTGGATAGCTTTTGGCAAACAGGGCCAAGAACTTTCACAGAGCTCCTTGAGAAGCTCATTAGCTCTGGCAACCCAGTTGATTGTATTGTTTATGATTCATTTCTGCCTTGGGCTCTTGACGTTGCCAAGAAATATGGGGTGATTGGAGCTGTGTTTTTCACTCAATCTTGTGCTGTGAATACCATATTTTACCATACCCACCAGGGGAATTTGAAACTACCTCTCTCGGACTCTGAAATTTCACTTCCTGGGTTGCCACTACTTGCTCCTTGTGACATGCCATCTTTCTTGTATGCAGTGGGAGTCTACCCAGCTTTCTTAGAAATGCTTGTGAATCAGTTCTCCAACATTGAGAAAGCAGATTGGGTGCTTTGTAATACATTTTATGAGCTAGAACAAGAGGTAAGTCACTGGTGCCTTCTATATTAGCCTTTTCCTTTAACCTTTTAGGGACAAATTTTTAATCAACTTTCTTGAGTATCATAATTTCTCTTGGCATAAGATTCTTGATAACTGATTTTCAAGGGTACTGAAAATTCATCATACCAAAAAGCGCCTATAGGTAAATATTTACACTGATTTTTTCTGGCTTGGGAATTGTCCCTATGTTTTATTTGGGAATCCAATTCTGAATTAATTGTTGAATTAAAATTCCTTTTAGGCGGCTGATTGGCAAGGGAAAATCTTGCCAATGAGGACTATTGGGCCAACCATACCATCTATGTTCTTAGACAAGCGGCTCCAAGATGACAATGGCTATGGTTTTAGCCTCTTCAAGCCAAATAGTGATGCTTGCATGAATTGGCTAAGTGACAAGCCAAGTGGATCTGTTGTTTATGTCTCCTTTGGCAGTTTTACCGTTCTAGATACTGAGCAAACTGAGGAAATAGCTTGGGGTTTGAGGGATAGTGGGTGTTACTTCTTGTGGGTGGTTAGGGCATCTGAGCAAAGAAAGCTTCCCAAAGACTTTGTGGAGGGCTCAGAAAAGGGTTTTGTGGTCACATGGTGTCCCCAACTACAAGTCTTGGAGCATGAGGCTGTGGGATGCTTTGTGACACATTGTGGGTGGAATTCCATTCTGGAAGCTCTAAGCTTAGGGGTCCCAATGGTTGCAGTACCTCAATGGACAGACCAAAGCACCAATGCCAAGTATATTGCAGATTTTTGGAAAATAGGAGTTAAAGCTGAGGCTTACGAGAAAGGAATAGTGAGAAGAGAAGCAATGAAGCAGTGCATTAAAGAAGTTATGGAAACTGAAAGAGGCAAAGAGATGAAGAGAAATGCCATCAAATGGAAGGCCATGGCTAAAACGGCTAGTGAAGAAGGTGGAAGTTCTGACAAAAATATAGAAGACTTTGTGAAGCATTTGGTCCCCTCTCCAAATGCAAGGTAATAGAGGATAAGATAAATTGATGTCTTCTTCTAATAAGATTGATTTTATTAATTATTAATCCATGAAATATAGATATTTTAAGAAATGAGTCATGTCTATATTTATTCAATGGTCAAGTCTACAATATCAATGACACAAAATGGACACTAAAGGCTAATAAATAGTTGAGATTAAGTCACATGTATAGTCCAGATATCATAACTGAATATTACCTATAAACGGTTAATTGTATTTTAGCCCAAAAAAATTTATGTATTTACTTGTGTTTCCCACTAACCAAAAACACATGTTTTTCTCTTCTCCTCCATCATTCCCTCGCCCCTTTCTTCTTCTTCTTCATTTTCTTCTCTTCACTTCACACACACATCAATTCATACACACATACACCTCCAGATTTTCTCCTTTAATCACTCACTTTCACCATTTCTTCATCTCCCCTCTCCATTTCGCCCCATTTATACTAGCACACTCCACATTTTGTCTTCACATTGAACACCCATTATCATTCTTGCACACACCGAGTCAACTCAGTTAAGAAATGGGTCTTTAAATTCTTTCACTTTCAAGATAATTCTCTCACCCTTATCTAATGTTTAAGTGCTATTGACTGAAAGTTGGTCATTTGGAGGTATGATATACTTGGTTTAACTTAAAAAATGTGTGTTTTGTTGAATGTCTATCAAGTGTTTGTTGAAATGCTTGAATGATATTTGGCATATATGGTGCTTCGAAATTGTTTGTTGTAGTGTCTAAAGTAACTTTTATTGTATGAATACATGTCTTGGTAGCCAAATGGAGGTACTACCCACTTAGAGTACCCTTGAAAAGTTTTGTGGCGGAAAGGGCAATTCCCCACACAGGAATCAGAGCCACCAGTGCTCTTTTGTGAGCAAATTAGCTACTGAATTTCGAAATTCATTGTCGTTATGAAGGTAAGAAAACAATATGTTCAGTTAAATCCCATATTTTAAAGATCCTCCAACATTGGCAATTACTGGTATAAATATTCTTGGAATCACGAATATACGTAAATAAAGCTGTAGATTTCTTGAATTGAAAGTTAATGCTTTCTACTAGTTCGATTATTAACTTGGCCGATCATTACCAGCCAACCATTTGTGTCCTGAAAGGATGATGTAGCCTGTAGCATAGCTGATCTTCTCTTCTATGATAATGGTGTCTTCTGCCAAATTGTTTTCTTGTATGTATGTTGACTCTACCCTTTGTTTAGTTTGACGGATTTCAGATGAAAAGAAGCGAAATAATACAAAAATTATATTTCTCTTATTTTTTTTTATTTTATGTTTTTTTAAATTCGAACAAAAAACTGTAAACTCTAAAAAAAAATGATTTTAATATTATTGGGCTATAAATTTATAATGATTTGATGGATATATAATAGAGTGATATGCACGTAACACAATTAATGCCAACCATACAACCTTGCCTAAGATTTAAATCTCAAGTTTAATTTCTCATTTCCTCTAATATCCCAACCATACAATCTAGTTTTCTCGGCAACAAAACTTTGGCGTTATGACATATATGGTAATGGGCTCATAAATTTATAATATTATACTAGAAGGCTATTTTTGTAAATTGATAAATAAACTATAAAAGGGTACCACCCATTTCTAAACTCACAGATTAGTTACGTTTGTTTCTTCCTCCGCTTCACTCATAGTAGCTCAAGGCCTAGATCTCTCCAAAGATCTCAATCAAGAAATGGCTCTAACGATTCAGCCTATTTTCTCAAAATTTTCTCCTTAGCTCTCAAACCCGTCAATGACCCTTTTGAGGTACAAACTCAACACCTGAATCTCATGCAACAATGGCCTCAGCGACGTAGCACTTTCATCAGAGTTGGCCTTTTTTGTTCATGATGTAGTTTTAGATCCTTTGACAGTATGGGGACTAAAGTTAATCCCAAACTAGGGACGAGGATTTTTCCACCTATCCTTATATTTTTTTAAAATTATTAAAAGAATAAATAAATTTTGAGATATTATGGGGTCCAATTATAATTTAATAAAAATATTAAGATATTATGTTATTATTANAGAGATGAAGAGAAATGCCATCAAATGGAAGGCTTTGGCTAAAAAGGCTTTTGAAGAAGGTGGAAGTTCTGACAAAAATATAGAAGACTTTGTGAAGCATTTGGTCCCCTCTCCAAATGCAAGGTAATAAAGAGGATACTTGAATTAAGACTTGATACTTGAATTCATATTTAGGTTTTATTGTGTCGGTATATATCAGAGTTGTGTCATGTTATGTGTCACATGTTTATCTCTATGCTTCATAATTGTTAAATTATTGTGAACCATAGTACTTGCAAAGGTGTTTCAAAGAATAAAGGCTATTAAATAGTCCAAGCCTCCATGGTAAATAATTGTTCTCTTACGGACACAAGTTTTCTTTTGTAATATTTGATAAACCGAATTGTGTTGGAGAATCTCTTTAATTTTCCCAATTTTTTCAACTAAAGCATATAACTTTTTCAATCTAATGGTCCAAAAAAAAGTCCAAGATTTAAAGCAAAGTTTGACTAGAGTTGTTGATGTTAAGCCACCATGAGAAAAGTTATCATGTGTGGCATCATTTTATCATCATCACAAATAAGATTTATATAAACTAATAAGTTACCCTAAATAAATTTTTGTTGGTGTTTGTTAAGCTATATTTAGTGTTATTCACCTCTTTGATTGGGTGGGTTTCAGTGGAACTCACTCAGTGATTTTGGTATCATTATGAAGATCTCAAAAAATTGAGTCATTCAATATGTGATAGAATATATAGTTCCTTATAAAATGCAAGCATTGCATGATATAAAAAAGCATGTCAAATTTTATTTTTTTGGCAAAAATTAAATTTTTTGTTTAACATATTTTTTTATATCGTATTGTTCTTTTATTTCATAAAAAACACAGACTCAATTTTTTAAAATTTTCATAGTGACACAAAAATTGTCGTCTAGGTCCTACAGGAACTCAACCAATCAAGATTAGTTAGGTAGTTAGCGCTAAGAGGGGGTGTAGCTTAGCAAACAGCTTTGATTTTTATTCTACAAATAATCATGAAGTAAAGGAAACAAAGAAGAAGAAAGAGGTATTGCTATATCATATTTAATGATTTAATCACTTAATTAAGATTTTTGCTTAATCCATTATTTCTTTCTTTCTTTCTTTATTTAATGTTATGAAGCCAGTGGTTATGGTTATTGTGCACACATTATACCTAAGTCTCTTACCTAAACTCAAGACCCTTTCTCCATTTTATAAGTTCAATTTTTCTTTCTCTTCCTAAAAAACTATTTTAGCCATAATGAGATTACTTTTTTTCCTTTTTTTTTTTTCTAACGTAATAAATTGATTGCTTTATGGTAGAAATCTGAAAAATGTTATTTCCGTCCATCAACTCATGATTAGACCATGGATGGATAATGCTCAATAATGAGATGTGTAAAGTATCATTGGGAGTTTACGTTTTAAGGGAAAAAAATGACTAATAGTCATATTTCTTTCCATGCCTTCAACTAATTCTTTATATGTATATGGTGTATTTGTGGTCAAAACAAAAATNGTGTATTTGTGGTCAAACAAAAATATCTGGTTTAATATAAAAAAAAAAATTGACATCAACCCATGGTCATGATCAAATGGAATATTCAATTAACATCTTAAGATACTCTTAGTTTTAATGGTTAAATGAGGTGGAATGTAATTTTGGGCTAAGAATAGGATGGAGTATCTTTCAGCAAATTTAACGGGGCAACTGTAATTTACCCTTAATTAAGATTTAATTAAATCTAGTTGATTTTTTATATGAATTAAATCTAGTTAAATTTAAATGTTATCATATGTATATTGTAGAATAAAGAGAGAATAAGCAATATGTAAATATTCTCTCCAAAGAATAACTTTTGAGAAAATTATTCTTTAGCTCCAAAATTTGAAGAAAAAGATTTTGTGGTTCTAAATAAATTTATCGTTTAATTTGGTTCCTCCTATTCTGCTTAAAATATCGAAAATATTTATTAGTATTATATAATTATTTTGTTTATATATGTGATTATTTTATTTATTTTTAAACATAATAGTCAAATATATAAACAAATCATAACCACATAACACCAAAAAAATAATTACATATATAAATAGAATAATTACATAGTATCAAAGATATTTTGGACATTTCACACAATATGTGAGGAACCAAATTAAAAGACTATTTTATTTAGAATCAAATGGTCTTTTTTTTTTCAAATTTTAAAACTAAACAATAATTTTTTTCATAATATTTTGTTTTACGATAAAATGAAAAAATTATCATTAAAGATAATTACTAAATACAAAGATTTGAGAGATGTCGTCCATTTACAAAGCGACCTATGTGGTCAAGATCACACCCCTATAAAGTTGAAAACAATCACAGAATAAGAACATGTTTTGGTCACACAATCCCAAGACTCCTTCCACAAATAAGCTATAGCAGTATCCTTTGGACAACAGACCTTGTGGTTGAAGAGAAGATCACTTCTATTATATCTAACCATATATGCCAAAGAGTGCATGCTCCAATGATTCAAGAAGATCCCACCAACAGTTCAACATAGTGTCATGTGGGAGCAATGAATTGGTAGCTAGAGATTGATTGGTAGGTTTAATTTAATGCCTTTCCTGTGTGTCCTCTCATAATCTACAAAATGACAATCAATCCTCAAATGGTGATAAACTTCTCTGCTTATTGCTATATATTCTGGGGAGAATTCTTTTCAGAATATCACTAAAAACACATAATATTCAATTATCATCATATTGAGAAAGCATAGAGACTAAATTTGTTTTTCATGTCATTTTGGCTCTATTTAGGTAAACGGCTTATTCAAGTTTTTCATAAAAAGTCATTAAGTGAGAAGCTCTTATACAATAAATTTTTTTTAAATTAAGTTATTTTGTGTTTGGATATACAATTAGAGAAATTATTTTAAAATCAAAAAAGTGGAGAATATTGGTCATCGGGCTTTAGCATATTTTTCACTATCATTTAGAATATTTTTGTCCCAAAATCTTTTAACACAACTACCAGTTAAGCTGTTATAATCTTATGTAATAACTTTTTTTCTAGAAACTCTAAAGAATTACTTCATAAAATAAATTGAAAGTAGCTTTTTGAATGATAATAAAATTGTTTACATAATTTTATCCAAATACAATTTTATTTGCATATAAACACGAATAATAGTAGAGAAGCTCCAATAAACTATAAGTAGTGCTATCCAAACGGAGACTTAGTCATTTGTACACGTCAGCAGTTTCCATCCACAATCAGATGGCTACTTAATGGAGGGACTAAATTTATTCAATTGGAAAAGCATAGGGACTAAATTTGTCATTTTAGAACCAAAAGAACTAAATTGCCACATTTTAAAAATCATAAGGACTAAAACTGTAATTAGAAAATTCTAACGTAAATAAAGAATTAAATAAAGGTTTCAAGTTCACGTCATATAAGTATTTCTTAAGTCGCTTTGGGAGGGACATAATCTCGATGCACAAAAATTGGCCAACGATACCCTTATCGTTAAAACCAAAACAGAGAATTATTATATCATTTTAAATTTCTAATATAATGCATCAACACATATATGAATTTTCCACACATTACATTAATTAATAATTCTGTATTTTTTCTAAGTTTCATGTAATTAAATTATGTAAAGCAAAAACGATTTTTAACAAGGTTAAGTTGCCCAAGAAATAAAGTGAGATTATAAAATATCATTTGAATAAATAAGTGACCCCAATTCCCGAGCACTTAATTTTTCCAACAACTAAACCACTTTTGAATTCTAAAAAATTCTTGACAAATTTTCCTAGTTAAAATGCAGTACTCTTATGTAAAATACTAAAATACCAATACTTTATCTGCAAATATATTGAGTTTTCCTACATCTTTTAAAGACTAAAAAGAATTTTCACGTTCAAGAGTGTATTTATAAAAAATAAAAAAAATAAAAAAAAATTCTTGGAGGCAAATAAAGTTTTTCCATTGGATTTCCTTAATAAATTTCATTAGAAACCAATGTACATCACATATTCCTTGGTAGGAAGGAAGGGGGCTGAATGAGTAAATGAACTCAAAATTGGCAAGCAAGCACTTGGTTCAGCGAAAGAAACCCGAATTCAATAACTTAATTTAGGGGCCAAGGGAATCCGTTGGTAAGTCAACCTACATGAGTCCTGCCTTGGTTTTAACGCAACCAAACCGATTATACCAAAGCCAAATTTGTCAACAGAGCATCCAATGTCAATTAAGCCAAAGATTCATTGTTTGTATCGATTTTAATGAGTTTCTTCAGCTTTTTCCAATGGTGTTGTACACAAAATCTTCTAGTATATCTCTATCAATATCCTTTGGACCAGCACATGACAGTGTGTTTGGATGGAGAGAAACAAGAAGGAAAAAGAGGCCTAGTGGTAAGTGGTAACCTCTCTTATTTGAGAGTTGTCTTTAAACAATGGAGGGGGAAATGAGCGTGGGGCTAACCTCCCAAACCTCCTCCTAAGCCTTTTTTTTTTTTTAATTACTTCTCCCAAAACTCATTTTTCTTGTTCAAAAGTTGCAAGGCAAAGAAAAAGGATAAACACAAAAAAGAAGCTAAGGGATGGAATCAGAGCATCAATGGGCATTTTTCCCTTGTTTGGATAGTAAGAAAAAGGAGAGGAATAAACACCTTCCCGAATCCTCCAAATTGGAAGAATTAAAAAAAATTTGGTCTATGGAGGGATTTTGGAGAGTTAGCCCCACCAAACCCTTGATTTCCCTACCAAACATTTGATGAAATGGCTTAGATATTGTGATTTCACATGCTATCTTTATTATATAAATTTTATGGGTAAGAAATACCCAGAAGCTTTCCATACACAACAGTAAGTCAGTGAAAGCAACACTGATTTTCATCAAGTGAATAAAAATGCAATTTACGATATACTAAATTAAGCTGACCTGCCAATCATTGGAACAGTAATGGTAAATGGTAGCCAAATTAAGCTCACCTTCCCATCACTAATTACTAATAGAAGCTAACTTATATAATCAACTTTGTTGCTTTAATATTGAACACCAGAAATTTTATAGCTGTAGACCTAAACACTTGAAAAGTTCATCTGCAGTAAAACCCAGAGAATTTTGCATCATCAATTCTCATTTAACAATTCATTTTTCTCATGCAGTATATGGAATTTAACCATCCAGACTCTACTAACAACTGAGAGAAACATCGATGAAAAACTGGTGGATTCTAACATAAATGTAATAGAATTGTATAATACTAATCTACTCACCAAATCAAAGCAAAATGCTTCAAGTTCTAAATAGATATAGATTATTTGTAAGGGCATAACATGAAATGAATCCTGAAATATTTGATCTATGAATGCAATGTATGGTGCTAATTAATTTTAAACTCAATTATTCCAAAATGAAAGTATGTGTTTTAATAGGTTTTGTAGCATATTTAGTCCCTAAAACAAATCTACATGTGAAAACATCTTTTGAGATTTTTTTTCAATTCATTTTTATGAAAACTGAATTATTAAATTTAATTATTTCCTAAGGGCCCAAGATTGCATGTTGTCACACACATGCATGGCCATACATGGATGTTGATTGTGGAAACTTCAGCAAAGGATCTTAAACCTATACTTTTCTACTATGCAGTTCATACATATTGAGCAACCAAGTCAGTCAGATACCTTCAACTTACCTTTCACCTCATTCAAACCTAAATTATATCTCCAAACTCTGCTATGTTTTACCGAGGTTTCACTAAAACAATTTCTATTTTTAAAACTTATCAATGCCACTCTTGAAAGTTGAGCTCATCATATTACAAAGTGGCTTTGTGAAACATATTTCAAAGGCCCTGTAGTTAGTACTTGTGCCATTGGCTTTATAAGAAAGTGAAAAAATATATATACATTACAAACTAGCCATGGTTCTTAGTTTCTGCTACAGCAAATGCAACTAGAAACTCCCCTTGTTCACTTTGAACCCCTAAAATATAATTTTTGGGTCAATTTGTTCATTTTGAGTGGTTTAAGCATTTTCTAAAAAATGCTGTGTTAACTCCAGTTAAAAGATTAGCATAAGATAAGATAGACATACTATAGTATTNTTCTTAGTTTCTGCTACAGAAAATGCAACTAGAAACTCCCCTTGTTCACTTTGAACCCGTAAAATATAATTTTTGGGTCAATTTGTTCATTTTGAGTGGTTTAAGCATTTTCTAAAAAATGCTGTGTTAACTCCAGTTAAAAGATTAGCATAAGATAAGATAGACATACTATGGTATTGTGAAGTCCACTTTTAAGGGATCAGATATCTGAAGGTTTTAGAAATAGAGGATGTTGGACTATTTACTCAAAACATAAATTTAGGTTTCAGCATGTTCAAAAAGACAAATATCATTAATGGGAAAAAAAAAATACTTTGTTTGAATTTGTATAGCTGTACAGACACGTCCATGCTCAAAGATGCTTGCAGGCTAAGAACTTAAGAAAGAACTAATTTTGTAAGTAGATACAATTACTTCAATTTAAGCTAATCATCGAACTAAAAATAATTGATTTCAAAAACAACCTAAGGGAAAGACCAATGTGAAAAGATGAGGTATACCATACATGTTAACAGATAAGGGGGAGAATAAGGGAATTGAAACACATCTCTAAGGACTAGAACAAAGTAATTCACCTACTGGGAGTCATGATTGATGATATTATAGATGTTTTGGATAATGATTGCACACAACGAGATCAGGATCATTAAAAATATATATAACACTAACATTTATTTTAGGACCACAAAGCAAGGGATAATTACATATTAAAATTGATTACATATACTACTATATATCTAACATACCTTTTCAACAATTATCTTCTCGAGCTACAATAAGTTCCTCTAAATTATCAGCATCACCAGTTTCCGTAGGCACCAATATCTCATCTTCAGTTGTGAAATTGTATCGACCCCCAATAGCTCTTAGAAGTTGGTACACTTCAAACATAGTGGGCCTCTCCTTCGGAGTTGGTGAAACACAATTACATGCAACCTTAAGAAACTGGAAAAGCTCACTATCGAAACCCTTCCCAACTAACGATTGGTCAATTGCCTCATGGAGTTGTGAGTTGCTTGAAAGCTGTGTAACCCATTCTACCAGATTTCCTTTAAAAGTTTCAGGAGCTTTAGCCACTTCAGTAGGCCTCTCACCTGTCACCAACTCAAGAAGCACAGTCCCAAAACTGTAAACATCCCCCTTAGGTGTAGCCACCAATGTTCTTGCATACTCAGGAGCAACATAACCTATATCCCCAAACTCGCCATTCACAAAGGTACTCAAATGTGTATCAATTGGGTTCATCAGCCTAGCAAGGCCGAAATCAGAAATTTTGGGCTCAAAATCTGCATCCAACAAGATGCACTTAGAACTTATGTTTCGGTGGATAATACGGGGATTGCAGCTATGATGAAGCCATGCTAATCCTTTAGCTGCTCCAATTGCAACTTTGAGCCTTAAAGTCCACTCCATGGTGTTCCCTTCAGCAGCAGAATGTAACTGATCATGGAGGGTACCATTTGGCATATCTTTATAGACCAAAAGCCTCTCCGTTTTTGCCACGCAAAAACCTAAAAGGGGAACCAGATTACGATGTCTGACAGTCCCCAGTGTAGCCATCTCAGAAAGAAATTCTTTCTCTGAGTGTTGAGATTCCTGCAATCTCTTAACCATGAGTGATGTGCCATCATCAAGGACAGCTTTGTACACAGTTCCTGTTCTTCCTGACCCTATAATATTGCCTTTACTGAAGTTGTTAGTAGCCTTCATTAGATCACTCAATTTCATTTTTGAAACTGACTTCTCAAACATAGAGACCTGACATTCAATCAAGCATGGTTAAGCATAATATCATCATACGAGTTCAAAAGTATAAACAAAATTAAGCCCCTTTGTTTTATAGAGATTAACAAGTCTGAAAATTTCTTCTACATTAGCAGTCTAGGAGATGTTTGGTGCAGAAAATGTATAACTTCCTTGTATTTTCTGGTATTTGGCGCAGCAGTTAACAAAAGAAATTTTCAAAGTTCATGGAAACAACCATTTCAAATAGAGAAAAACAACTTTGCCTTTGTAGAAGGGCAAGTCATTTTTCAAAAGAAATCAACTACTAGAAACTATATGAGAGTTATATCAATCTTAAATATTTTTTATAATGGAAAATCTATTCAAAGAAACTTTTTTCTACTGAAAATATTTTCCTCCATCATGTTACTTTTCAAAATACAAACAAACTTAGGACAAAAATAAACAGCTGCTTTACATTAACAATATATTATGAGTGATGCATCAATATGGTTTACCTTTATTCCTTTAGTTCCCTTTAAGCTTCTTGCCCATTTGTTTCCTTCTGGATCCTCTTCCTTCTTCCTGACAGCAACACGGCGCACATAGAAGAACATACCAATACCCAAACCTAATGCTGCAACTGTCACCCCACCAACAGCTGCTGCAGCTATAACTGCAGTGTTACTCTTGGATGCCTTAACCTCACAAGCCTTCAAGGGACGACCACAGAGTCCTGGATTATTTGCATAACTATCTGCTGAAATTAGACCCTCTTTAAAGTTTGGAACTGGCCCTGTCAATTGATTGTTGGTAACAGTAAATGTCTTAAGTCGTGCAAGCAGAACAAATTTTGGAGGAATTGGACCTGATAGCTGATTTTGGTCAAGTTTAAGAGTATTGAGATAGGTACAATTGGAAAGGGTCTCAGGGATCTCCCCTGATAAATCATTTGAAGAGAGATCAAGAGTTGTCACAAACTGAAGAAGTGTGTTAATATCTTGTGGAATGATTCCAGAAAGCTTATTCATAGAAAGATCTAATCCTGTTAAGCTAGAGCAATTCTTAATCCCGCGGGGAAACTTGCCCTTGAGTCCCATATTTGAAAGCTTGAGGTTTAAAACTCTGTTCTCATCAGGGTGCCAACATTCAACCCCAGTAAACCTACAGATAAAGCCTTCAGTATTGTTGTTGAAATCCCAGGAAGAGTGCAAATATTTATTAGGGTCTTCAAGTGAATCTTTTATACTTCTCAAGCAGAAGATATCAGTCTCAGTCCCGTAGGTGATACTACAATTTAGCAGCAGCCAGACAACGATAACAATATGAGCACTGAAAATTTGGTTTCTCATAACCATCTTCATCAAGATCCCAAACACAACCAAGACGAACTATTCAAGATACCTCACTCAAATTGGTATCTGATGCAAGCCAGAGCAAAAAAATTGAAAATCCATACTAAAGCCCTCCTAAGAACACAGCCTGAGACACAAACAGAAGAAAAAAGAAAGCGCAGAAGCCCAATTCAGAACTTCACACAAAGTAAAGCATTCACATAATACAAATTGAACCCAATAAAAAGAAGTAATTTTTTTTCTACAAACCAAAATTCCCACTACACCAGAGACTACTGGACAGGTGCAGGAGAAAATATCAAAACTTTGAGAAACCCATTTGAGTTGACTTAGATATTAACACATACAAGTATAAACTGAAGAAACCCAGATGAAAATAAAAAACAAAAACATGAATTTAGTACAAGGATTCAAATACCCACCTCGGCTCCCAGGGAATTCAACTCAGGAAGATCGAGGAAGCTTACAGAGGTCTTGAAATAACGTGGAAACATGGCTCCACCCAGAGAAAGGGAAAGCTAAAAGAACTTAGTAAACTGCAGAAAATGAAGTCCACAAAAGGTTTTAATTCAATAAACAACGGCAAATTGCGAAGACCAATTGCAGCGATAGAAAGAGATGAGTCAAGTAACCTTTGTAAAACGATAGTGGGAAGAATTGGGTGCGAAATGGGAAGGGAGAGAGCAGAAAAGATAAATGTTCACCGGGTCAAACAAGGAAGGCCATTTTTTCTAAGCTCAGAGACGACTGGACTGCCGGAACGCGAAGACTTTTTTAAAGTGCTTCTGTGCTTGACTTGCTGACTTGCTTTTGCTGAAAATTAGGGGATATTTATATTTCCATACTGGGCAGATGAAAATGAAATGAAAAATCTAGAGGATAAAGAATCATAATTTTAAAATGGCCCTTAGTTTTTTAGAGAGTTATTGTTAGGTTCTAAATTTAGAATAAAATATTATAAAATGTTAAGAAGATTAAATTTTAAGTAAGTGGTGTATAATGATTAAAATATTTTTTTGGTGTTATATAATTATTTTGTTTATATATGTTATTATTATATTCAAATATTTTTTT
>QAOA01003192.1:819382-832999 GCA_003255065.1 Cercis canadensis | reverse complement strand
TATATATATATATATATAAAAACTAAATAATTAAATATATAAACGAAATAATTAAGGAGTATTTTTTTTCAAGTTTTAAAACTTGAGGAGAATTAACTTCTTTTTTTTTTTTTTTACACATGTCATGTAATTATGCTTTTTATTTTACATTTGAACACATAGCAATATATAGACTTGAGTTTACCTAATCACACAAGGACATATGGCATAACTAGTTCAAAAATATTGTTAAAATGTTCATATGCCATGTAGCTATATATATATATATATAAATGTATCACAAGTTTCTATAGTTTGAACAAATTTTAAATCATGTCTCTATAATTTTTTTAGGTCCTTATAGATTAAATTTTTTTTAATTGAATCTTTGTCATTATCCTGGGTTATAACTCTATTAGTTTAATGTTGATATGACAAATGACTTCTCCATGTCGCAATAGATGAAGCTTACGTGGTGCCAAAGTAGCACACAAATTGCCAACCATCATACGCACATGCAAGCCATGTGGCTCAATTTTTCCTAAAATGATGGAAATTAGGGTGAGAAGTGACAAATAGAACCTAATTTTTGTGTCATGTGAGTTTCTTTTATTATCACATAAACAAGTCATTTGTCATGTGAGCAATAAACTAACGGAGTTATAACTGGGGGTGACATCAATGACTAAATTAAAAAAAAAAATTCAAACTATAAGGACCCCAAAAGAGAGAAGAAAAAAAAACTATAAAGACATTATTCAAAATTCATCCAAACTATAAAAACATGCAATACATTTAAACTTTTTTTTTTTAATTTGAACACATAGCAATATGTAGATTGAATTTACCTAATCACACAAATACACATAACATAGCTGATTCAAAAAAAAAATTAAAAAGGTTAATACCTTTAGCTATATCTATCTAATAATAAAAGAAATTAAACTTATACCTAACCTTCAATTGTAGTCGAGTGATTATTTACCTTTTTTATACTTGTATACATGACAAAACTTAAATGTAACGATATTTTATCTAAAATTTAGTTGAAGGTCCTTCAATTTTTATTTTTATAGGACTCGCACTTTGTACACCTTCTATATCTAGTATGAAACATCATTTTTCTTAAAAAGATAAAACTCTAGGTCTTTGTCCTAAGATAAATTTATCTAGAGTATTACTATTTACACATTACTTGATATTACACAAGTAAATTTGCCAAATTTGATCTAATATAATAAGAGATTTAGATAATTTGCAAAAGGTCAAGAACTCAAACCTCTATATCATCATGTAATGAAAAAAATGCTATAATGATACAATTAGCTTATTATAAATTTTATTAAACCCACCTAAACTTTTCTCTAAGATCTACCATATCAACCAATGTGACATTAATACCTTCAAATTAAACCAGTGTGACATTAAATAATATATGAAAAGCATTCTCTACATCTAAACATGTACATTTAATCTAAACTCTCATATTGTTAATATTTCAAAGGGCTTTTATATAATTTTAGTCTACTGAAATGCTTATTTGATTTGGTAGCAGTTTTTATTCAAAAGCTTAAGTTTAGTTTTTCAATGTGAGAATCAAAAACTTCCTTATATTAAAAAATGGTTTGGGCAGAATTTTCCACTAAACCAAACAAGCCACAAGTGTCACATCTAAATTATTGTAAAAGTATTACTTTATGTCATTGTAGATTTTTTTTTTTTTCTAGTACAAGCAAGATTAGAGTAATTAGGAGAGGATTCTCTATTCTACGGCCAGAGTATGTCATAAGCTTCAACGAGAGTTTATAATAGTACTTACAAATTGTCTATAAAAAAAAATTACTAGCAGTGAGATTTAAACTTAAACTTTACAAGCATATTACTTTGATGCTGACCAACTGAATTAAGCCTATTAGCAATGTAGATTTGAGAATAGTATGAACAGTGTGGAAGTAACATTATCAATTTATCATTACAAATTTATATTACAATACTTTTTTTTTCCTTTTAGTCTTCTTTTAAAATATAGGGAAGGGGAATGTTGAGGTTTGAACGTTGAACATTATAGATGTTTACAAGCAACTTCCAACCTCCTAGGAATGGTGGAATCTGAATTTAAATATTAGAGTGGCTAAAATAGAAATGATTAAAATTTAAGAACAAATTAAAAAATTCAAAGGGTCAAAGCTTTATTTGTTAAATTTTGACTTGTATTATTAGAAATTTCTTAAAAATTTCTATAGTTTGGACACTAATAGTATGGCCCCATTGTATGCGGCTCCGTCCCCACTCCCACGCGTTTACAAGACCAACTCTCCAATATGATTAGTTTTCTTAAGCTAAATAATTAAGCAAATGGATGGTTCTTAACAAGGTAGGACCAAATTCAATTGCATAATGATCTAGATGATATTTTCATTCTCTTTTTTTTTTTTTTTGGTGCTTTTCTTTTAAGGAGGGTTTTTTCAGCACTAGATAGGTGAATTCAAAAAACATAAATTTTCGCCTAAAGAAAGGAAAATGAGTCTCACCCACCCTCCCCTAAAAAAATAAAAAGAGGAAAATTTATTTTTGATCCCTGAAAGATATAAGTACAATTAATTTAGTTTTTGACAAAATTTTAGTATCACTTTAGCCCTTAGAATATAATTTTGTCCATTAAAATAATTATTCGTCAACTCCCACTTATTAAACTTGTTACATTAACATTTAATATGTCACGTGTAAAGTTCTATCAACTCTTATTAAGGGAAACTAGATATATGTCTATATAAATAGATGTAGTTATCTTTCAATTACTAAAATTATACTTAAATTTGTTTAAGAACTAAATTGATTGTCTGATTGTGATTGTATTTTTTAGGGCAAAAGGGTTTTACTTTTAAAAAAAAAAGGGAAAATGTTTGTTTGAATTCAAAGGATTGAGAGGACAATAGCAAAGAAACAGNGACAAAAGCAAAGAAAAAGTCAAAGCAGGAAATTTCCTATACTCTACAAATCTAAAATTTATAAAATTAAAGAGTAAGGGGAAAGATAGAATGGATATATTATTAGGATAAAAAAAAAACTAATTTATTTTTGGGGTATATATATGAACTACTAATTATTATGGGTAATCACAAATCAACCAAAGGAAAACAATAAAGACAATAAGAAATCATCCTCTTCTTCTCTTTTAATTTATCTTGTATTGCTAACTAACTTTTTTTTATATTATTTTATAATAAGCAACAATAATGCTGAATTGACCCTAATATCCCTTTGGCTAGCCAATGAATGCATTGCGTGTCCATATATGGGGGAAATTTACCATCTTCATTACTGATAATAACTTTTTGACTTCAACATAAAATGAGAAATAGAGAAGCATCGTAGAACTTACACATACCATCACTTTCTAATTTTCCAGTCCAATCAATTTTTATTAACTCTAATTTAGTACCACCGTGGCGTGGACCCAAACTTGTAGACAATTTATCTTGCGGGTCCTCCACTTTAAGTGAGATGATGGGTGATATCCCAATTCCCACCTTATAATGGGTTTTTTAGGATTTAGATCCGATCATGTGACTTGAGTCATGTTGTTGTTGTACATTTTATTAAAATTTATCTCAACTATTAAATATTAATGTATTTTAATGGTTTATATAAACTTTAATAGAATGTACGACTCAGATCTAAGTAATATGACTCAAGTCACATAACTGAATCCATATCTAATTTTTTGGGTCTATAAAATGCCAAATCATCTTTACCAAACTATTTCCAAATACAGAAGAACATAAGAATAGCAAGCGAGTACATATATAGAGATGGGGGAAATTATAATTTTAAACCCTCCACTTTTTATGTGTTTTAAATGTAATAGCACAAACATTCCCAAAACAGTGGATGGCGGCACACAACGATGTTGGCTGCAGAGGTGGGAAATTTTTTTAGTATTATTATAGTATTGAATTGGCTTAATGAATTGGCTTAATTGCTTCGTTTCTATTTTAACAACTTAAATTTTTTTTGTCCTTCTATTTTAAAAATAAACAATTTAATATCTCTATATTTATAAAATATATAATTTTAATCTTTTTGTCTTTAAGCCAAAATTTTTTAAGTCTATTTCAAGGTATAAAATTTTTTAATTCATAATCTCACCGTTTAGATTGAAAAATTATATTTTGTGAATATTTCTACAAAATTTCAGCTCGATTTAACAGTGAATGAATCTAGATCTGTGATTAGATATAAACTTTTAGTTTTGACATTTTGGGCTAAGTCTCACCGTTGAATCGAGCTGAAATTTTATGGATAAATTCGTAAGACGTAAATGTTTAATCTGAATAGTGAAATTGTGAATTGGAGAACTTTATACCTTAAACTAAACCTGAGAAATCATAAAAGGATTAAAATTGTATATTTTATGAATATAGAGAGATTAAATTGTTCATTTTTAAAATAGATAGACTAAAAAGTTCAACTTAAAATAAGATAATCAAAATTGCAATTAAACCTATTGAATTTTTAGCATTAATGCCATTTAAAATTAATCATGTAGACAAAAAGAGAAAAGATAATAAGTAGGATGAATATCATATACACATAGCTATTTTTTTTGTTTGTTTACACACAAGGTATCCCCACAACCTTTGGATATGGGATTAATCCCTGTTTGGGACGGAAGTAGTAACCGGTAAATCCCTCCCAACAAATGCAACTCCAAAAATTCGAACTCAGGACCTTTGACGTAATGTATGGCATGGAAGGAGGGCATTTTGATATTTTTCAAGAAAAAATATCAAACAACGTAGAAACCTATTATAGCCACCTCCCCCAATGCGTAAAAGTGAACATATTTTAGGCTCCAAAGCGTGTTCACATTGAACATGCTTGTTCACATTGAACATGCTCTAGGAGTTCCTAAAGCGTGTTCAATGTGAACATGTTTTTCTAAGTCTCCATTCGTGAATAGTGGATACGCGATTGGTTCAAATGTTTTAAAGCGCATTCAGTTTATATACGTTTTACTCACAAGTAAAACGTATTTCACTTTTATTTTAAAATTAATAAAATATTTAAAACTGTACATTTTAAGTAAATAATTTGAAAACTGTTATATTTTTATAAATAGTTTATAAAAATGTATTATTGAAGTCAATTTGCCCAAAAACCGTTTCTAAAAATAAAAGAAACCCAAAATAATTTTCAAAATTTGTACCAAATGAAAAAACATAGTGTTCACACTTCACCCTTATTTAAGTAGAAGGCATTTAGACTAAATGGCCGGCAGCTTCTGGAAAACTTGTACATTGCTCTTAAAAATTATGCCCACGACGCATAGAAAATGGGTAACCGGACTTGCAGACTAGTGGACCAATCATAGTCGTCATGCATAGTCAATTGTTGTTTGTCCATAGCAACCAATAGAAAAGGAAAAAGAAAAGATAGGAAAGAAAGAAAACACTCACTTTCACACTTGGAATTTATAAAAAGGGTTTGCTAAGCTATAGAGTGTAGCACTACCACTTAAAGGTTATTTTAGTGTCCTCTCGAAACTCTAAAAAAAATTAAGTGACCAAATATACACAACATAATATAAAATAGAGTAAAATCCCTTTTTAGTCCTTGAATTATTCAGTGATTGACAAGTTAGTCCTCCAAAAATGTTCGCTGACAATTTCGTCCTCGATTTATGGTTCCGTACGACAAATTAGTCCTCGAATTATATTCGCTGACAATTTAGTCCTCGAATTATGGTTTCATACGACAAATTAGTCATCGAATTAATCATCAATTGAGGACTAATTTGTCGTACGGAACCATAATTCGAGGACTAAATTGTCAGCGAAAATTTTTCGAGGACTAATTTGTCGTACGGAACCATAATTTGAGGACGAAATTGTCAGCGAACATTTTTGGGGGACTAACTTGTCCATCGTTGAATTTTTCAGGGACCAAAAAGGGGTTTTACTCTATAAAATAATGTGCAAAAAAAATAAAAACTTTGATAAAAATAAAAAGAATGGCACATTTTTTTTTTTATATATTTGTATGCATTTTATAAAAAATTGAATTCTATCACATGTAGAATGACTCAATTTCATTAAGTAGATCTCATCGAAACTTACCCAATTAAGTGGGATAATAGCGCTACCATCCTTTTTTGGAAGATATTTAGCTTAGCAACTCCCTTCAGTACCGAAATTCCACACACGCATGTTGCAAGGGTTAGCCCTTAGGAAGCTTATACCGGTTTTCACTAATTGCCGTCAAACGTTATTAATTATAGAAGCTCAAACATCAATGATTGGAAATGAAGAGTTAACCACCCAAACGTGGCATAATGGTTAAGCTAATCACACCAACAGATAATCCATGATAGTAATTGATAATCCAATAAAAGATTTGATGACTTTAACATGCTCCTAAGCAACTTATTGAGCAAACCTAGAATCAAGTAGAGCTGGGCTATCAACATCTATCTCTTCAAACTATCCTAAAGAGAACAGCATTATTATACTAAATCTACGAACCATGACTAGAAACTGTGAAAACCATGTGCCAACAAAGTTGGACCAACTTGGCCACCTGATTCGGCATAATTAAGAAACAGAACATCCTAGTATTAAGTTAAAATCAAGACAAGACAGAAATCCTGCTTTTCTAACCTTAATATTAGCTGCAACAAAGGTTTCACACAACAACTAGACAGACAAGGGTACTCAAAATCAACAACAACAGCGTGTTGCCATGTGCTATGTAAGAAAAAAACTGCCAAAACCATTTAATGTCAGTAAAAGATCTTACTTATTTTAATGATGTGGTACTTTTCTATTTGATGATAGTGCATAGAATTTTACACTAACAATGGATCAAATTTAAACTCATTATAATGCTATAACAACCTTGATATAAAGAAAAACATTATTCACACTTCCAATAAGACAAAGGACTAGAAAAATATTTGTACTTCAAAGTATGAATTCAATCAACAACTGTTTGGGTGTTTGCGAGTTGGACCCAAACCTGTAACAGATCAAAATACATGGCTGACATAGTCTTGAAACAAGGAGAGAGAAATAGAGAGGGAGATGAGGAAGAAGAAGAAAACTGACATGCACAGTGACCAGCCAGATGATCTATAGCCGGCAGACCCACTAGTACAAGCGGAAACTGCCAATCAATGAAAGGGAGAAAATAGAGGGGGAAAATCAAAGCAGAGGAAGAAAAAGGAGAGCTAAGGACCTTTCTTTTCTGAGTTGCATGGTCAAACCACCCTGATGGCCAATTCTAGAGCAGAAAATTGCCCATCAGCTACATGAACTCCCTCATCATTTTCAGGCCTTCAATGTTGCTCACATGGAGTATGCCATGAGCTACAAGATATGGCACAGAAAATGCATGCTATGCCATGGATCATTGAAGTCACAATGCAATGCCAGTTGCATCGTATACTAGCTGCACAACATGCCATGCTTCGTGCAACAGTGCACAATTAATAAATCTTCAATAAAAATTGAGGAGAGGAAAAATACAGGGGCAGCCATATTGCTTTTAAGTTCAACACTTGAGCTGCTTCACCACTTTGTTTCATTTATGCTTATGAATAACATCCTTCTTTATGGTGATCTCAATCTTCAGGTATTCCTCCACCAATATCTACATAATTCTCTTCTAACTTCTAAGATATAAGCGCCATTCAGGTGCCCCAGCACACAGCAGGAGACCAGTCAAAAGGCACACATAGATATCACCAGGTTGCAACTCCTTGAAGGAACCTCCTGGGCCTTAGTGAGGCATAAGCAGTGAACTTAGGTACACTGAGCCATAGTACATCTCATTGTGAATTTTCGGTCTACTCTTCCAATTAAGTGATCCCAAATCAAAGAATCATATGTCTTTCTTTATTTGAGTTGACCATTTCATATTTAAGAGGCATTGGTAGTTTCCATGGAGCTATCAGAGATACCTAATGATAAGAGGTGACCTTAAAAATATGACAGTTCTTTAAGTTTAAACATGATTGAAGAAAAAAAACTAGTCCAAGCCAATTAGCTAGAAGACAAGAAGTTATGTAATGTCATCAATCAATCAGAGTCATACAATTCTGGATTTAATCCAGAATATGGAGGCCTATCTTGCAATAATTTGTCCTATGAAAATTAAACCAGATCCTACAACAGTCAACAGACCTCGCAACCTTCATATTTTAGTATATTGATTCTTGCCCTGTCATAACCAACTGACACCATGAGCAATATCTGATCACAAAATGATATACAATTAATTTATTTTTCTTCTTGGTATAATGACTTTCCATAAAATTTATTTTAGAAAAAGGATCATACCCTTTTGAGATAGAGGTTGTTTCCATTTTCCACACCGATTTTATTTTACTTACCTCTGCTATATTAAATTCCATTGACGATAATCCCAGTTTAGTCTTGACATGTTAAAATCAAATTTAATGACTTAATGTTAGAGCTTAATGGATTCGTATCAATTTCCATCAATTATTAATAGAAAAACTATTGCCAGTATGAAACATAACAGAATTTTGTTTCTGTTAGAAGAAAATACTGACAAAGAAGTAATTAGTACAAAAATAAAGGAGGGTAATAAGATAACCTCTTGAAGAGAACAATGAAATACAATTGATTTTTAACGGAAACTAATACCAAGGGATTCTAGTGATAATGGAGTATAGCANATAGAGGTTGTTTCCATTTTCCACACCGATTTTATTTTACTTACCTCTGCTATATTAAATTCCATTGACGATAATCCCAGTTTAGTCTTGACATGTTAAAATCAAATTTAATGACTTAATGTTAGAGCTTAATGGATTCGTATCATTTTCCATCAATTATTAATAGAAAAACTATTGCCAGTATGAAACATAACAGAATTTTGTTTCTGTTAGTAGAAAATACTGACAAAGAAGTGATTAGTACAAAAATAAAGGAGGGTAATAAGATAACCTCTTGAAGAGAACAATGAAATACAATGGATTTTTAACGGAAACTAATACCAAGGGAGTCTAGTGATAATGGAGTATAGCATAAGTGGTAAAAATGACACAAATAAAATCCATAAGTGACACAAATATAATATGTTCAAACATGTCTATAAAGAGCTTGATATTGGTATTTAACCTTTTTTTTATTAAATAAGAATACTGTACTGAAAAAAGGACAAATTTCCTTTTCTTGAATTCACTATTTTTAATTTCAATACGGGAAGCAGGAATACTGCAGTGAGGCATCATGTTGTTGTAATAAGTATTGGAGTCTTGAATGTGTCAGACGCAAACACAACTCCTTTATTTTAAGTGTTGGTGGTTCAAGTCTTCTAGATTTGAATCATGTATGCACCCAAATATATATATATATCAAAAACTTAATGCAGACAAGAAGTAACCTGACAGGACCTTATCATCATCCAAAAATTTCTAGGCATTTAATGCATAATCTTGTTGCTTGTTGAAAGTACAATGTTACCTAAGAACATCAATTGCACTAAAATGTAAATTTGATGCTACATTCAAGATTCCTAGCTAATTCTTTGTTTCTTTGACTTTTTCACTTTTTTGACATTGTCCAAGGGAAATGGCTCCCCGCCCACACTATCGCGATCTATCATTATTGATTCCCCCTCACTTTCTCTTGTCTTCTTTGAACTCCTGTGAAGTTTCGAAGATAGTCAAGCACAAAATTATCTCCTATACCTTACCAAGTTTAAGTAAGTTTTTGGCCTTAAAAATATAAGTCCAACATAATACCTGCCAATTCCGGTAACATCTACGTTCTTATCTAACCAATGGATGCTGCCTGTATGATCTGGAATCAGGGAACCAAAGATATGAAGTATTCCCTCATCAAAGCTGCAAAGATGAATCATTGGTGTGAATAATGCGATGAATTTCTGAACTCAAGACCCTTTGACTCACTTAAAATATATACAAATGCATAAGTGTGATCTACTCATTAAAATTGCAGGTCTTCAAGAATAAATCTAGCCACATATAGAAAATCATGTTACACTAGCAGTAAATACTAAATCAATGAATTTAATGAGGCCATGTTCAATGCATGGAGCTATTTAACAGTGACTTCCATGATAAAGTTTGCAAATGTATGAAAGTGATATAAGATAAGTTCTTATTAACTGACTAATAAGTGATCAAGTTGCCAAGAAATATTAGACAGACAGACAGATAAAAAGAAAACAAGAATAACTAAATGTTTCCATCATTCTGCTTATAGTTATAATCAATTAGCAGCAAAAATCAGAACACAAGAACCTACTTGCTTTAGCCTACATAATTCTCGGGAATTTTCAAGTCTGAAATATATAACAAGATGAGAGAGATGTCAGTGCATAAAAATCAATGAGTGATGAAGGCCAGCTCTTTTCACAACTCAGGTAGAATAATAATCATTTAATTTGGCACATCAATATATTATTCATGGCTCCAAAAGATCCTTAGCCTACACAGGAAATTATGTTTTTCAGTAGAAATGGATACTCCGGTTATTAATTGTGCTACCTTCTAACTCAATACAGCAATGACCAAAAGGGAACTTTAACATACTGGTTCTGTCAATCAGGTTAGTACCCCTTCTTGTTCATAGTGCCAAAATCAAGAAACCCTATAAAGCAATTAGAAAGGCTAACACAAATCTCAAATCGGTCAAGACTTGGAAAATGAATTCCAATACTTTGAGCCACAAATTATTAGGAAACCCGAACTATGGGATAGAGACTGGAGACAAGGAGGCAAGGAGAGGCCTATCATACTTTATTGAAACGGACTCTTATGCAAAGAAAAAATGCATTGAACACATATAGTCTTCTTCAAAGTAATATCATATGTCACCTCTTGACTAAAAAGCGTATCATGGTTCCAACCTTTATCACATGTCGCTTGTGGGATCTGCTTGCATACACATCTTGCCCATGTTTCTACGATAAAATTGTATATCATATAAGTAGACTATAAATAGGATAGACACTATTAAATATCATGGAGAGGTACTCACTGTTTTGTATACAAATTCTTCCCTAATGTCTTCTTCGGTTATAATCGCAGAAGAAAATCCAAGCACTATGACATGAATGGATCCTTGTGTAAGTTTAACTACCTTCCCTTCTGAAAGAAACAATACAAAGCCAAATCAACAAGAAACACATATAAGACTTGAAAGAACACTTCGGGATAAGACTGACCCAGACAAAACAAAGTAGAAAATAAAGAGAGAAGGGGGGGCGCGGGGGGCAGGGGAGCCTTGAGAAAATGAACATTTTATTTTCTGGACAGATAGAGATAAGTAACTAGAAATTACATAATTGTCATGACAAGGAGTGGTCTACCTAAAAGCATATTTGGCTTTGGAGAAAAAAGTAAGAACTTTGCCTTTAGCCTAACAGCAAAATAAGGATGAACTCCAGGAAGAATTTTGGCGCACTTATCCAAAAAGTTGATATGACTATAAGCCAACACGACACCGTCAAAGATTTCACTGAACCTGAAAGCACAGCAGGACCAGATTAACAATCTATACACATGCGTCTGAAGGGCAATGGTAGGCTTGTTATCATCATGCTTCACCAGGGATACTAATTCTATCAACAGTAATACAGCCATATAAGCACAAGGATCTACTTAGAAGAGATTCCAATGATACTGAGAAATTAAATAAATTTCAACAGTGAGTTCACATTTGACACACTATAGCACAGAAATATACATCCATAATTCTTCAATTCTCAAAAGCATAAACCTGCACATCTCTAGAACTTGTTTAAGAGATAATTCATAGATAGTGCTAAATAATGGCAACAAATATTACCTCAACTTTCTTCTAAACCTGGAAACATAAAATCAATGAATCTAGTCTATAGCCAATTATATCAAGCCAATTAAAATTGAGTATGCAACTCAAAAATACATAAATGTGCACATCAAAATCCCTGCTGCTTCCATCTTCCTCAAACAAAATCTGACACAACAAATATTACATGGATAATCAAATGTATGCCATCTATTTTCCCATTTTTCTAAGAGACCAAGCAATAAAATGAAAATTTCATACATAGATAAAATATAAACTCAGTAAGTAACCTTTGACAAAACTAAAGCTTAATAAAAAAAATTATGTTAAAAACATAGCACAAAAAGTATCAGCACCCATAAATTCTAAAAACAAAAAAATTTAAACGGTGAGAAAACGTACGTGAAAAGCAATGAGCTGAGCTCACGGAGGATCGATTGGTAAACCTTGTCACTTTTCGAAGGATGAACATATACTACTAAATTAGCATCTGAGACCATCAACCCCTCCATTGCTGCTGGCAGTGACGGACCTATGTACAATGTGGGGGCAACATGAAATAATTTTCAATGGTTATATACATATATATATCATTTAACAAAGTTGCCCCCACCAACGCCATAGCACCCAAGCATTTTCCTCAGATACCACTCGTGCAAGAAATAAAAAGCAAACTTCGTACAGATTTTTTTTTTTTTTTCCTTTACTTAGCACAGATTCATAAAGGAGACAGAGGATTACCCAGAAGTAAGGAGACAAAGGATTACCCACACACCAAATCTGAAATTTCAATTTCTCTTCCTCGATCTGCTTCCTTTCTCCCTGCTTAGCGGTCTCTATATCTATTCCTCTTGCTCTAGCTCTGTCTCCGTCTTTGTTTGATACTCTTTTCACTCTACCCTAGCTTCTTTCTCTCTGTCGTTGTCTTTCTCTCCCACGCTCCCACGCTCCCACGCTCCCAAGTCTAAAATGCCTATGAGATATAATGGAGTACACTGGTGCAAATTATGAAAAATTTGGCCAGCATAATAATATAAAAAGTTTTAAATCTTTGCTTAATTTATAATTTGACCTCACTTTGTTTGGGTCAATTAATTGGGCCGAGTTTATACAGTAGATTGGGCTTTTCTAAATGGGCCTTTTGTTTAATTAAATATGAGATGCGATTTTTTTTTTGTCTTAGTAGTTCAAAATTGACTCATAAAATATAAAATAGATTATTAGATGATGTTAACATAAGTCTCACTTTCACATTTAGACTTTAGATTAGTGAATTAGACATTATCAAATGTGAAAATAGGTGCTTAAGTCTCTGCATGTGTTATTATAAACTTATTAACATAAGAACATATGTTTTATGGGTCCCACTATTTATACAAATTGACCATTGGTTAACATAGTTTTAAGAGAAAAATAAAAAGATAAAGAAACATAATTCATTCTATATTTTGTAAAACAGCCAATTTTTATTACTTATTTTGTACTTGAATATGCTATTTTTATTATTAACAATAAACCAAAAAAATTGCAACATTAAGATAATCAAAATAATAATAATTTAATTTAGTTTTTTAACAGATATAAAGTTAAAACTAAGGATTTTGCTTATCATATAAATAAATCACGTGAAATGTTTATATTAAAGTTTATTTGCAGAGCTAACATAAAAATAGTAACATGTGCTAAAGACAAATATTTTTCAAGTGAGTACCTATTATATTGTGTATGCTTACACGCATAACTCATAGTGATTTGTGGTTATTTTATTACAAAAATGTGGTTAATCTATATATATATATATATATATATATAT